>SSNS01000576.1:0-45728 GCA_006937985.1 Aphyosemion australe
TTTAGGTGTCCATTTAAATTTGAATTTCTCCACCATGTGTGAATAACACAGACCCGACAGTGGCATAGCCTCAGATTTAGACCAATTAATTGTATATCCGGAAACTTTTGAATAGGATTCTATGGTGTCCATTAGGTTTGGTAAAGATGTAAGTGGATTAGTTATAGTTGCTAGAATATCATCTGCATAGAGAAGTAGTTTGTGTTCTTCCTGGCCCATCTTTATGCCTTTAATATCTGTATTTGTCCTAATACTCACTGCTACAGTTTCTATAAAAATAATGAATAATAGAGGACTAAGAGAGCATCCTTGTCGGGTCCCACACGACAAACTGAAAAAAGGCGAAATAATTCCATTTGTCATTACTGCAGCCCTTGGTTCTTTATACAATATTTTAACCCAATTAATAAATTTTGATCCAAATCCAAAATTTAATAAAGCAGAAAAAAGAAAACCCCATTCAACTTTATCGAACGCCTTCTCCGCATCTAAGGAGAAAACAGCTACAGGTTCATCTTTTGACTGGCTCAACCACATTAAATGCAACAGTTTTCTAATGTTATCGGCGGAAGAGCGGTTTTTCATGAATCCTGTCTGGTTCGGGTGTATGATATTAGGAAGGACTTGTAAGCGCAGGGCTAGCACCTTAGTGAGTATCTTACAGTCTAGATTCAGCAAGCTGATCGGCCTATAATTTGATGGATCTGTACTATCCCTGTCTTTCTTTGGAATCAAAGAGATCAGCGCTTCGTTAAATGTAGAAGGGAGTTGTCCTCTTTCAAATGATTCTTGAAACACTTTCTGTAAAACTGGAGAAAGAATATCTATGTACTCTTTATAATACTCAGCGGGGAGGCCATCTCAACCAGGGGATTTTCCCCTCCTCATCAACGAGATCGCTTTTCTAATTTCTCCTTCCGTTATTGGGCCCTCTAACAGCTCCGCCTGCTCCTGAAGTAGTCTAGGTAAGTTGAGTTTGGAGAAAAATTTTTCACATCCTCTCTGGGTCTCGGCATCAGTCATCTTGAATGTATATAATGTTCCATAATATTGCTTGAATACGTTATTTATGTCTTTTGCTGAAGTTACCAGAGAATCGCCTTGTTTAATGGCAGGAATAGTATTTGAGAAATCCTCCTTTTTAACTTGTCTTGCCAATATCTTCCCCGTTTTCTCACCTCCCTCATAAAATGTGGTTTTTAGTCTGAACAAGGAGTATTCCACTTTCTTATTATACATTTCATTTAACTGAAATTTAAGCCCACAAATATCTCTATAGATTAATTCATTATACTGTGTGGACAAAATGTTTTCCTTCAATTTAATTTCCTTCTCCAATTCTTGAATCTGAAGGATATTATCCTTTTTCTTTTTTGAAGCATATGCTATCAATTTACCCCTTACATACGCTTTAGAGGCTTCCCATACGCTTTGAATATACTCTGTGCTGCCAATATTTACTTCAAAAAAGTACTTAAGATCTTCGCCCAAAAGTTCCTTAAATGATTTATCCTGTAGAAGCGAGACATTCATCCTCCACCTTGAACCTCTAATATTGCCCAGTCCTAATTTAATGTTGAGTTCAACCGCTGCATGATCCGTCAAGGCAATAGTTTTTATATCACAACTTATTGCGTTATATAATATAGATTTTGAAATTAGAAACAAATCAATTCTGGAGTAAGATTTATGGCAATGAGAGTAAAAAGTGTATTCCCTTTTTCCTGGATTGATTAGCCTCCAAATGTCAATTAGGCCCATATCTTCCCGCAACATATGAACTGCATCTCTTCCTTTAGAGCTAATTGGGCCTTTAGCTGAACTTCTGTCCAAAATGGGATCCATCACTTCATTTATATCACCTGCTAGTATTATTTGTCCCTCCATATCTCCCAACACCTTGTTTATCTGATGGAAGAAGTGAGGATCTTCTTTATTTGGAGCATAAATACTACACAGTATTAACTTCACCCCTTCTACCATAGCTTGAACACATATCATTCTTCCTTCTGTATCTTTAACTTCTTTAATCAGTGAAAAATGGATATTTCTTTTAACAAGAATAATTACCCCATTGCGAACACTTGAATGTGAACTATGAAAAATATGATTTACCCCACCTCCTTTAAATCTCAGCTCTTCACCCTCATTTAAGTGAGTTTCTTGAAGAAAAATTATATCCGCTTGGTTTGACTTTAAATAGGAAAGTAATTTACGTCTTTTGGTTGAATTTCCACATCCATTAATATTCCAAGATATACATTTTACATATTTTCCTGCCATTTAAAATTATGCATTACAACGTGACTTGAACCTGCAACCATACATGTAACCAAAAACAAACGTTTCTCCCCTGAAGAAAAACCCGCTATATGAGTGCATCCAGCCAAAACAGAACAAATGAAAAAGGAACATTCCTATAGATGATGAAATAATATTAGAGATGAAAAAATAAACAAAAGGCTGTCTAAAGCAGCCTGAGAAAATAAGAACCTAAATGAAAAAACTTATCAGGTCTGTAGGACACTGCTCTGCTTCTCTCCTCTCAGGATGACATCTGATGAGATCTGCCCCCTCCGACAATCAAACACAGGGTGTCTCAGGCTCCTCGAGGTTACGCCATCAATCAGTCGGATTTGGGATTTCCCTTTGCTGCACACACTCCTCCTGTTTATCCTCATTGTTGAAGAACTTTTCCGCTGCCTTTGCCGAGTTGAAGCTGACATTTTTCCCCTTCCACTTCACATGTAGCGTAGCCGGGAACGCCAGCGTGTATTTAACGTTGTGCTCCTGTAGCTTTCGCCTCACGGCTGTAAAAGCCTTCCTTTTTTCCGCCAGCTCCTTGGTCAAATCAGGAAACACAGACAACCGGCATCCTTCCCAGTCAAACCCACGCTTCTCCTTGGCTGCCATAATTACTTTATCCCTCGCTGATTGTCTCAGAAAACGTATGAGTACCGGCCTTGGAGCTCGGTTTGGATCTGGGAGCGGAGCAAAGGCACGATGGGCACGTTCGATTTCAAATTCAGCATCATCCCGCACCCCCAGGCCCTCAACAAGCATCTTCCGAACACAGCTCAACATTGTCCCACCAGTCCCGAGAGTCTCTTTCAACCCAATCACTCTCACGTTATTCCTCTTGCTGTAGTTTTCGAGTGCCTCCATACGGTCCCGCATAGCGTTAACTTGTTTGCTCCTCTCACCATCATTATTGTGTATCCGCTCCCAGGTGTCCTCCAGGCAGGAAATTCGGGTCTCCGCCTCCGTGAGCCTCTCCTGCATAACTACCACCTTTGCATTCAACTCGGTTGTCGTTTGCTTTATTGTAGAAACATCGGTGGCAACACTTTGCAGGGTGCTGCTCATTTTAAAAACTTCAGTAAATAACTTATCCAAGTCTGGTGGTGCGGGTGCCTCGTCGCCTCCCTCCCGATATGTAGGGCTGCTGCGGGTTGCCACGCGGCCCGAACTTTTAGTCTGCTTCAAGGCGGCCATTACTGTATTATGTTCCTTATTTTGCTTCAAAAGAGCGACAACGGTTCCTACCTACACTATTGAAGGAGAGTGGCAATAGATAGGGCCCTGGACTATAGAGTAAACTATCGAAATTATAGGTCAGAGAGCGGAGGTCCTCTAACCAGCTGCCATCTTGTTCGCGGTGCCTGCAGCAACTCCTATTGCGTGTTTTTTAATATCACCGGTTTTACCCAGCGGGAGACCTCTGTGAGAACCGTCAGGAAACATCATCTAACCCCTGAAGTGTCTGCAGGTTTTATTGATATCTTAGAAAAAATACCTCCTATTGCTTTACCTGCCCTGTGACCTGTGATTTTATAGTCAACGATTTTAACAGTAGGCTTCAGTCCACCCTTGACCGTCTGGCTCCACAAAAAATTAAAAAGATACAGCCTAGACTGATAATCCCATGGAGAAACCAAGCTCTCAGATTACAAAAGAGGAACTGCAGGGTGGCAGAGAGAAAATGGAGGAAAAACAAAATCACAATAAACGGTCAGATATACACAGACACCCTAAAATCATACAACAACGCAGTAAGGAATTCACGGAACGCATACTTTTCCAAAGTCATCTCAGAAAATAAAAACAATCCCAAAATCCTGTTTTCCATCATTAATAGAGTTTTTAACAATCCCCCTGATGAGTTTCAGAAAACACCCTCAAACTCTCTCTGAGAGGAGTTTGCAGACCACTTCAGAGGGAAGGTACACACAATCAGAGGCAACATTTTATCCTCTCACAGTGACTTTAGTGGTTTTAGTGAAGTCTGAGTGTGTACCATTACCAGAGGAAACACTGGACAGTTGTGTCCTGGTGGAAGCTGGGACTCTTGATAAAGTTTGCTCCTCAGTGAGGCCCACCACATGTCTTTTAGATCCAGTTCCTACTTCATTTTTTAAGCCTTTTTATGAATATTTTAGAGATGAGATTTTAGCCATACTATCACTTTTTTTCTTTCTTTTTACACAAACAGGAGTTGTTTTTTACCTTCTTATTTCGCTGACGTTTCGATCGCAGCTGCGATCATCCTCAGAGCTACATCGCCATCTTGGCGACGTCACTTCCTTCTCCGTTTATCTGCGGGCAGCAGAGGACAGTGTCGCCCTCTGCTGCCCGCGCCCTCCTTGCAAGAAAAAGAGTTTATGAAAGTTAAGGAAAGACATATAAAGAAGTTAACCAAACTCATCAACAAGAAAAGGAAAAAAGAAAAACAAGATAACGCCACACAAAACGCATGGGTATGTAACCTTTCACAATACAAACTAACAGAAGCAGAAGAAAACATATTAAAAAGAGGTTTAAACTTTGCAATAACACCGAGAAACATACCATACGATGAATTCATTGTAGCAACAGAAATAGCATGCCAACAGATCACAGATGAAGGAAAGAAAGCAGAACTCAGAAATAATGTAGTTGGGATATTAAAGAACAGCAAGATACAACACAGTAACGTTAAAAAAAAAGAAAGAATAGCCATGACAGCACTATCCAAAAATGAACACATCATTATTCTACCGGCAGATAAAGGAAGAACCACAGTAATAATGGACAAACCAAAATACAAACAACAGATGGAACAGATGCTGGAAGACAAAAATACATATAAAATACTAAAAAAAGATCCAGCAGAGGACATTAAGAAAAACATGAAAAAATTACTGAAACCACTACAAGAAAAAGGAAAAATAACAGAAAAAATGTACAAACACTGGATTCCAACAGCAAACATACCGTAATCCCAAGAATCTATGGAACACTAAAAATACACAAACAGAACATCCCACTCAGACCAATAGTAGACAGCATAGGTACACCGACATATAACATGGCAAAAGAAATCAGTAGAATCATCAGCCCTGTTTAGATACCTGCTGTTCTAAGGCCCGTGAAATTACATGTGGTGTGCCCCAGGGTTCGATTTTAGGCCCAGTGTTTTTTAATCTATATATATATGATACGACACAGAGTTAAGTTTCACAGTTATGCAGATGATACACAGTTGTACATCTCTGTGTCTCCCGATGACGCACGGCCATTGGATGCCATTGTTAATTGTATTTCAGACATCAAATCCTGGATGGCAGAAAACTTTCTCCAGCTCAACCGGGACAAAACTGAAGTTTTAGTCATCGGTCCTGAGGCCCAGAGAGAGAGAAAGTTTTACCAAAGCTACAGTCACTAATTTTAAATCCATCTTCTCAAGTGAAGAACCTGGGCGTGATTTTTGACTCTGAGCTAACTTTTATCCCCCACATTAAGAACACTACAAAAATAGGTTTTTATCACCTGAAAAACATTGCCAGAGTCCGCCCCTTTCTCTCTCGGGCCGATACGGAGACGCTGATGCATGCTTTTATTACTAGTAGAATTGATTATTGTAATGCCCTGCTTTCTGGTCTTCCCAAAAAGAATACCTCAGGTTTACAACTTCTTCAAAATTCAGCAGCACGTGTCCTGACGAAGACCAGGAGGCAGGAGCACATTACACCTGTCTTAGGCAAGCTGCATTGGCTCCCCGTACATTTCAGGATCGATTTTAAGGTTCTTTTAATGGTCTTTAAATGTCTTAATGGTCTTGAGCCTTCTTATCTATCAGAACTACTTATAAAGTACGAGCCTTCATGGTCCCTGCGCTCCTCTGGCAGCCGTCTCCTTGTCATACCAAAAGTCAGGACACGTACACAAGGTGAGGCGTCCTTCCAGTTTTATGGCCCTCACCTCTGGAACGCTCTGCCAGAGGACCTCAGGGCCGCAGAGAACGTTCATGTTTTTAAGGCCAGGCTCAAGACTCACCTTTTTAGTATAGCTTTCAGCTAACTGACCTTTTTATTGTAGCTTTTATTTGAATCGCCTTTCTAATATAGTTTTTAGCTGTACTTTAATGACATCTATTATCTTATATAGTAATTTTAACTTGCTTTTACCTGTATTACTTATTTGCATTATATTATTTTTATACTTTTAACTGTTTTTTACTTAGCTTTTATCAATGTTTTTAACTTATGCTTTTATTCATCTGGTGTTTATGCTTAATCTGATCTTTTACTTGTTATTTTAATCATTTTAAGGTTTTACCAGTGTTTCCTCTGTGGGGGCCAGCTGCCCCGGGAGCGGCGGCTGGCTGTGGCTGCCTGGGAGCTTCTCGTGCCTCCTCTTGGTGCCATGTGGTGGTGCCCGGGCGGCCGCTGCCAATCCTGCTGCTCCCGGTGCAGCTGGCTCCTTTTGATGATGTTTCCCTTTACTTTGTTGCCTATTACATCTGTACTCAGCCAGTTGTCCTTTCATTTTAGCTCTTGTGTGTGTGCGTGTGTGCGTGCGTGCGTGCGTGCGTGCGTGCGTGTGTGTGTGTGTGCATGGGATGGGATTGGGGGTGGGAAGAGGGCGATGTAAGGGATCTTGGATGCTGATCTGTGGGGGAAGGGTTGGGAATTTGACTATTGTGTGGTTGTTTTTAATTGTTCAGCGCTTTGTGTTGCACTTAAATGTATGAAAAGCACTTTATAAATAAAGATTGATTGATTGATTTAAGGCAATACTTCGGTTTCCTGATGCCCATGTAAACACACTGAGTGAGAAAAGAAATGGAGCTCAGACTCATCGGCCGAACCACCCCCTCACCCTCCAAGATTGGAGGCATAGTTATCTGAAGGCTGATGTCACCCTTCCATAACCAGGAGGCTGAAACACACACACACACACACCTGCTGAAGGAGGGTGGTTTGATGGATGGATCAGATGCTGATGTAGGGGAGGTGCATGCTGGGAAGTGTAGATGCTGATGTGGGTGTGTCTCAGTTCACTCTTCAGACAGACATGAGTCGTCGCCAGCTGGAGTATGAGGCTCGTCAGATTCGCTCGGCAATGGAGGAGCAGCTGGGCTCCTGTCAGGAGATGGAGAGGAGGGCTCAGGTAGGTGACGTGTATCTGTCTGTGACTTGTACAGGTCAGGATGTAGGAGACTTACCGCTGAGGGGTGTGTGTTTGCTCTTTAGACCCGCGTGTCTCGCATTCAGCAGATAGAGAAGGACATTCTGAAGCTTGGAGCTCGACTGCAGGTAAGCTCACCTCTCAGGTTTGTAACACAGTCACGTGGTCTCACCTGAGAAAAATGTTTGCATGCAGGCTGAGGGTGCTCAGAGTGCAGGTGATGGCAGTGGTTTGGCTGGTGCTCAGGTGAGCATGCTGACCTTCGTTTTCATTGGTTAAAAGTTTCGTCTCATTTTTAAATTCTGTTGTTGTTTTTTCAGAGTTCTGGAAGTCGATTGGACCAGGAGCCGGCCAATGACACCAGCTACTCCGTACCTAGACGAATCACCAGCCACCTAGGAACTAAGGTAACATGGACCTCCTCCGTGGCATCCTGTCCAGGTTGAGGAGGAGCTGCTTGTGACGCTGTGTCGCCCCCTACAGGTGGAAATGGTGTATAGCCTTCTGTCCATGCTGGGGACCCATGATAAGGATGACATGTCCCGCACGCTGCTCGCTATGTCCAGCTCTCAAGACTCCTGCATCGCCATGCGTCAGTCTGGCTGTCTGCCGCTGCTCATCCAGCTGCTGCACGGCAACGACAAGGACTCCCTGTTGCTAGGTAACCTCTGCGTTCCTCAAAAGGAAACACACATTTGTGTTTGTATTCACACCTGTCTGGTTATTAAGGTAATTCCCGCGGCAGTAAAGAGGCTCGAGCAAGAGCATCGGCAGCACTGCACAACATCGTCCACAGTCAGCCAGACGACAAGAGGGGGCGGAGAGAGATCCGAGTGCTCCACCTGCTGGAGCAGGTACGCCATTACTGCGAGGCATGCTGGAGCTGGCAGGAGAACCACGAGAGGGGCGTCGACCAGGAGGACAACCCCAGTGAGTCATTCGTAGGTCATGTGACTGCAGCGCATCATGTCCTGTGTCTGTAAACGTGTGTGTGTTGCAGTGCCCTCCCCTTTGGAGCATCAGATCTGTCCAGCTGTCTGCGTCCTCATGAAGCTGTCCTTTGATGAAGAGCATCGCCACGCCATGAATGAGTTGGGTGAGTCCGATGGGCCGGGTCTAACCGGATCGCTGGGATGTTTGCTCCTAACTGGTTCTGACTGGTATTCTGGTGTGTGTGTTGTCCCTGCAGGAGGTCTGCAGGCTGTGGCAGAGCTTCTGCAGGTGGACTGTGAGATGTTCGGGTTGAGCACCGATCATTATAGCGTCACTCTGCGGCGATATGCTGGCATGGCGCTCACTAACCTCACCTTTGGAGACGTTGCCAATAAGGTACTGGATTCTACTGACTCATTTTTTCCTGCAACCAATCAGAAACCAGCATCAGTATTTTCTTTTCCCATCAGGCCACACTGTGCTCCATGAAGGGGTGCATGAGAGCAATGGTTGCTCAGCTCAAGTCTGAGAGTGAAGACCTGCAGCAGGTAAATTCAGCTGTTACCATAGCAACATGCTTGGACAGGATCAGCCTGTAAAAGACAGTCTGCTGTGTTTCCAGGTGATAGCCAGTGTTCTGAGGAACCTCTCGTGGCGTGCTGACGTCAACAGTAAGAAGACGCTGCGTGAGGTGGGCAGCGTGCGTGCTCTCATGGGCTGTGCTCTTGAAGTTCAAAAGGTAAACAAAGGATCACGTTTTCAGGTGTTTACCGAGCGTGCTCAGTCTGCCACTGCTCGCGCTTTCTGCATGTGTTTCAGGAGTCCACTCTTAAGTCGGTACTGAGTGCACTATGGAACCTGTCAGCACACTGCACAGAGAACAAGGCCGATATCTGCACCGTGGATGGAGCTCTGGCGTTTCTGGTCGGAACACTCACACATCGCAGCCACACCAACACACTTGCAATCATCGAGAGTGGTGGCGGAATCCTCCGAAATGTTTCCAGCCTCATTGCTACCAACGAGGTGCACAGGTAAACATCAGAAACAAACATCCTGTAGGACCAAACATACCATGTCACAGCATAATGATTTTGTTCCCTGGGTCTTGTCTTTCAGGCAGATATTGCGCGAGCACGGCTGCCTGCCAACGCTACTGCAGCACCTCAAGTCTCACAGTTTGACCATTGTGTCCAATGCTTGTGGTACACTGTGGAACCTGTCGGCCCGTGATGCCAAGGACCAGGAGACGCTGTGGGAGCTGGGCGCTGTGGGCATGCTGCGTAACCTCATCCACTCCCGGCACAAGATGATTGCGATGGGAAGTGCCGCCGCCCTGCGGAACCTGATGGCTAACCGGCCAGTTCGCTACAAAGACACCAGTGTAGTTTCACCAGGCGCTGGTACCCCCTCGCTGCATGCCCGCAAACAGAAGGCATTGTTTGAGGAGCTGGATGCACAGCAACTGTCAGAAACCTTTGACAACATCGACAACCTAAGCCCCAAGGCAGCACAAAGGAAGGGGCGAGGTTGTAATGGTGCTGGTGCAGGAGCAGGTGGTGTGACACGCTCCTATACCAACACACCAGTGCTCTCCAGCCCAAAGAGCGGAGATGGATCAAAGAGGACAGGTGAGGACACAACCTATGCTCGGTCGGTGTTTCCACCCAGTGTTCGGGCTTCCAGCGACAGTCTCAACAGTGTGACAAGCACTGATGGGTATGGCAACCGCGGCAAGACCAAGCCATCGTCCGATCCCTTCTACTCCTCTGATGAGAGTGGCAATAAGTGCTGCGTCTACAGGAAGTACCCTGCTGACTTGGCTCACAAGATCCGCAGTGCCAACCACATGGCGGACGATGACGGTGCAGAGCTGGACACACCCATCAACTACAGCCTGAAGTACTCTGATGAGCAGCTGAACTCTGGGCGACAGAGCCCGAGCCATCGAGGTGGCATTGACAGTGATGATGAGCGTGAGCAGGACGTCAGGTTGCGCAGAAATGTTGGAGAGTCTGGACCTAGCAGCAGCCGCATGGGATCGGTGCCTGCTCCACGCTACGTGGTGGTCCCCGCCCCGTCCAGCTACAGCACTGACCCTGCACCCGAGCAGCCCATTGACTATAGCCTGAAGTATGGTGCTGACACGGGCCACAAACCACTGTTTAAGCAGGAAGACATGAACGTTCCCTTGCTGGCTCCTCCTTCGTCTTCTAAACTCCGCCCACTGGCATCATCACAGACTGTTACAAAAAGCACCCAAGAGTCAACCCAGACATATTGCGTTGAGGACACACCCATTTGCTTTTCCAGAGGCAGCTCCTTGTCCTCTCTGTCTTCAGAGGAGGAAGAGGATGCTGATATCATTGAGAGGAAGAGGAAAGATGGTGGTGGCAACAGCAGTGATTACCCAACACTTCCTGTCAGCGAGAAAGACTCTCATGAGCAGCAGCAGCGGCGCCGGCGGCAGCAGAAAGAGGCAGAGAGCCAGACAGCTGCTGCTCCGTCCACACGAGGGCGACGAGGTCACCACCACCACCATGGCCACTCCCACCACCACCATCACCATCATGTAACGTCATCATCAGGCGCAAGGACTCCGAAGAGCCCACCAGAGCAGCCATATGCCCAGGAGACACCACTAATGTTCAGCCGCTGCACATCGGTCAGCTCGCTCGACAGCTTCTCCACCTCCTCTATTGCCAGCTCTGTGCGCTCCAGTGAGCCCTGCAGCGGTGTGCCCAGCGGCGTGGTCAGCCCGAGCGACCTTCCCGACAGCCCGGGTCAAACAATGCCTCCAAGCCGAGCCAAGACACCGCCACTGCCACCACCTGCCCAGACGACTGAGGAGAAGCAGAAGGCCAAGGCAGAGGACGAAAGTGGGGTTGACGTCTTGTTGCACTTTGCCACAGAGAGCACGCCACACGGTTTCTCCCGTGCCTCCAGTCTGAGTGCCCTAAGTTTGGATGAGCCATACATCACCACGGAAATGAAGACGACGAAAGAGGAGGAGGTGGGAGGGAATCAGGAGATGAAGGAGGAGACTGCCAAACCAATTTTGGATGAATCAGACGATGACGACAACGAGATCCTAGTTGCATGCATCACCATGGCCATGCCCAAGCCATCCCAGAAACCAAAGAAACCTCAACAGTCCTCGGCACGGAAAACAAGTCAACTTCCTGTCTACAAGCTCCTCCCACCACAGAGCAGAGCCCAGCCGCAGCAGAAGAAGGATCCCTCCCCTCTCCCTGAGGAAGTGCCCAGAGTCTACTGTGTGGAGGGAACACCACTCAACTTCTCCACCGCCACCTCGCTTAGTGACCTCACTATCGATTCTCCACCCAATGAAGAGGCTGCAGCCACCCCTCCCCCTCTGCCTGTCTCTGCCCCAAGGAGGAGGGCAGAATTTCCCGAAGGAGAGAACGGTGATGACATACTGGCTGAATGCATAAATGCTGCCATGCCCAAAGCAAAATCTAGGAAGCCAATCAGAGCAGTGGCAAAAAGCGAACACCTGCAAGCTCCACCCCTTATTCCTGCCACCTCCCCGCCAACCCCACCTCCTCTCTGCCAGCAGCTGCAGAAGAAGAAACCTACATCCCCTGTGAAGCCAATGCCTCAGCGGCCAGCTTACGGAGCTACTCCAACAACAGCTTCCAAGTCTAAACCGGGATTTGCCTTTGATTCTCCACGTCACTACACACCCATCGAGGGAACACCTTGCTGCTTCTCACGTAACGACTCCCTGAGCTCCCTGGACTTTGATGAAGAAGACTGTGGAGAAAAGGGCGAAGAGGACAGGAACAAACAAAAAGAAGACGACAACGAAGGCAGGAAGAGGAAACAGCAGACTGCTGCCGTCTTCCCTCGAAGCAAAGCTGCTGCCAGTCAGATAGCGTCAGACGAGAAGCAGAAGTTCTCCATTGAAGACACGCCCGTCTGCTTCTCCAGAAACCCGTCGCTGAGCTCGCTGAGCGATATCGACCAGGAGAACAACAACAAGGAGTTTGCTCCACCTCCACCACCCCAGGATGAGCAGAAGGAGGAGCCAGATAAAGGACAAGGAGGAGCAAAATCTACCGCTTGTGCTGAGGTGAGTCTCTGCATCAGGTACTGTCTGTACATATCTGTACAGGTAACGGCACTACAACAGATACTGGGACAGCCAAGTAAGAAGAACCTGCTTTATGTGGAACCTGTTGAAATAGAAACGGCTCTTTTCCACTGGGACCCGCTCAGCACAGCTCGACTCACCTCAGCCCGGTTCAAAGGTGTTTCTGCTAGTAACAGGTACCAGGCTGCCGCTCCCTTTTTAGCTCCAACTTCCATGTGGTTCCAAGCTTATTGAGCCGGGCTGAAAACACAACATCAGAAGATTGTTGGTCACTGATTGGTTAGGGGGTGACAAGCCCACCCATAAAGTCGATTCCCAGTTGCAATGGAATCCGTGCAGAAAACCGTGTAGAGTATTTGAGTGGAGTGGGTACTGGTGAAAAAGGCTCAAAAGGTACAAAGCAAAATAAACACAAAATACGCCCAATAAACAGATTGGAACAGATCAGGCACTGTTCCACAAAGCAAGCTAATCCCAAAAACCAGGCTTTTTTTTTGGAAAATCCCGGTTTAATTTCCCCAGAATCGGTTTTACCAAGCCTGAAGCCCCTCCCATTCACCATGGTAACACATGCTGAAGACAAAGGCTGAAGAACAAACCTGCTCCGTGGCAGGCTAGCAGCTAGCTTTACTGAAGCTTGGTGAATATGATTGGACGAGGCACGTTACCGCCCCTTTTTCTTGTCGGTGGCTGGCAACAACAAAGTGGTGAATTAGCGCCACCTCTGGCCCACAGCGGTAGCAGCAGCTGCAGCTTTGTTTCTGATGGCTACATTATTAATAATTGTGGAGTTTAAACTTTTAAAATGGAGCTCTAATTGGATTTACAGCCTAACATGTTTGTATTTAATCTTCATTTGCAGCAGGAGCGTTTCGTTCCACTGATGTTGCTCCTGATGTCAGCATTAGTAATCAGTATAATTATATATCAGCTTCTGTCTGGGATTTCCACAAAGCGAGCAAATCCCAAAAACCAGGCTTTTTTTTGGAAAATCCCGGTTTAATTTCCCCAGAATCGGTTTTACCAAGCCTGAAGCCCCTCCCATTCACCATGGTAACACATGCTGAAGAACAAACCTGCTCCGTGGCAGGCTAGCAGCTAGCTTTACTGAAGCTTGGTGAATATGATTGGACGAGGCACGTTACCGCCCCTTTTTCTTGTCGGTGGCTGGCAACAACAAAGTGGTGAATTAGCGCCACCTCTGGCCCACAGCGGTAGCAGCAGCTGCAGCTTTGTTTCTGATGGCTACATTATTAATAATTGTGGAGTTTAAACTTTTAAAATGGAGCTCTAATTGGATTTACAGCCTAACATGTTTGTATTTAATCTTCATTTGCAGCAGGAGCGTTTCGTTCCACTGATGTTGCTCCTGATGTCAGCATTAGTAATCAGTATAATTATATATCAGCTTCTGTCTGGGATGGACCCACATAATCAACATGCTGTCCTCTTCTTGAAGATGTTAAATAGCCTTAAAGTCCCTTACAGCTGGTACCATAATACATGTGTAACAGGAAATGCTTTATTGATGTGACTAAATGTTAACAGCTTGTCCTCTGGTCACACGTGGCAAACACGCTAATATCTAAATGACATACGTGATGTTTTCTCCTTGGCGTGTAACATGAGAGTTAAATGTGGATTTGTGACCATTTACAGCGTTAACTTTGGGGTCACGTGACCTCCACGAACGTATCTTCTTAAAACTCACAGCTGCTCAGCACAAACACAGTCCTCCAGTCTAAACACATCCAGACTCTGGGACCCAACATGAAAACGACACAGAAATGAGGAGAACTCCAATAAAATATGTGGAGAATTAGAGCTGATGCGGACTTCCGGCGTCGCCATGGAAACATGTAAATGCTGAGCGTTCTAACTAAACAGCTCCAGATACAGAGCTTTAATCAAGCAGCTGGTAGTCTCTACTTTAGTTCTGATATCTCTGTAGTCCTCGTAGGCATGAATGGATCATTCTTGATCCGTCTGGGATCACACTCGTGTTAGCTTGGTCGAACTTTTTTTGTGCAGAGCACACTGCTTGTTTCAGCCCTGCTTCCCTGCAGTCCGTCTTGTGCTGAGCTGACCCAACACACCCACTTATGAACTGACTGGGCTGCTGAAGTTCATGCCTACATACTATTGGGATTGGCAGGTAGAATCAGCTAGCGGTGGCTTCCAGCAGTTCATTAGCTTTATTAGGTCATTGAATGCAGTGGGGTAAACATCTTCTGACTGCAGCTCGGACCGGCCGTGGGAGCACAGGGACGGAGTGTCTGCTGTGATGCTCTTGGATGGGAGAGGAGCCCACAGCAACATTACTGCTCAGTAAGAGAGTAGGAAGCTGTGTGCTTCATGTCTGAGGCCTTGTCCACATGTAGCCGGGTTTTTTTAAAAACGAATATCCGCCCTCCCAAAAAACAGCGTCCACACCACCTCGTTTTTAGAAAAAACTCCATCCACACGTAACCGCATAAGTGCATTGTTAAGCACATTCATAGGCATGTCAGACCAGGTTGCACAAGGGCCGTCAGCATTTTAGTTGCAGACCGTGACATTAATAATAATTGTGCCCACATTTTCAAAGTTTACGCAAATTTCTCTTAACACCGGTAATTTTTGCATCTTTACTGTTCCTCTGCTTGATACAGGCCCCCTGTGCCCTCCCTGTGCGCAGCAGCCACAGACTCACTGGTGCGCCTGCAGCCTCTCAGAGTTCCCTGCATTGAAAATTATTTTCTGTTATTCATCAGCATGTGACGTTGTGAAACCTAAAACTCCGGTTATTTCTGTCCACACGGAGACGCTGAAAACGGAGAAAACGCAAATCTTCACTTTGGCCGGAGTTTTTAAAAAGATACGTTTTCGTTGCGGAGATCTGCGTTTCCGTGTGGATGACAGGCCGAATCGTAGAAAAATATCTTTGTTTTGGGAGATACCCGGCTACGTGTGGACAGGGCCTGAGTCTCCAAAAGCAGCACTGCTCATACCCGCTTTTGTTTACTAACTTGTGGAGGTTAGGAAGGGACACCACAGGCTTCTCTGCGCCTCTTAAGCCCCGCCCACTTGATTGGCCACATCTGCATTCCTGAGAAGGTTGTGTAAACAAAACCTGGCCGCGCAGCAGTTTATCAAGGATGCATCAATGCATCCTTCTGCGGGCTTGGTACAGCAAGCTATCCCATAATGCATTGCGTCACAAACTGTTATATCCTACATGGTAGAGGAGAAGGCACTTAAATGTAGTGTTATATAACAGGGTATATGCAGGAATCTCAAACTTAAATTTAAGACCTTTTCAAGACTTTTTAAGACCTTGGAAAATAAAAATCAAGACTTTATCGCAATGAACTAATCAACTGTTAAACACTAATATATTCTTTTTAAATACTGCATTGCGGTGGGACACGTCACGTTCGGGACAGCAAGGCTGTAGCAATGGTACGTCAAGTCACGTGGTACGAAAACGCAAGCAAACAACTGGCATAGGAGAAAAAAAAATATTTTAATAGTTTACATGAATCTAATTGTATTACCTGCAAACTTAGAGGGTGTGAAAAAGGTGACATCTAACCCCCGCCACCCGGAACAAGGTCCTCGCATGCTGCAGATTAGCATCCATGCATCTATTGGGTTTTGTAGTGACCTCTGATATTTACATACTTTTATTGCAATAACCTGTTAGAATCATTTTTAAAAATCATCAATGTGATTTTTTGCTAAATGCAAACAACTTTCTACCACGGTCACTCTGCTCAAAACACTGAAAAATATAATGACAGAATTGATCAGAAAATTACTAGAGATCATATTAACAATTATTATGAGACTAATTCACAGAACACATCTGAAAATATTCCAAAATACTGAAATCATTCTTAAGTAGGGTGACCAGATCCCAACTCACCAAATGTGAGACAAAGATTACTCAATGTGGGACCATGTGAAATCCTAATGCAACGAGATTAAGTAAAAAAAAACTTCTATTCTGCCTTTTAGCTCCAACATCACTGGTAAATATACATAAAAGTATTATCATATATTTCATGTACTATATATTCTATTTGAATTCAACTTGAACAAGCAAACAGCTTTCAGACTATTTCACAGCTCCTCTCGTTACCACAGCTTAACTCAGGCTCTTTGACCTTCTACAGTGGCTCTGAGTAACTTTAGCTAAACTTATTTAAACCATCAACTCATTTTAATAAAACAGACAGACCCACAATAAAAATGCAGGTTTAAGCAGTTTTTCAGAGTTTTCATTAAATAATTGCACTGACTTTCCACAACAGAATGATAGTAAAAGTACCTGTAACGCTTTTAGGATCCATTTATGTTCATTTTGAATTAGTTTTCCACTAATATCAACATCCCATTAAAAAAATCCATACTTTTTTGCAAGTTTATTTCTTCTTAATTACAAATCTCTATTAGTAGATAATATGTAGGGAAGAGAAAAAAAACATCACTGATTTTCTCAGATCTAACCTGAGAGTTCCTCAGTTACTTTTTCCCCTCAAAATTCTGAGAATAAGTAATCAAGGATTTTATTAAATTCTCTCGTTATAAAAGGGTTTAGCTTGTCTGTATCTGAAACACAATGCCAGCACCTTGTCTGTGTTGGAATCTTGTTTGGGTTTTAGCATGAACCTGTCTATTTACTGGGAAACCTGCTTTTGACCAACATGTTTTCTGTGACTCTCGGGTTTTCTGCTCCGTTTCATATCAGACTCTGCGTCGTGACATGAAAAAAAAAAAAAACTCAGAAACAACGAAGACTGTCAAGAGTTTCTCTGAACACGTCTAGTTTACGAGTCTTTCTCCATCGTGCTCACCTGTCCTCCGTTCTCGCTGAAGTTTGTTTTGGTGGTTCGGGTGCTGCCGCGCTAGCTCAGCGTCTTTTTGCCTGACTGTGATTGGTCAGATAACGACTCGTGCCCCACTAACAAAGATGGTTTGTGAATGAGCGAAGACCCACTCCTCTTAAAAACAAAAACTCTTCGATTCACGCGAACGTCATATTTGGCTTCATAAACTGCAATTTTCGCCTAAAAGCGAAAAGTTTTCAAGTATGAGACGAACGTATTTTAAATTCACGCCAATACTAACAAAATTTAAGACTTTACTACATCAATTCAAGACTTTTTAAGACTTTTCAAGGGTCTTAATTTTCCTTAAATCAATTTCAAGACTTTTAAGACTTTTCAAGACTCCGCGGATACCCTGTATAAAAAATAGGCTATAAATAAATGTCAAAATTAATCAGAAATCAAGTTGTCTGTTATTGTTTGTAACCTGTAACACTTGCTGATGCAGGATGCAGCCTTGCCTTAAGCAGCAGTGTTTTGAATAAAAGAAACTTATTTTTCTTCATTTAACAGCGAGCAATGTTGGTATTTTGTCAATTTCTAAGTAAGACAGATTAAAAAGTTGACTAAATATTGTACAAATGAAATTTATTTACGACTTGGAGAAGATTCTGGTCCACCATACGGTGGCTCAAGAGGGAACAACAGTGCGCTACCAACACTGTTTACAGTGGTGACCTCGACTTGGGACGTTGTGGACCGGTGGGCGGAGTACTTAGAAGACCACCTCAATCCCACCATCATGTCTTCCAGTGAGGAAGCGGAGTTTGGGGACCTTGGTTTGGGCTCTCCAATCTCTGGAGCTGAGGTCACTAACGTGGTCAAGATGCTCCTCAGTGGTAAGGCCCCGGGGGTGGATGAGGTCCACCTGGAGTTCCTTAAGGCTCTGGATGTTGATTCACTGGATGGGGGCCCTGTGGGGGGTACTCTGGGGGTATGGGGTACCAGGTCCCTGTATGATCAGTGTCAGAGCTTGGTCCGCATTGCCGGCAGTAAGTCGGGCTCGTTTCCAGTGAGAGTTGGACTCCGCCAAGGCTGCCCTTTGTCACCAATTCTGTTCATAACTTTTATGGACAGGATTTCTAGGAGCAGCCAAGGTGGTGAGGGGATCCGTTTTGGTGGCCTAAGGATCAGGTCTCTGCTTTTTGTAGATGATGTGGTCCTGTTGGCTTCATCAGATTGTGATCACAGCCGAGTGTGAAGCAGCAGGGATGAGAATCAGCTCCTCTAAATCCGAGACCATGGTCTTGAGTCGGAAAAGGGTAGAATGCCTTCTCCAGGTCAGGGACGAGGTCCTGCCCCAAGTGGAGGAGTTTAAGTATCTCGGGGTCTTGTTCACGAGTGAGGGAAGGGTGGAGCATGAGATCGATAGGTGGATTGGTGCTGCGTCTGCAGTGATGGGGGCGTTGTACCGGTCTGTCGTGGTGAAGAGAGAGCTGAGCCGGAAGGCAAAGCTCTCGATTTACCGGTCGATCTACGTTCCTACCCTCACCTATGGTCACGAGCTTTGGGTAGTGACCGAAAGAACGAGATCACGGATACAAGCGGCCGAAATGAGTTTTCTTCGCAGGGTGGCTGGGCTCTCCCTTAGAGATAGGGTGAGAAGCTCGGCCATCCAGGAGGGGCTCAGAGTAGACCCGCTGCTCCTCCACATCGAGAGGAGCCAGTTGAGGTGGCTCGGGCATCTGATTAGGATGCCTCCTGGACGCCTCCCTGGTGAGGTTTTCTGGACACGTCCAACCAGGAGGAGACCCAAAGGAAGACCCAGGACACGCTGGAGGGACTATACCTCTCAGCTGGCCAGGGAACGCCTTGGGATTCCCCCGGAGGAGCTGGCCCAAGTGGCTGGGGAGAGGGAGGTCTGGGCCTCCCTCCTTAAGCTGCTGCCCCCGCGACCCGACTCCGGATAAGCGGCAGAAAATGGATGGATGAAATTTATTTATTATTTTGTTATTTAAGATATAAACTAGACTTTTATTTTTATTTCAGATTGTTTTTTAACAGTTGCATAAAGCAGCGCTTGTTGCCATGATGTAACTGAGCTACTAACTACTAGGCGCAAAAGCTGCATGTGTAGGAGACTATTTTCATGTTCAGCCTGCATGAAACACTCACCGTGACAATTATAATCAGAAATAATCATTAAAACATGGTTTTTCAGTCACCCACACCTTTAAAAGTGGCGCCATTGCTCATTTTTGATTTAATTTTCTCTGCACAGCACCTGCAGCTACTGCTGGCAGCTCAGGTGCTGCAGGAGACTGAGAAACCAAGATGTTTTGCAGTCCTTGTGCTAATAACAATGTTCACTGTGCCAGTCAGACATTTTTATCAGAAAGGCCGTTACCGTACCAACCACATTAAGCAGTTGGAAAACATTTAATTGAACTGACAGGGTTTCTTAAAGGTTCTGATCTCAGACAAGGTATGTAACTGCTTTTGTTTGTTGTTCACAGGTGGAGATGAAGCCCCGCCCCCCTGCAGCCAGTGGCTATGCCCCCAAAGCATTCCATGTGGAGGACACACCTGTCTGTTTCTCAAGGAACTCATCACTCAGCTCGCTCAGTATAGATTCTGAGGATGACCTCCTGCAAGAGTGCATTAGCTCTGCCATGCCCAAGAAGAAGAAGAAAGCTGCCTCGCTGCTCTCCCCTGCTGCCATCATTACGCCACTTCCTGTTACCAAAGGTGAGGAGGACATCCTGGCTGAGGAGGAGCCTTCAGAGACTCCAAGAAGCCCCGCCTCTCCTGACTCGGAGTCGTTTGATTGGAAGGCGATTCAGGAAGGTGCAAATTCTATAGTCAGCAGTCTGAATGCTGCTGCAGCTGCTTCATCGCTGTCCCGCCAGCCGTCATCAGACTCCGACTCAGTGCTGTCCCTGAAGTCAGTTGGCTCACCCTTTCACGAGCTGACAGCCAGTAAGAATACAGAGGAAGAGGAAGAGGTGCTGCAGGTGAAGCGTGCAGCTCGGATTCTGAAGGCAGGCGAGCGAAGCACACTGGAGGCCAAAAAGAAGGAGGAGGAGGAAGAAGAGGAGGCAAGGGCCCTGAGAGGCGGGAAAAAGGTGTACAGAAGTCTAATAACGGGTAAACCCCGGGCGGAACCAGCAGCCAGAGGGCGGAGCAAACCAAGAGCTTCAGCCATGATCAAAGCTCCAGGAAGCGGTGATGGTGCTGACAGAGCAGGTGGGTCTTCTCGAGAATCTACACCCTCTCGCTCTGCTGCCCCCGCTAATCAGAAAACAGGAAAACTGTCTCAGCTGCCACGCACGGCATCTCCAGGGAGTGCAGCTTCATCATCTTCTTCTTCCAGAGCTACCAGCAGCAGTGCCTCAAAGAGTTCCAACAGCATCCCACGGAGCGAGTCGGCTTCAAGACTCAGCAGCTCCACGTCCACCAAGAAGAAGAAGGTGGAGCCCGAAAAGCCGGCACTTGTTCGCCAGTCAACCTTCATCAAAGAAACTCCAAGTCCAACCCTGAAGAGGAAGCTTGAAGAGTCCTCATCCTCAGCAGCGCCAGAGTCTCCAACCAGCCCAGAAACCCTGTTGCCTTCCACAAGCAGGAGGCATGACGTTAACCGCTCTCACTCTGAGAGTCCGTCCCGCCCACAGGACGTGACGTCATCTCACTTGAGCCGCACTGGAACCTGGAAACGGGAGAGCTCCAGCAGCACTGCAGGAGGCGGTGGTGGGAAACACTCCACGTCCTTGCCACGCGTTGGCACGTGGAAAAGGACAGGAAGCTCATCATCAGTGCTGTCCGCATCATCAGAGTCCAGTGAGAAGGGGCGTAGCGAAGAGGAGAATACTGTGAGGTCAAAGGGCACATGGCGGAAGGCCAAAAGCAGCAGCGACTCCACGGCTGCCAAATCAGATGATGTGTGGGTTCGTCTGGAAGACTGTCCTGTCAATAACCCACGCTCGCCATCCTCCTGCTCAGCACGCTCACCCACCACCATCAACTCCCCGCCAGTTATCGACAGCCCCACCCCCTCCAAGATTCCCTCCTCTTCCTCCAATCTCAACCTGCGGCAGAGCTGTGAGAACCTGGATGACAAGCCGCCACCGCCGCCTGACCGCCATCAGCCTCGTAATCAGCAGCGCAGCGGTGCTGTAGCGGCTCGTGTCAGCCCCTTCAACTACACGCCGAGTCCCCGGAAGAGCAGCGCTGATGCCAGCTCTGCCCCCCCGCCGCCCACCACCAGCAGCTCAGCCCCGCCCACAAGACCTTCACTCATCCCCACCCCTGTTACCAAGAAGCGTGAGCCCAAGGGCGGAGACGGAGGAGGTGAGCGTGGCTCCTACATCGTCACATCCGTGTAGAGCGGCATACGAGGCACACAAAAGGACGTTAGTTATGTGGTCCTGCCCTTCACCTGTTCTGCTGCTTGATTGGCTCCTCCCATCAGTTTCAGAAGAAACAAACTTTTATGTTTTTATATCACTAAATCATCTGTAAAGCTTAGCTCCACCCCTGCATGATCCCACCCTTTATAACAGTTACCCTGGCAACATGATGATGCTGATGATGATGATGATGATAGCAGCTTTAGCCTCTAGAAGACTTTTTTAATTCAATTTCAGCTCTGATCAGACATAAAGCATTCAGGAAACTGATCTTTGTTCAGAGTCGACTCTCTCCTTGGAAATGATTAACACTGTAAATCGTAAGTTATTGTTGTAAACCTGCAGACATTTTAATTTGAAAGGACACTATAATGACTTCCTGTTGCAGGAGACAGACAGAAACATTCAACTGAAGAGATCAATAAAGTCCAGCACCAAACTCCCTCCTGTGTGTTTGTAGTAGGTTGGCTGTACCGAGTCAGCAGTGGAAATGCCCCCTTGGGTTCTGGTCCTCAGCAGATGTGTGCCTGGTTGAAGGTGAGCATCTGCTGAAGAGGTTCCTGAAGCGTTCCTTCAGCTTGATGGTGGCGCTGTGGACCAGGACTAGGGACCTCTCTTGCTCTCTCGTTTCCTAATTCAGGGGTTGGGTGGATGCTTGAAAAAGGTTTGGAAAGTGATTTCTGTATGAAGTCCTTGAAAGTACTTGATATTCCTACAGCACAGGTTTACAATCAAGAGCCATCAGTTGGATTTAAGACCTCTAGGACCTATTGTCATGTCAAAGGCAGGAAGCCTTTTCTTTATATCAACATATACCAACAGCAGCTCAGTGGCCTAGTGGTATGAGTGTTCGCCCCGGGACTGGGAGGTCGGGGTTAAAATCAAAGACTTTGAAAATGGGACCCAATGCCTCCTCGCTTGACACTCAGCACTAAGGGGTTGGATTGGGGGGTTAAACCACCAAATAGTTCCCGAGCGCGGCCACAGCTGCAGCTCACCGCTCCCCACCACGGGGATGGGTCAGATGCCGAGATGTAATTTCACCAGTGTGTGATGACTAATGGGACTTTAACGTGAGCAGTAGATGCATCACCTGCCATAGCTATGGAGCAAACCTGTGGTGACAACCTGGTTCATAGCAGCGCGTGTCTGGTCGTTTTACTGTCCACTGGATTGAAAACAAGTACAAAGCATGACTGAAATGAGGACCAAATCCTCGAGAAGATTCCTGCAAGATTCTCAAGGAGGCCCTGCAGCTTCCTGAGTGGGCACTCTTGAGCCATGCCAAAGGTGAGCTGTGGTTGTGGGAGGGGAGTTGCTAATTTGCAACTTTTTTGGACAAGGTCTTTTTATTTTTATTTTTTTACCAAAATATGTAAACAGACCGAGCAACACAAGAAGGTGGAGCCTAGGCTCATCACCACCACCAGTGTGTGAATGACTGCAGAGCTTTGAGCTCCTCTGACTCACATAAAGGTGCAGCAGGTCCGACCGGCATTCTTGTTTTAATATTTTACAGCTTCCTTGGCTTGGTCAGTAAGGTCAATGAGAATCTCGAAAATTAAAGATTGGCCCATTTATGGTTTTCAGCCCCTACAGGAAAGTACATGGAGAAAGACCTTTATTTTGATAGTCCACACAGGAAGTGGGGCCTAGCCGCTCTCTGACGTGGTTAGCCCCCACCCGCACACACGCAGTCCGCTACCAGGTGATGGAACATCAGAAGGTGAGTTCTGATCGATCATAACGACGTTAGTGGATCATCGATCGGGGGGGGCGGACATACGGAGAGAAGGCAGCTAGCGCTAGCAGCTAACCCCTCTCTCTTTGGTCGAGTTGGCAATCGATCGATCAGCTGATTAGTTGATAAACAGGTCGCCATGGTTACTCCGCGTTCTAATCCAGCTGTTGTCAGTAACCACCTGTCTCGTGGTTACAGGACATTTCAAAGTGCTGGGAGTCACGTGACCTTTTGATTATCTTTCAGCTGTGATAAACATGGAGTAGATCCGGTTAGATCTGGTTGAACTAATCCGGTCTGAAACTTTTAACTCCAAATCAAATGGATCGGAACCAGAACCATCAGATCTGCTTCAGTTACCTTGACCCAGATCTAAGAACAGGGCTGTGTCCAGAGGCCCACCATCTGTCATCCCGGGTCAGTGATGTCAGAGAGACTAAAACCATTCACATTGGCTACAATGGCAAATCTGCAACTCAAGCTAGCTCAAACATGTTTTCATGCCTCTTAACAACATTCTAACATTGTATAGCTATAAATATATTGTGGAGATAAAAAAACAAAATTTTAATAAAGTGGTTCTCTCGCATTTGTCTAAAAAACCACCAAGCAATAACCCAAAGGGGTTCAAATGAAGGCAACTGGACTTTGGTTTCTTGAAGACGTTTCGCTTCTCATCCAAGGAGCTTTGTCAGTTCTGACTGGAATATGAGGGTCGAGCTTATAAACTGTAGCTGTCATTGCTTAACGGGCAGAAACTACCTATGAATCCCCCTCCTCCCTACCTCCTGACGGGTTGTTAGCCTCTATTGTGTGGGAGTCGTATTGATTAGATGCAGGAGGGTGTGACCTAGACTGAAACTATTTGAGGTTACGTTCGGAGCTGCATTATAGGTGCTGGAAAAATGAAACCTGAGCCCTGCTCCTCTATTTAATGATGGTCTTTCATGTTTGACATGGATGGCTTCCTTCACTCCTCTCTCAAACCATCTATCTTCTCTGTCCAGAATGTGGACTTTGTCATCTTCAAAAGAGTGTCCCTTGTCCTTCAGGTGTAGGTGGACTGCAGTCTTGGCCTGAAGAGGTGGCTCTCCTGTGCTGTGCCATGCGCTTGTGTAGTTGTTTAGTTTTCCCTATGTAAAGGTCTGGACAGTCCTCACTGCATTGGACTGCATAAATAACACCACTAAGCTTCCGTTTGGGTGTCTTGTCATTAGGATGGTCCAGTTTTTGTCTGAGGGTGTTTTTGGGTCAATAACATCAGAGAAGGAGAAACAGCCGGCTGCTACCACTTCAACTTTAGGACAAACTACTCAGTCCCAAAAAGAAAAACACCATTTGAAGTCACGGACAACAAAAGACGTTTGGACCTAGAAAACTGAGACTGGTGTTTAGCGCTTATCTCGTTTCCTCTGGTGATGTGGGTTCCCTTATCAGGGGGGCGTGGCCTAGGGATAAGAGCCGACAGGAATGAGAGTTCCATGACCATGTTTGTGTTTAAAAGCTAGCTTGTTTTGCAAATTTGCCATTGCAACTTTAAACATTTATGTTTGTAATCAACAGGAAGCTCTGCGACGCATCATCAGCACATTAGCCAATAAAAATGAGGAGCTCCATCACTTCCTGGAATCAGTCGATAATACTCTGGCAGGCCTGCAGGTCAGTAGCTCATTGACTGGGGGAAGAAGTGGGGCGGGACTGAAATCAACTTTATAACTAAGGCAGTTAAATCAATGTCCAATCAGGAGGAGTCCTGTAAAGTGATGTCAGAGCTGGAGGAGGAACTTGAGAAGTTAAGCTCTGCCTTGAAAGAAAGAGGAGCTCAACTGGGAGACGTCATCAATAAAGAGAAGCAGAGGAAGGAGGCGGAGCTTGAGGTGAACATGTCTTATTGTAGACGTTTTCATTAGTTGTTGTTGTTTACTGTTTGTTTTGTCTCCTGCTGGGATTTGCAGCAACAGCTTTTGGAGGGAAAGTTTGCTCTTCTGTCCTGTGAGGAGCTGCTGGAGTTTGCAAATCAAACACTGTCAGTTACCAACGAAGAAGAATTTTTCACGGTATGACATCAGACTGCAGAAAACAAGTTTTCGTAAACAAAACAAAACAAACTGCAGCTGAATTTGTTTCTTTTTCAGGCAGCAAAACAAATCAAAGACCGGTATGGCATTGATGTCACATGTTTGTCTATTTTCTTGTTTGTATTGATTTACTGTTTATCTTTGGATCAGTAACATTCTTGCTGAAACAAATAACTCAGACTAACCAATCACAGTTGATTCTGTTTGCATGGAAACCCCACCCACTAACACATAACCCTGGGACCACCTCCTACTGTTGCCAGGGTAACAATGGCTCCAGCATTTCGTTTGACTACTCGTCCGATGGTTTCAGAAAACATGTCCCAATTTACTGTTGACTTCAGCACTGAAAGGGCGGGGCTTCAACGCCTTCACTTCCTGCCAGGTCAGAGGCCACGCCCCTTGGTTTGTGTGTCTGATGCTGTTTTATTGTGTTGTTTGTAAACAAAAGTAACAGAAACTCAGTGGACCACTTTTACTTTTGTGTTTGAGACCTTTTGTTGTTTAGTTGGATGTTCCCTTTTACCTGGTTACCATGGAAACTAGATAATTAGTTGTTAGGACAGTGTGTAGGTTCCAGGACAACCCGATGAAGTGTTCTGATACATGTTTTTAGTTCCTGGATCTCCAGAGATTGACATATCACGATGTGCTGTCCATGACAACGCCATCACTGTTGCTTGGCAACCGATTGGTGAGACAGATGAAGACAGCGGACCAATTGAATGCTATGAACTGGAATACCGAAAAACAAACTGTGACAATTTGCTGAGAGTCACAGGAGCATGCTGGGAAAAAACCTGTGACATTAGAAATACACAGGTCACGATCTCAGGTGAGGCTGCAGGTTCACCCGACTCATGACACTGCGGCTCTGTTGCCTAGCAACATGTGTTTTTATGTTTCAGGTCTGAAATTTGATACACTGTTTGTTGTTGTTCGAGTTCGTGCGAGAAACAAAGCAGCTGCTGGAGAGTTTTCAGAGCCTGTTGCCATGGAAACCAGAGGTAAACTCCCAGAATGAATGAGGCTGAGAAAACAGGAAGTCTCACAACTTTCTCACTAATGTGTCTTGGCAGCGTTTAACTTTGGCTTTGATGCTGTGACGGCTCACGTTGAACTGAAGGTTCAGGGCGACACGATCACCTGGGAACCGCAGGGGGTCAAAGGTCATGACGCACGCCTTCGAAGCAAGGACAGTAAAAGCAGGTGAGCATATCATGATGTCACAAAAGTCAAAGCTAGCAAACCGCTCTGCCCTCACGCAGGTGAGTCCCAGTATGAGCACCAGCAACAGGTGAGGTAAACCTGACTTGAACAATCAGCTGATGAATGGATGAGTGAGTTGTTGCTGTCCAGTCTGACCTAGGTCAGGTTAGGGGCGTAACACCTCAACTCTTTTTGACCCTCAGCTCAGCCCATAGACCAGTTTCAGCCTGAACAAATGGGAAATGGCCTGTAATCGTGCCTTCTAGGGTCCTAGACCCCCCAAGGTGCTTTACAACACAGTCATCCACATGTAGCATGTACAAGATAACTTATAAATCTGAAAGAGAAAACTACGCCCAATGATCTAGATTCTAAGGAGGAAAGAAGGTGAAGAAAAAATAAACCACTGCTTCAATAGAAAATACAAAACCGGCATTTATTAAACAACCAAATGGAACAAAAATAAATCTTAGTAACTTTTAGAGCATTTACCCTGAATCAGTTCAGTTTAGAGTCTTTAAAGTCCCTGAACCCCCTTTTCTCTTCCGATCAGTCCAACCGAAAAAATTTAGAAATCCAGGTGATTTATAAATAATATAAAATATAAAATATTTTTATCAGAGCTCTGATTTTAGTGAACTACCCGGGTAGTATGTGTTTTTTTCTTTTGTGGTGCAGAAAAACTTCAGCTTAGCTGTGTTTGATGAAGTTCGTTCCACCCTGGAAGGATGTTGCAGCGTTCAACCCTCTTCTGCTCCAGATCCACAGCACCAGGCTCTCATCCAACAGTCCTTCTCAGTCCATAAAAAACCAACCTGCATACAAGCAGGGCTTTGTTCATTTCTCTTCAGATAAATGGCTCAAATCTGGTTCAAATTACTCATATCAGCAAATTAACAATATTTAAGTAACTCACAGGTTCTCACACAGAATGCATTATTTACATGTGACGTTAGCAACACACATGGCAGTGTAATTACCCTTCATTTATAGCATATTTTGTTTCCACAAATAATTTCTAATTTGTGTATAACTACACATTTTCTCCCGATTGGTTTAAAGTTTCTCAAAAGTAAATTAACTCAGAGGTTCAAATTAGCACTAGAAAACAAAGTACGTTTGTAACATAACTAGCAAAAAATTAGCTTAGCACTATAGAACATGTCACTCACCGGAGAAAAGATAAAACAAAACTGGGACAAGTCTTCAGTCTCTCAGGCAGTACACCTTGCTCTACAACCCAAAAATGTATAGTTACAGGCAGGGGCGCAACTACCTACTTTCAGAGGAGTATGCAGACACAAAATGACCCCCCCCCCCCCCCCCCTGCTATTATACCGTACCACAAAGTGTGCACCAGCTCCAAGAAGCAGACATGAAAAAAGGTCACGGAAGATAAGTCTCAGTAGGGGGAAGAATGTTTTGGACATTTTATATATAAAAGCATCAGTCTGGTGCTTTTTGAGAAAAAAGTAGAGTTACAGGCTGGTGCGTGTACACAGCATTATAATGATATAGTTGAGTTAACAGAGTTATCCTGTCCTTTCTTTAATCCATTGTGAACACCGACTACAGCAGAATCCAGTGATGCATCTCCTCAGTACCACAACTGAACTGATGTCACCAAAAGAACCAATCAGCTGGCAGAGCTCACTGCTGAATGTGTGAGTGTGCAGAACTTACAAAACTTCACAACGCTCACGACAATTTAAGGAACAAAGTAGAATGAAGCTGCAGGGCTTTAGGCCCAGGGCAGAGTTTAATGACTCAGACCGACCCACCTTAGATCCTGACCTGTTATTATTATCATGGATTCTTTACACCAATCAGAATATTCTGTCCAGATGTTCACATCCACACCTTAAAAATGAAATGAAATCATTATTAAAGGGCAGCAGTAGCTCAGGAGGTAGAGCAGGTTGTCCAGTAATCGGAAGGTTGCAGGTTCGATCCCGGCTCCGGCCAGAGAATGCTGCTGTGTGTCCTTGGGCAAGACACTTAACCCGCCTTGCCTGCTGGTGGTGGTCGGAGGGACTGGTGGCGCCAGTGCTCAGCAGCCTCGCCTCTGTCAGTGCGCCCCAGGGCAGCTGTAGCTACATCGTAGCTCATCCCCACCAGCGTATGAATGTGTGTGTGAATGGGTGGATGACTGATTGTGTTGTGAAGCGCCTTGGGGGGTTGTAGAACACTAAGAAGGCGCTATACAAATACAGGACATGTACCATTTACCATTAAAATTAAAAATGATTAATATTCCTTTTTCATGAAAAGATTAGGTATGTGTGAACACCTTTATATTATTATTGTCCAGCTGAAGCAGACATTTGCTTATTTCTAACAGAGCTGAGCTGTGGGAGAAAATATTCAGGCTAATTTCATCTTATTTTCTATCACCTGTGTGTTTGGTGTATTTATTAACCTACTATTGACTATAAAATGATAAATAACAGGTCACTATATCATGTGGGCATAGAAAGTGTTTGTAATGAACTAAAGCTTGTTCAGCAGCTCACCTGTTCCTTCCACACTGAGGAGAAATCCTCTCATCAGCAGCAGGTGATCAACAGACTGAACACCGGACCCAAAAAACAAAAAGACTAAAGACCTCAGACCGGCCCACCGGGAGTTTCCCCGGTGGGGGCCTGATTACTCCCGCCGTCCCCGTAGACAGGAGCTGCTCGTCACGTAACGTTACTCTCACGATGACATCAGAGCTTATTAGCGCGACTAGATTCTACAACGTTTTCACGAATAAACACACAGCTTAATAGATCTGTGGCTTGTGTAGAAAACCGTCCACACCTCCAACCGCGCTCCATCGCGTAGTGGGCGCGCGCTGGAGCTCCGAGTGTGTGTGTGTGTGGGGGGGTATACGGAGGGGCGCCATAGCGCCTAATCACCGTCGTGTTTATTAATGATATAGTTCGCAGATACACAAACGGACAAGTACACACCTTATTATGCAGACTAAAAATATTTTATG
The DNA here is from genome assembly GCA_006937985.1 of Aphyosemion australe. Taxonomy (NCBI): domain Eukaryota; kingdom Metazoa; phylum Chordata; class Actinopteri; order Cyprinodontiformes; family Nothobranchiidae; genus Aphyosemion; species Aphyosemion australe. The sequence continues at coordinate 29,728 of SSNS01000576.1, forward strand.
CATCATCGCTTTGGCGCCCCCTCCAGCCTGGCGCCCCTATGCGCCGCATACACTGCATACCCACTTTTTGCGCCACTGGTTATAGGTACTATTTAACAACTTTTTTCCCATGTTTCTGCTGCATCCCTTACATGTACAATCCAGCTGTCTTACAGGAAGTAGATGTTTCTACACGGCAGAACACACAGCACCCTCTACTGGGGACATATGGTACAACTCATTTACAGTCAGATTATATTACAGCTAGATGACTACCTAATATTCTGCTCAATATAGGAGGGTTACACACATTCACACACTGGTGGTGATGAGCTACAATGTAGCCACAGCTGCCCTGGAGTGCTCTGACAGAGGCGAGGCTGCTGAGCACGGGCGACCATCAGTCCCTCTGACCACCACCAGCAGGCAAGGTGGGTCAAGTGTCTTGCCCAAGGACACAACAGGAGCATTCACTGCTGGGAGCCAGGATCGAACCTACAACCCTCTAATTACTGGACAACCCGCTCTACCTCCTGAGCTGCTGCTGCCCAAGTGTACCAAACCTCACCTGTTCAGGTGTAACTGTCTCTGGTCTTAATGTTCTGGCTTCTCAGGAACTGAAATCAAATCAAACTTTATTTATGAAGAACTTTTCATACGAGTGCAACTCAGAGAGCTGTACAAGATTACAAACGCACACACACACACACACACACACACACACACACACACACACACACACACACACAAGCTACAATGAAAGGACAACTGGCTGAGTTCAGATGTAATAGGCAACAAAGAAGAAGGAAACACCACCAAAGGAGCCAACTGCACCGGGATCAGCAGCCTGGGCACCACCACATGGCACCAAGAGGAGGCACGAGGAGCTCCCAGGCAGCCACAGCTAAACACCTCTCCCGGGACAGCTGGCCCCCACAGAGGAAACACTGGTAGAACCTTCAAAAGATTAAGATAACAAGTTAAATTATTAATATAAGACCAAAGATCAAAGTCTATATAGTATAAGATCAAAATCCTGACTTCAGATCTGATTGTTTGTCTCTGTGCCCTCTTGCCTTTTTGTCCCTCTTCAGTCTCCGTACCGCCTCTTCAGTCCCTTCAGGTAGAAACTGTCATGGGTGCCTGGCCGCTGCCAGTCATTCTAATCATCATTTCACTCCATGCAGCCAATCATATCACTGCTGACATCACCACTGACGTCACACATAAAAAATAAAATCTGTTGTTTATTTTCATGATGATTTTTTTTCTGTTTGAAAATGTTTGAAAACAAATTGTGACATTAAAGGTTTCAAAAGTTTATTTGGATAAAAAACAGACATTTTCATTTGAATCACTAAACTTTATTGTTTTGATTTTGTCATCCTCCTGCTGCGTCATCGCTTCGGCTCAACCCCATTGGTTGTTTGTGCTGTGACTCATCGCTGTTTGTAAACATTTGTGTTTTATTTGGATTTTCTTCAGCAGCAGAAATGCCACTCCATCGCCACATAAGATGGCAGGAAGTCGAGTTGGCCGTGAGCGATTTGCCGGAGAGTCGTACACGGTGCTAGGTACCAGACCGCTGACTAGAGATTTTACTTTGAAAGTTGGAATGTTACTGTGCTTTTATTCTGAAGACTGAATCCGCTGACTCTTCATGACAAATTCATCTTTTTTTTTTGTTTCTTAGGTGATCAGGAGATGAATAATGGCTGTTACTATTGGGAGCTCCGCCCCCTGGATGATTGGAAGTCATTCAGTGTGGGCGTGGCCTATCGGGGCAACTTGGGGCGATTTGACCAATTAGGGAAAGGTGCTGGTTCATGGTGTCTGTTTGCCAGCCAGTGGCTGCAGAGTTCGCTCGCCGCCAAACACAACAACCGGGCGAAGGCGCTGGACTGGCAGCTGCCACAGCGAATCGGGATCTACTGCAACTACGACCACGGTGCCATGACTGTAAACAGCCGTTCCACCTACCCCAACCCCCCAACCCCCGGCTGACCTGTCTCTCTGTATTTCAGGAGATCTGTTGTTTGTTGACGTTGATCGACTTCGTCTTCTTCACAACTTCAAAACAAAGTTCGTCCAGCCGCTTGTCCCTGCCTTCACTGTGAGTAGTACTCGCTCAGGTACTATCACAGGTTCTGTCTGTAGTACTGATTGTAGTATCACCTGTATTTTAGGTGTGGTGTGGCAGTATTACCATAGCAACTGGGCTACAGGTGCCGAGCTTCATGGGAACCTTCCTGTCAACCCATCGCAACCCGTCTCAGTAGAAACTAGTGAATTGCTGATCTGAAGTCGGTTCATAAATGTTTTTATGTAAATTAGGCTTTTATTTTCACAGACGTACAACAGGAAATACATTAATATTGTGTTTATTTGAACCAACGGGATTTATTCTGAAATTTTAGTCAGCGTTCTTTTTGTAAAATATATGGCTTTTATTGTGAAGGAGTGCATCCATCTGCCCCTTTATTGTTGAACTTCTTGTACCAAATATTAGTTTTTATTTATTAGAATAAACAAAACATTAATAAATGTCAAATAAACCATGTCAGTTCGTTATGATTATACACTTTTGAAGTCTATAGCGCCACCTATCACCACAGCTGAAGAAAAATCAACACAAAGTGACTAAATCTCTTCCCTCACAAGGATCCAACGTATTTCCATGTCATCATGAGGTGTGGCTGAGATGCAGCTATCTCTTACAGGTTTGGTACGGCATAGGTTGCTCAAACGTCTTGGCTCAGTTTACAGATTGTACCAAAGTTCATGTTAATTCTGTGTAGGGCCAGTAGCATTAACTGTTTTACCTCTGACACGCTAGCTAAGCAGAAACAAGTGTGGCCTTGAGCAAGTAAAGCAAAATGATCCCATGGGAAGGGGCTGTTAACGATTTGGAAGGTTAAGCCTATATTTTTAAAGTTATTAGCAAAACACCTTTTCCTTTGCAACAGCACCCCCTAGATGTTGTGGGTAACCAGTTAGGGGCTGGTTTATGTAGGTCACGCCCATCTACTTCCGGACCATGGGTCCCAGACCGCCAAAACACAATGAATGGGAGTCTCTGAGGATAAAAGGTCGGTGTACTTTTTGGTTTTTGAATTTTTATTTTAGAAGCAAAAGAAACAAAATGTAAGGAATTTTCTGATTTTTGATCATTAATGTAACTGCTCAAAAACAATAAAACACGTATTTTCGTTGTCTTACACAGGAAGTACTTCTGTAGCCTAGAATCTAGACCTGGTGTCACCACGGACCAATATTGTGCCAATTCAGGACATTTAAGAAGAAAATGAAGTGTTTTCAAGTCTACCAGTTTGTCTGCTAGCAGGCCAAAGTGGTACATTATTATTTACTTTGTAATTTCTATATTTGATCAAAATTGAAGCCAGTAGGCTAATAATTGACATGGTTTGTTTTAATTAGTTCTACGGTGTTCTTGTGGTAAAGTTAAAAGAAGGTGCGAGACATCAGTAAAAGGAACGCTCGTGTCTCCTGTTTATAATAAAATAATCACAGATTTGGATTTGATCTGGAACAACAGACGTGACTAGATTAGGAAAAATGATATTGAGGAAGACGACCTAAATGCTAAATGGATTTGGCTACAGAACTTTTAAATGTAAAAGCTTTTTGAACAGTCTTCCTTCAGAAATGTCCTCTCGTGTTGGTGGGACTGACTTTTTCTACAAGTGTGACTTTGAGCTCATCCATGAACACATCCTCCACTAGTATTCCCTCTACGATGGGGACTATGGAATACTGGCTAGTTCTGATTAAAGAGGTCCTTTTATTAGGAAGACTGGATGGAACAGGGTCTTTGGTCAGTCAGTCTGACGTTTAATATGAATAAATAAATATGATCTAGTTGCATTTATTAGAAATATTCAGAGGTGATGAATGTAACCCCACAGGGATGGAACCAAGACTCTGTCGTCTCCTCCTGAGGAGACAGAACTTATGGAGGGTTTCACTTACAACACAACATAAGGTGTGGTTACCTGAACGTTAGCCACAGGTCCGTTTCAGCACGTTGAATATTGTTTAGTCTCTGTACCAGAGATGTGATGTTGGCTGAATCGGGCCTACTTGAACAATCCCAACATTAAATTACAAAATGATTCGATCAGGTGTTGTAGTGGATACACACTAGTGTAAACACAGCTAAACCTTTCTTTTCTATGTTTAATGATCTGGCCTAACGGGTAGGGTCACATGACCACCAGTGGTCATTCACCGTGACCCCAGACAACAGAAGTTGGGTTTTCTGTACTCTCCCTGTAAGATCAGGTTCTATAAATAGCTTTTGTTGTTTAATCTTGCATTCTGGTCTGCTCACCTGGATAATTATTCTGTTTGTACGATTTCTTAATTAAGATTCTGATGAAAACCAAAATCACCTGCTGGCGTTCCTGTTTGGTGGCCAGGTCTCTCCTGACACCACCCTCTGCGCCCAGTTATGTTGGGATTAACGTTTGCTTTGTTCTGATGTGTAAAAATAAACGGATTAATAATCCAAAAGGAGTTTTAAAAAATGATTCCTGATGCAGGAACAGCAGTCAGTCTGAGCCAATCACAGTTCACTTTAATACAGCATCACTTTACAAACAGGAAGTCACATGGTCACAAAGAAATAAGTAGACTTGATAGTTTCACAATAAAAGCCTTCCTGTATTTTTCAGCCATTCAGGATTCAGATGAAAGAATCTGACGCTTGATTGGCCGTTTCCTCGGGAGACGACATTTTGGACACAAAGATTTAATTTGAAACAAATACTTTTTACACATCGACACAAACAGATGAGAAAGAAGAGCAGGAGCCAGATGATGGTCCCGCCCACTTCAGCCTGCCACGCGGTAGTTAGCATGAAACTCCGGCTGGATGTCGCAGACACGTCGCAGCAACTCATTCAGCACCGTCTCCCGGTTACCACGGTAACTATCCTGGATACGAGCCATCTTCTCAGCTGTGTCACGGTCCACTTCCACTGCACTGTTACCATGAGAACCAAGAGCCTAGAAGGGGTGGAGCCAGGAGAGATTTAAGACAGGAAGCTATATCACAGAAATGCTAAAGGGTGGGTGGGTGGGTGGGGGGTACTGACTGCAGCCTCTTTGGTCTTGAACTCCTTCTCCCTCTGCAGGCGGTACTGTTCGATCTCAGCCTGCGCCTCCTCCTTGGCCTGCTTCAGGCGCCGGTTCTTACCTGCACAAGTCACATGACATCACATCACAACACCGCTTTAGCGGGTCACTGATAAATGACCTGCAATTGTATAGCACCTTTCAGAGTCAGAACCCCCCAAAGCTCTTTACACTACAGTGTATCATTCATCCATTCACACGTGGGTGGTGATGAGCTACATCGTAGCTACAGCTGACCTGGGGTGCTGACAGAGGCAAGGCTGCCAAGCACAGGCGCCATCAGTCCGTCTGACCACCACCAGCAGACAGGATGGGTTAAGTGTCTTGCCCAAGGACACAACAGCAGCATTCTCTGCCGGGAACAGGGATTGAACCTACAACCTTCTGATTACTGGACAACCCGCTCTACCTCCTGAGCTGCTGCTGTCCCAGATGTAACTTCTCTACAGAGACAGGGAAGGTTTCTGGACACAGGTGACATCTATGCGTAAATCTAGTATGGTGGGTAAATAAGTATTCAACGCTCTACTTCCGGTCATTTATAAGTGTTTTCATGGACATGCTCGGGTTCCTCTGATGCTATAGAAAGGTCACTCCATGGATTTACTCACCAGCACACACATGAAAACACACACACACCTCCCTTTAGCTTGAAATCAGTTGAATTCTGTTTGGATTCTACTCTGCAACTCTAACCCGTATTTTGGGATCATGGATGGTGGACCTGGGTCATTTTGAAACTCTGGATACAGCCCTGCTGGAAGGAGACCAGAGAGCCCAAGTCATGTAAAACTACATACGGCCCTGCTGGAAGGAGACCAGAGAGCCCACGGCAGGTAAAACTCTAGCTGCTGCCCTGCTGGAAGGAGACCAGAGAGCCCACGGCAGGTAAAACTCTAGATGCGGCCCTGCTGGAAGGAGACCAGAGAGCCCATGGCAGGTAAAACTCTAGATGCAGCCCTGCTGGAAGGAGACCAGAGAGCCCACGGCAGGTAAAACTCTAGATGCGGCCCTGCTGGAAGGAGACCAGAGAGCCCACGGCAGGTAAAACTCTAGATGCAGCCCTGCTGGAAGGAGACCAGAGAGCCCAAGTCATGTAAAACTCTAGATACGGCCCTGCTGGAAGGAGACCAGAAAGCCCACGGCAGGTAAAACTCTAGATAAGGCCCTGCTGGAACCAGACCAGAGAGCCCAAGTCATGTAAAACTCTAGATACGGTCCTGCTGGAACCAGACCAGAGAGCCCACGGCAGGTAAAACTCTAGATACAGCCCTGCTGGAAGGAGACCAGAGAGCCCAAGTCATGTAAAACTCTAGATACGGCCCTGCTGGAAGGAGACCAGAGAGCCAAAGTCGTGTAAAACTCTAGATACGGCCCTGCTGGAAGGAAACCAGAGAGCCCAAGTCATGTAAAATTCTAGATACGGCCCTGCTGGAAGGAGACCAGAGAGCCCAAGTCATGTAAAACTCTAGATACGGCCCTGCTGGAAGGAAACCAGAGAGCCCAAGTCATGTAAAACTCTAGATACGGCCCTGCTGGAAGGAGACCAGAGAGCCCACGGCAGGTAAAACTCTAGATGCGGCCCTGCTGGAAGGAGACCAGAGAGCCCACGGCAGGTAAAACTCTAGATGCGGCCCTGCTGGAAGGAGACCAGAGAGCCCATGGCAGGTAAAACTCTAGATGCAGCCCTGCTGGAAGGAGACCAGAGAGCCCAAGTCATGTAAAACTCTAGATACGGTCCTGCTGGAAGGAGACCAGAGAGCCCACGGCAGGTAAAACTCTAGATAAGGCCCTGCTGGAAGCAGACCAGAGAGCCCACGGCAGGTAAAACTCTAGATGCGGCCCTGCTGGAAGGAGACCAGAGAGCCCAAGTCATGTAAAACTCTAGATACGGCCCTGCTGGAAGGAGACCAGAAAGCCCACGGCAGGTAAAACTCTAGATAAGGCCCTGCTGGAACCAGACCAGAGAGCCCAAGTCATGTAAAACTCTAGATACGGTCCTGCTGGAACCAGACCAGAGAGCCCACGGCAGGTAAAACTCTAGATACAGCCCTGCTGGAAGGAGACCAGAGAGCCCAAGTCATGTAAAACTCTAGATACGGCCCTGCTGGAAGGAGACCAGAGAGCCAAAGTCGTGTAAAACTCTAGATACGGCCCTGCTGGAAGGAAACCAGAGAGCCCAAGTCATGTAAAATTCTAGATACGGCCCTGCTGGAAGGAGACCAGAGAGCCCAAGTCATGTAAAACTCTAGATACGGCCCTGCTGGAAGGAAACCAGAGAGCCCAAGTCATGTAAAACTCTAGATACGGCCCTGCTGGAAGGAGACTAGAGAGCCCACGGCAGGTAAAACTCTAGATGCGGCCCTGCCGGAAGGAGACCAGAGAGCCCACGGCAGGTAAAACTCTAGATGCGGCCCTGCTGGAAGGAGACCAGAGAGCCCATGGCAGGTAAAACTCTAGATGCAGCCCTGCTGGAAGGAGACCAGAGAGCCCAAGTCATGTAAAACTCTAGATACGGTCCTGCTGGAAGGAGACCAGAGAGCCCACGGCAGGTAAAACTAAATGATAACTTTATTGTTTTAACTCCACTTGGAGCAGCTGAGTGACACTGATTCCTGTTCACTCATCATGGGGCTTTGAATGTCCTATATCATTTAAAATACACTTTTTTGGAGCTTGTGACCTATTGTATTGTTATTTTCCCATGAATAACACCCAAAAGCATTTGTTGGCTTCACGCATTCATTTTTCTGTCTCAGCTGCTTCTTCAGTCTGCTTAGCTATTGCAAACGGCTGGCTGGGGCCGGTTCGCTTCAGCATGACCCGCTCCCCATCCAGGTAGTCTCTAGTCCAGACCCCTCCTCCCCTGGACTGTAAACACTAACACCCAGTCTGTCCTCTGTGTAGCTAGCAGGGAGTTTAATATCCACAGTTGCGAAGAAGTGATTTATTTTCTTGTCTGCTCTTATAAATAATGCCTGAGTGGGACATGTCGGCTTTAATCTGCAGCAAGCATGAATGTGAGGTCTCCGGGTCTGCAGCTGTGTACTATTGTGGAATTCAAATGGGGGAGAAGGGGTTTGATCTAATGTAAGCGTCTTAGTTCCAGGTTGAAGGAATGACTCACAAAATACCAAACATTTCATAAAAAACAGGAATGTTAACTTTGTAGTGGGACGCTGGTTCAATGACAATAATCATGACCTACTGTTGCTCTGGGAGGAACCGGTCCATACGCTGCTTTAATGAGCTGGACTGTTGGAACATCAACAACAGGTGGGTGTTACTGAACCTTGTGGGATGGTCTGGTCCAAAATGTCAGTCCAGGGGGAAGAGTTTAAGATGAAAAGACAGCAGCAGATCAGATTAAATAAGTTTTTTTTTCTCACGGGGGAGAAAAGAAAAGGACATGTGAGTCTGTAATAATTTGGTTAAGGAGGATAATTCTATTTTCTGTCCAACATTAGACGTGTTGATGCTAACCTGATGTTTAAATATCTCGATGCTAGAGCTGAGGACATGAATCTAATAATCGATGCAGACATCAATTATGAATTGATTATTATGTAATGCAGTTTGATTTTTTAACTGCAGCATGTGATTCTAAAGATGCTCGAAGACAAATAAAAGCTAATAAATGGACCCAGATATGTCCTCTAAGGTTTGAGTATTTAAGATTCTGTTAGCGTCTCCCACAGCCTGAGATGTTGAATGAGGAAACAGATTTTTTTACTTTCTTAAATGTTTATAATGTTTTGCTCTTTTGCGTCGTCCTGAGGACTGTTGTGACTGAAGAGCTTTAGGGGATGGCATGTTGTGGCAGACATGTTTCTGGTAAAACTAACGCAAATCTCTGACATCTTCTATTTATCGATGAAAACAAATCCATATGAAATCATCGCGATGCATCGAGATATCGAATGGAATTGTGAGACTAGTGAAGATTCACACGTCTACTTGACAGACAACATTAATGTTAACGATACTAAACGGACACAGTTACTAACTTAACCCAACAGTAACGTTACACACAAAGAGGAGTTTGTCTGCGTGATTTCAGCTCATTCCTGGCGTTCCCGCCACCGTTTATTTTATACGTTATTCGTGTCACTGTTATTAGAGGTCAGTTGAAGTTCAGGTGGAGGTGGGACAGGTAGAGCCACACCTGCTGAGGTGCAGGTAGCTGCTACAATGAGGGGTGAGGAGATTTCAGATGGTTGATGATAGAGGGTTAAACCCCACCCCTGAAGGTGGACGCAGCTAGAGGCGGGACTTCGACTGGACCAGGTGAGTTGCAGGGTTCTAGAGGACGGCTGGATGTGAGCCGCTCCTCTGGACCAGAACCAGCCTGGGTCTGGTGTTGATCAGCTAGTTACTTAGTTACTTATGTAGCTGCCATTACACTCAGGCTTAAGTACTGTCGGTTTTATGTTCAACTGTCAGGTGACGTCACTGGTCACCCTGCTGTCATGTGACCTCAAATAGTAATCTCGCGAGATCAGAAGCGGTGGTTTAGTTGAGTGAATATTAAATTTATCGGCTATTGACAGCGTTAAAGTTCCGGTTCGGTGCGACCGGCCGAACGTCTCCGGTACCGGAGGTCCCCGAGGAGGCCGGAGCTCAGACCTCCAGCCCTGAACACGGACCCGTAGGGCGGTACCGACGGGAGAAGGGTCTGTTAAGTTTGGATCGGTTCACATCGTTTAATTCAAAACTGAGCTGAAGCGAACTGTCCGGTCCCGGAGGACCCAGCCCGGGACCGGCCCGTCTCCCGGTAGCTGGCCGCCTGTTATACTCACGTTTGCGGGCCTCGGCCACCTTCTCAGCGGCTCTTTTCTCCGCCTGCAGCAGCTGCTGGATCCCCTGGGACTGACTCGCCATGCCGGGAGGAGAACCGCGGACCGGGACAGGAACCTGGAACTGGATCCGAGGAATCAGAGAAACGAGGCGAAGCAACGAAGGTCGAACCTGGAGTGCTGCTTCCTCTGCAGTCAGCTGACCTTACGTCACTACGTGCTGTGTCACGTGATTCCGGAGTATTTTTAAACGCCTTCAGCTTTGTTGCTAATGTCCATGTTAAAGCCATAGACATTATATATTGATATATCAATATGTCTGTGGCTAACGCTCCAGAGATCTGGTCTGATCCGGAAACAGCCGCTCCTAGAAGAACTAGAGAAGAAGAACCTCCTGAAGGGCAGCAGAGGTCACTGAGGAGGACGCCAAGGTTGTTTTTCTTCAAACTTTATTGTGTTGTAACAAAATTACAAAACATACAAAGAAACCAAAGATAGATACAATAACAAAACACCAGCAAGAGATCAAATCGTGGCTAGCATTAGGTACAAATGTTCAACTGATTGCATACATCAACAGTCCTGAGAGCCTTATTGTTTTTTGACTCCTAGATAGTGTCCTAGCTCAATGTTTAAAACCACTAATTCAGGTTTTCTGACAGCGACCTTGCTTTTATGTATGTGATATTTTGCTAAAAACAAAAGCAAATTTACAAAAAAGTAAGCATTCTTATCAGTGCTGTTAAGATGATGAAAACCAAAAATAACATTTTTGTAAAAGAGCTGAAAACCAGGAAGAATAAAATCACTAATATAATCTATAAATGAATCTGCAAGACCAAAATAAATGACACACTGTTTCAGTTCTCTCTTGACAGAAAGAGCATTGAACATTAGTATCAGTTAATAATTTGGTCAGGTACTGCCTGGTGGGGTCAAATCTGTGAATCAATTTAAAAGAAATGTCTTTGACCTTATGTGCGGTAATGACCAGACTTTTCCCATTCAATATTCGCTACAAAATTAGACCAATAAGACATAGCAGGTGGTACAGAAACCATTTCATTCTGAAAAAGAGACACTGCCAAGAGTTTAAGACAGTACAGGAAGAGCTGCACGAACATCTAAATAGCATTGATAAACCAGATGGAATAGCGTCAAATACTATTGAGAACTCTTTAGGCGTGACTGGTATATTGTACTTTTCAAGAAATTCAGAATAATTATACAAGATTCCATCTGCCTTATATAACTGATTAACCAAGATAATTCCACTATTAAACCAGCTATTTATAAATAAACGTTTGTTTTTGTAAACAATATTGCCGTTATTCCAAATAATATAATTCTGTGGAGAGAAGTTGTGTTTGTAAATTAATGTCCATGCCAAAAGAGCCTGCTGATGAAAGCGAGAGAGTTTAAGTGGTATTTTTGGAATACTATAATTACAGAGCAGTAAGAAATAAGGCCGCCTAGTTTAGACAATACATGACATGGAATGAAGTTCCAAAGAGATGTTGGATCTTTCAAATATTTTTAATCCAATTTATTTTAAAGGTGTTGTTTAGTGCACTAAAATCAATCAAATTTAAACCTCCCTTATCATAGGGATTTAAAATAACTGATTTTCGTAAATAATGAGATTTATTCTTCCACAAAAAGTTGTATAATACTTTGTTGACTGACTTACAAGTTGCATTGTCGGCGTGGAGGGCCTGAGCTGCATAGGCCAGTCGGGAGATACCTTCTGCCTTTGATAGCAAAACTCTTCCTTTCAGAGATAAGTCTCGTTGGACAGGAAGACACCAAGGTCACCTCTGTACAGCTCCAAGTGTGACGTAGAGGAAGTGGATGTGTTTATCCTATGACCCACAAATAAACAACAGAGGCGTGCTTTACAGTAATAACTACAGGCTTATGATGTCACCAATGCAGTAAACCTAGAAAAACAGATCAAAGCTTCACTCACGCTTCAGTATGGTCACTAATAATAATAATAATAATTATTATTATAGTTTTATTACTCACGCTTCAGTATGGTCACTACTAATAATAATAATAATTATTATTATAGTTTTATTACTCACACTTCAGTATGGTCACTAATAATAATAATAATAATTATTATTATAGTTTTATTACTCACGCTTCAGTATGGTCACTACTAATAATAATAATAATTATTATTATAGTTTTATTACTCACACTTCAGTATGGTCACTAATAATAATAATAATTATTATTATAGTTTTATTACTCACGCTTCAGTATGGTCACTAATAATAATAATAATTATTATTATTATAGTTTTATTACTCACACTTCAGTATGGTCACTAATAATAATAATAATTATTATTATAGTTTTATTACTCACACTTCAGTATGGTCACTAATAATAATAATAATTATTATTATTATAGTTTTATTACTCCTGTGATAGAATGATAGACTCCGGTCAGAGAGTAGGGCACGGAGAGACCTTTTCGTATTTTATTGAAGAAGTTGATATCAGCAGGTAGGGTTACATTCCTCTGTGTGTGTGTGTGTGTGTGTGTGTGTGTGTGTGCGTGTGTGTGTGTGTGTGTGTGTGTGTGGTCTATGAGAAATAAAGACAAAGAAGGATATAAAAACTGTACAAGACTGTCTAGTAAAATATAAGGTACTAAAGAATGGGCAATAAACAAGTATACATATAAATCCTGCAGTTTAAGGTCTACACAGAGTAAACACTGGGAATTTCACAAAGGCTCTGATAGAATTATATGGTGGTCCCCAGAGACCTCCAGTGGTGAGACAGAGGTACTGCAGTTGCAGGTACACCACCTGACTGAAACATACGACACAAGAGCCCGGTGTCATGTTACCCTGTGGAAACAAGCATTAGAGGGAGATATATACATTAAACTAGATTGATACGCAGATGAGGTATATTTAGCATCTTTGGAAGAGGAAAATAACACAATGCACTTATTGGGTTACTATGCATGCATAGAGGCGCTACTGTGGCTTGAACTTACATATTCGTCAGGAACGCACACGAGGCTGTCCACCATTACCAACAACCCAGAATACGGAGCGCAACCGTCTTTACCAGGAAGTGACATCACAAAACTGGACCGCCAAAATAAGAGCGGCGTAAACTTTACATAATAAAAGCACTATTGAACAGGATACAATATAACACTTTCCGACAACTCCGGCTTCAGTATGATTACTGATAGGCAGACAGACAGACTGACTGACTTTATTAACAAACACAAAGGTCCAGTACAGACAAATTCAGATATGCCTAAAAATAAATATCTAAAAATACCAGATTAAAAATTACATAAAAACATCAAGTAAGAACCGTAAAATAGGCATACAAAATACATAAGAGTACATTACAGAAATAAAATATACAGACTAGGCTACAAACAATAAATAAAATAAAGAGAATAAAAGGAAACACCCTAAAATCCACCCCATATGCTAGATAGGGTTAGGGCAGATGCAGCACTAACTAACAGTAGGCTCAGCGATTGCTGCCTGCATTAATACTGTTAGCTGAACCATCAACATGTTCTCTGAAAGTAAACATCAATTTCCTTAAAAGGGCTCTAAAAGTGCACACACCTGCATTTACAAACATCTGACTTTTTTGTGCTAAACATGAATTTCAGTGTCATTCAAACACGTGGGTCTATAAATCGTCACCTCAGGACGCCTAATCATTTAGAACGGCAGCGCTACTTTTATTCATCCTTTAACCCTTAAATCAATCTTTTGACACGATTTATCCTTATTTTATTTATTTGGCTTCATTTCTGATGGGTCACTTAATAATTTCCTTGAAGGACGAACAGACACACGTGGTTTCCCCAAACTGGTGAATTTATTCCACACGTGAAAACTAAAGAAACACATAAACCAGGTAACAGTTCATTCTTGAGGCAAATCTTGATATTGAACGCTTATACACTCAATAAGTAACAAATACAGAAATAAACATGCACACACCTTGGTAGATGTGTGCTATCAAAACAAATTAGGCTTGGTCCTTCCTTCGTCTTCATCTTTCTTGAGCTTCATGCTTAATTGCTGTTATTAATTTCCTTCTTGTTTTTTCATTTAAATTGTTCCATTTTCCCTATTTTTTATTACGATACTTTTAAAAATAATGTTTATATATATATATATATATATACATACATTTTTTAAATAATTTTTTATTTTGTGTGTGTGTGTGTGTGTGTGTGTGTGTGTGTGTGTGTGTGTTTATCTGCTCTGTCTTCTCAACCCCCAGTGAGTCGTAGCCAAAGACTGTATATATAAGATATAAGGTCGTAGCGGATGGCTGCTCATACTGAGCCAGGATCCTCTGGAGGTTTCTTCCTGTTAAAAGGGAGTTTTCCTTCCCACTGTCGCTACATGCTTGCTTAGTATGAGGATTGTTGAAAAGACCATAGACATTGATAGACCCCTCGCGACCACTATTGCCTATGGGCGCTGACGAGCGGTGGCGCCGCCATCTTGGATCGGTCGCGCCCCCCCTTTGCAGAGACATTTAAGTGTCAGCATGTTAAATCAACCATAACTCCTTGAATACTGAACCGATTTTGATGCGTTTTTTTTCTCTGTAAACTTCACACATGTAGCTCTGATACAGGACACATGTTTGAGTGTTTTTAATCATAATGAGTTTGCTGTGGGTACATATGGGACTCTTATCCACTGCCTAGTGACAAAACCTATAGAAAAAAGGATCAAACACATAAAAATCACAGTCAAACAATGAGAATCAAAATAATTCAAAAAGGACTATATACCAGGTGTGAGATCTATGGTAGATATTTATAAAAACACATTTAATATATGAAAGAGAAGCAGAAAGTACTACTCAGCCATTTTAATAAACAATTAATATATACAATATAATTCTTATAGATAACAATTTAAATAAATGAGTGTTTCATATACATATAGTACCAATATAACTCAAAGAGAGGGTGAGAGAGACAACAACTAAAACAAAGTATGAATGACAAGAGCTCGACAAACCATCTGTCAGAACTGACTGCTTAGTGATATTCTGGTTCTGTTGTATTTTTGTGTGTAGCTGAACCTATAACGCTCCACCTGTGAGAATAAAACTGTGAGGATTGTTTTCAATACTCAGACATCAATTCTGATTACTTTACAGCCAAACAGCACACGGGGAGAAAGAGAGAGAAAAAAAGAACTAACTGTTTAAAGGAGTTAGTTTTATTTTTTTTGGTCTTAATTTATCTGTTACTTGTGTTGAGAATGTTTTAAAATAGGAATTGAAAGCTTTACATGAGCTAAAACCCCTGGAAGAGGACTGCTTTGTAGAACTTTTATCTGGAGCTCCCCTTCTGCAGTTCAAGAGAGGTGAGTTTGGCCACATGGTGCTGCCTTCTCTTCAGAACCACAGACTTAACCAATGAGATCAAGTCTGACAGCCGTGGCATCCAGCATGACAGCTACACATCTGTGTTTAGTTTGGTTTTTCTGGCCCAGCCCAGCCTCATCATCCACCAATCACAGCCTCCTGTAAAGGAATAGAAACATATTTAATATATTTGCATAAGTCATTTTCAAAAATTGGACAACATTAAGATTTGCTTTGTATTGTGTGTGGAGTGGGAGGGGCAACAATAGAGTCTCTCTGAGGTACTTGTTTTTATATGCTGAAGTGAACAAATTTTAAGCGTGTAGCGTGTTGATATTTCCACATTGTGGGGACATTTGGCTGGGCCTCACAATGACAAAATACCCTAAAACATGGTTTAGAGGTATGGTGTGAATACGCTTTTGGTTTAAGTTAGGGTTAGTGTTATGATGTTTTAATACTCACATCATCAGGCTGAGGTTAGTCTCTGGGAGGTCACAGACAGGCTCTCTTTGGCTCTTCTGGATGTAGTTCTGCACTTTTCTGGTTAAAACAAACAAGCATAATGTTTGACAATAATATACTGTTTATAGTACACACCTGTGGTTCTCAGTTTACATCAGGGGGCCTCTGGTGCTGTGAAAACTCTGGGGCACCTAGACATGATTCTTAGGA
>SSNS01000576.1:46002-58230 GCA_006937985.1 Aphyosemion australe
TATCTGATACCAGGAAGATTTGTTTGATTTCTACAGCAGCATTCTTGTGTCAGCTGTAACCTAAGTCAGTGTTTTGGAATAAATGATTAATAGTCTCATTTAGCCTTCATTGTCAGGGGAACACCAGCAGTAAACATGTAGCTAACGTTAGCTAACAAGGAGGTGCTGCTGGTGGACACAAATATGGTACAACAAAGTTATATTTACAAAATACAAACAACAAAAATGCTCGAACTTACTTGTGAAAGTTATCCCCCGAGCCATGGTCTCAATAGTCCGCCGATTAGAGCAAGAATAAACTGCACAGAGCTCAGGCATCATGTTTACTGCTGCTGTTATGGTTCGTGTCTGCCGGAAGCCCGACCGACCTAAGATGGCGGCCGCATTTCCTGCGCCCGAGCGGCCAATAGGGGGTCTATCAATTATTATGTCTATGGAAAAGACACTGACACTATTCAGTGACCTGATGCAACCTGCCGGGTTCCTTATATAGGGAACTTCTTACTGATTGGCTTAATGACCTGAACTGTTTTGGAACGTTTACTTTGTGAAGAGCCTTGAGACGACTCTTGTTGTGATTTGGCGCTATAGAAATAAACTGAATTGAGTTTTTAGTTCTTGTGAAGCTCCATATAAAAAAATAATTTCTTCTAATCACACCGGCCGTTTTGGGGTTCTCCAGCACTCACAGATGGTCGGTCTGCCTCTGGATGTTCGTCCTCTCACGTTCTCTTTGCTCCGAAAAACTGATGCTGCTCTTGGTCCCCAAGTCTCTGCTGAAGACCGGGGGGATAGAACTTTTTCAGTGGCGGCTCAAAGACTCTGGAATGAGCTTCTGTCACATATCAGGCAATCCACCTCTGTGATGGTTTTTAAGTCTAGGCCAAAAACCTTTTTTATTTCCTGGCGTTTAATCCTGTGGGATGACTGACTTTGTTGCTGCTTTTGTTGTTCCTTTATTAGTCCATCCATCCATCCATCCATCCATCCATCCATCCATCCATCCATCCATCCATCCATCCATCCATCCATCCATCCATCCATCCATCCATCCATCCATCCATCCATCCATCCATCCATCCATCCATCCTCTTCCACTTATCCGGGGTCGGGTCGTGGGGGCAGCAGCCTAAGCAGCGAGGCCCAGACTTCCTCTCCCCAGCCACTTGGGCCAGCTCCTCCGGGGGAATCCCAAGGTGTTCCCAGGCCAGCTGAGAGACATAGTCCCTCCAGCGTGTCCTCTGGGTCTTCCTTTGGGTCTCCTTTTGGTTGGACGTGCCCAGAAAACCTACCAAGTTGATAGAGTTTACCTTTGTTTTTACTGTTTAAACAGGATCTAGTTTTATGCATGACTGTTCAGCACTTTGGCAACATGAACTTGTCTGAAAAGTGCTTTATAAATAAAAGTCGAATTGAGAACACATGAACACAGCCTAGCAGCTAATCAGAAGGACGGTATGTGCAGTTAATATCAGTCATGATAATAAAGATGACGATATGAAGATGTAGTGTGAACACATATACAGATGATGTTGAACATCAGGGACAGGTGAGAAATCTGATGTTAGCTCAGGTCACAGCTCATTCTGGTCCATTCCTCCTGGTGTAGGGCCAAACATCTGCTCTACTCTGGTTGGACAACATGAGTTTCTTCTAAGATGTAATGCAGGGAAAATACCACCATCGCTGACCCACTAGAACAGTTCAAACAGCACCTGGCTCCAGAAACAACCTGGTAGGACAGCAGGGGGCGGAGCCTCCTGGTCCTCTTCATGTGGGTGGGTGATGGAATGACCAGACATCAGATGAACAAAGGGTTATTGTTCTTGGTTCCTGCTAAGTTATCTCAGTTATCTCCTGGTGATTAGAACAGTTTATTGATAATAGTTATGGACTTCCTGTTCTGGATTAGAGAACTTTAACACCTCTATCAGAACCCTCAGCAATAATTCAGCTGGTCCGTGTGATCCAGCAGATCCTCGAACACTCATCTGACCCTATTTAACCCTTAAGGACCCGTGGTGACACTGGTGTCACAGCCCATTTCAAACATCTGCAAATTTGCTTCTTGAGTGAGATATTCAAGTTTGACAACCCCAAGTGACATCCTATCCATACATATATTGAAAATTATTTTACCACCGACAGATAACTGAAGTGGCTGATATCAAGAAATCCTACCAATGGCTAGAAAGAGCTGGTCTGAAGGACGGCACAGAGGCACTCATCATGTCTACACAGGAACAGGCCCTGACCACCAGAGCAACAGAGGCCAAGATCTACCAGACCAGACCCAAGGTGTAGGCTATGCAGAGAGGCCCTGAGACAATCCACCACATAACTGCAGGGTGGAAGATGCTGGCAGGGAAAGCAGACATGGAACGCCACAACCAAGTGGCTGGCATAGTGTACAGGAACATCTGAGCAGAGTATGGACTGGAAGCCCCAACGTCAAAGTGGGAAACACCCCCTAAGGTGGTAGAGAACGAGCGAGCCCAGATCCTGTGGTACTTTCAGATCCAGACCAACAAAATGGTGATGGAGAACCAACCGGACATTGTGGTGGTGGGCAAACACCAGAGGACAGCCGTTGTGGTTGACATGGCAACACCAAGTGATGCAACATCAGGAAAAAGGAACAGGAGAAACTAGAGAAGCACCAGGGCCTCAAAGAAGAACTGGAGAAAGAACTGGTCTCGTAGCCAAGGTTCTGAGCTTTCTTTAGAGGTGCAGCTTGACTATATTGATATTTAGGTAAGAAATTTTATTTATTTTTTCTAATTAATTAATCATAATTAATGCGTTAAATTCCCACCCCTAATATATATATATATATACTGTATATACAGTATATATATATATATATACTGTATATACAGTATATATATATATATATATACTGTATATACAGTATATATATATATACTGTATATACAGTATATATATATATATATATACTGTATATATATACAGTTCATTCAGTTAAAATCTTTTTCTTCACAACCCTCCCCAGTCAATTCAGGTGTACCCCAGGGCTCTGTCTTGGTGCCTCTCCTCTTTATAATATACCTTCTCCCTCTTGGTAATATCTTCTGCAAATTTGGCATCCAGTTCCATTGTTTCGCGGATGACACCCAGCTCTATTTTTCCAGCAAGCCTTACTCCATTCTCCCACCCTCATCCCTGACCCACTGCCTCTCTGATATTAAATCCTGGTTCACCTCCAATTTTCTCAAACTTAATTGGCAATAAAACCGAGATTCTCCTTGTTGGTACAAAGTCCACCATCTCTAAAGCCGACAGTTTCTCCATAATCATTGATAGTGCCACGGTCTACCCCTCTCCACAGTTTAAAGGCGGGCGTACACTGTGCGACTTTTTCACTTTTTTGACCCGATTTTCTCCTCGTGCGAGAATGCACGAGATCGGGGCGAGTTTCGTGCTGAGCGTCGTGTAGTATACCGGGGGTTACGAGAGGCGATTAACACCACATGACCATTTATTGATCAGCAATCGTAAGCTCGCACAGATTTTTGGCGTGTTTGATATTTTGCTCGTCCCTCGTGAGGGTATCGCACTGTTGAAGCGGCGCTACGAGCGTCTGTGATGAAAAATAAACTTTTTTCTTCATTTAACAGCGGGAAATGCTGGTAATTTATCGATTTTCATCATCATCATCATTTATTTATATAGCACCTTCTTACACTTATCATGCCCAAAGTGCTTTACATGATACAAAAAAAAAATACATCATACATACTTAAACAGTAAAATCTATAAAATTCTAAAACCCAGACAATAGCTGTAAAAACACTAGAGGATAATCAAGTCGCACCACAACTCATATGAGAAAGCCAAAGAATAAAAATGGGTCTTTAATCTACTCTTAAAAACATCCAGTGATGGAGCCTGCCTAACCACCAGCAGGAGATCGTTCCATAATTTAGGTCCAAGAAATGAAAAAGCCCGCTCTCCCCTGGTGGGGTCACCAGGGGTTACCTTTGGAACTTCCAAAAAGTCCAGTGTAGTAGAACTAAGCGGTCGTGATGGAACGTATCGGGTTAGAAGGTTACACAGATATGGTGGTGCAGTTCCCAGTAGTGATTTAAAAACAAAAACAAGAATCTTAAAATGAATTCTTAAACGAATAGGGAGCCAATGCAAGGATGCCAGAATGGGAGTGATATGATCCCTTCTTCTGGCCCCTATTAGAAACCTAGCAACTGAATTTTGTACCATTTGTAGTCTGGAGATTGAAGCTTGATTAATACCAGCATAAAGAGAATTACAATAATCCAGTCGTGAAGTAATAAATGCATGGATTACGGTTTCCAAATGGTCACGTGCCGTTCCTTTCTCCACATCACCCCAGTTCTTCAGCAGCTCCATTGGCTTCCAGTTAAATTTAGGTCCACCTACAAGATTCGTCTCCACACCTTCAAAGCCATTCATAATCTTTCTCCTCCCTACTTAACAGACCTCATTAATATGGCCACCCCACCGCGCTCACTCAGATCCTCTTCTTCTCCCCACCTTGTTACTCCTTCTGCACGCCTCACTACCATGGGGGACAGAGCTTTCAGTCGCTCTGCTCCCCGTCTTTGGAACACCCTCCCATCACACATCAGAAACATTGACTGCCTCACCCTTTTCAAATCCAAGCTCAAGACTCATCTCTTCAAAACTGCTTATGATGTGTGACTTGTTTTTATGACTGATTTGTTTTAGTATTTTATTGTATTTTATCGTGTTTTATCTTGTGAAGTGACCTTGCGTGTTTTGAAAGGTGCTTTTTAAAATAAAATGTATTATTATTATTATTATGTATATATATTGACACACATACAGTGAGATGCGAAAGTTTGGGCATCCTTGTTAATCTTCATGATTTTCCTGTATAAATCGTTGGTTGCTACAATAAAAAAATCTCAGTTAAATCTATCATCTAGGAGACACACAGTGATGTTTGAGAAGTGAAATGAAGTTTCTAGGATTTACAGAAAGTGTGAAATAATTGTTTAAATTAAATTAGGCAGGTGCATAAATGTGGGCCCTGTTTTTATTTTATTGATTCCAAAACCTTTAGAACTAATTATTGGAAGAATTGGTTTGGTAGGCTCAGTGACCCTTGACCTCCATACACAGGTGAATCAAATTATGAGAAAGAGTATTTAAGGGGCCAGTTGTTCCCTCCTCTTTGAATATTTTATTTTTATTTATACTTTATTTAACCAGGAAGGTCCCATTGAGATTAAAAACCTCATTTTCAAGGGAGTCCTGGCCAAGAGGCAGCAAAAGTTACAGTTACAACATATATATATTTTTTTCCAGTTACACAGACATGTTATGTACAGAATTACAGAAGGCAATTACAACACAGGGAATCTGTCTCAAGGGCTCTCAGTCTGGTTTTAAATGTATTCAAGGAGATGAGCTCGGTTAGTTTCCAGTTTTCCTGCAGCCTGTTCCATGCAGAAGGAGCAGAGTGAACAAAAGCTCTTTTGCCCAGTTCAGTGCGAGCAAACGGAACACAGAGTAACAACTGATCTTTTGCACGCAGACTGTGAGAAGTTACACTTCTCCGTGAGATTAAGTTACAGATGTAGTTGGGTAGTAATCCAAGCATGGCCTTGTAAATATTCTCTGAAGAGCAGAAACATGGGGGTCTCAACAGCTCTCAATGAGCTGAAAACAAAGATGGTTGACCATCATGGTTTAGGGGAAGATACAGAAAGCTGTCTCAGAGATTTCAGCTGCCTGTTTCCACAGTTAGGAACATATGGAGGAAGTGGAAGACCACAGGCACAGTTCTAGTTAAGGCTCAAAGTGGCAGACCAAGAAAAATCTGAGATAAACAGAAGCAACGAATGGTGAGAAGAGTCAGAGTCAACCCACAGACCAGCACCAAAGACCTACAGCATCATCTAGCTGCAGATGGAGTCACTGAGCGGGACATGGCGTGAATCTGCGGTCTCCGGGTCTGCTGCTATGTATTATTTTGGAATTTACATGTGGTTTCATTGAATCCAAGCATCTTATTTCCAGGTTAAAATAATGGCTCATGAAAATAACTTATATTTCATATAAAATGACATCTCAGTAGTGCCAACGGTAATATTTGATCCTATATTGTGCCTGTCTTTGCTCTGGAAGGTGTAGAATGGTGCATACAGGCCTTTTAAACTATCTAAACAGGTCAGCACATTGACCATTATTGTCTTAAACAGCTAGCACAGCTAAAGCCATGCCTTCCTTCAAATGCTTTTGAACAAGTTCTTCACCCGTTCGTTGCTTGCAGATTGGACTACTGCAACTCCTAGTATTTTGGTTTGAATCGATTGTCTGTCTCTCACCTTCAACTTGTCCAGAATGTGGCGGCTTATCCGCTGACTCGTGCAAAGTGGAATGATCATATAACTCATATAAGCTACAGTCACTAACTTTTAATCCGTCTTCTCAAGTGAAGAACCTGGGCGTGATTTTTGACTCTGAGCTAACTTTTATCCCCCACATTAAGAACACTACAAAAATAGGTTTTTATCACCTGAAGAACATCGCCAGAGTCCACCCCTTTCTCTCTCTGGCCAATACGGAGACGCTGATGCATGCTTTTATCACCAGTAGAACTGATTATTGTAATGCCCTGCTTGCTGGTCTTCCCTAAAGGAGAACCTCAGGTTTACAACTTCTCCAAAATTCACGTGTCCTGACGAAGACCAGGAGGCAGGAGCACATTACACCTGTCTTAAACAAGCTGCACTGGCTCCCTGTACGTTTCAGGATTGATTCTTTTAATGGTTTTTAAATGTCTTAATGGTCTTTGGCCTTCTTATCTCCCAGAACTGCTTCTACCATATAAACCTTCACAGTCTCTCCACTCCTCTGGCAGCCGTCTCCTTGTCATCCCAAAAGTCAGGACACACTCTCAAGGCGAGGCGTCCTTTCAGTTTTCTGGCCCTCACCTCTGGAACGGTCTGCTAGAGGACCTCAGGGCTGCAGAGGACGTTCATGTTTTTAAGGCCAGGCTCAAGACTCACCTTTTTAGTATAGCTTTCAGCTGAATCTGATCTATTTTAGCCTGTTTAATCATCTTTCATATATTTTATTACTTAGTTTTACTTAAATGACATCTTTTTTCTTATATATTAATTTTAACCCATTTTAACCTGTAATAATTATTTGTATTATACAATTAAATATATAAAAATACTATTTATTTATCTGGTGTTTATGCTTAATCTGATCTTGAACTTGTTATCTTACAGTTTTTTACAGACGCTAGGACCCATTTCTCAATACTTAGGTCACGTTTGCAAAACTCTACAGACAGTTCTCCTAACTGACTTTCAGCTTGGCAAAGCAGTTCATTTCACATTCAAAATGCACTACAACTACCAAAACACTTCAATCAGGTCTCAAATCAACTCATTCTTCCAGAACACCAGCAAAGGTTGACAGCCGACAAACACACTCTGTCACCCACAAAACAATGACCTAAAAAACACCAACAACATGTAGCATTACATTTTCTGAACAAGGACACATCTCTGTTTATAACTGCAATATACGTTACTGGAATGAATCAGACATGATGCAGAATTTGTCAATGTTTTATGTTGTTTATTTATTTATTTATTTATTGCACTAAGTAATTCCAAAATACAAGAATACAAGTTACCTGTTGGTTTGCTGGACAACTCTAACAATAGATGCCACTGTAGAGCGCTGCAGATGTGGCTGCACTCTCTGACCAGCCTCTCTCATTGAGAGACCATGATGTACTACATCAGGGGTTCCCAAATTGAGGGTCCCCACAAGATTGCAGGGGGTCCCCACAATTTTGTCTTTGCTGAGGTTGTGAGGTTAGCAAGATTTTATTTGTAAAAATTACATTTATAAAATCCCAATAACACACCCTACAGTATAATCAGAACTCCATATAAAAGCTATAACTCTGTATGTTTGTGTGGCAAGGTGGACAAAACAAGGTCCTGGGCAGGATTTGAACCTCAGACCTCTGGGTGAGAGTCATGTGCGTTAACCAGTCAGCCAAAGGCATATCCCTGTGGCCAAGTAGCTCAGGTGCATCATCAATCAGGATACAGTGACGGCATGCTCACCTTGTCACATCTGTATAAAGTTAGTAAATGATCACATTTACAGGAATGTGTTTATGTGTGAAGGAGTTGGGTTTGGGGGTCCTGGCTTGTCTTGGACATGGGCAAGGGGGTCCTTACAGTAAAGAAATAAAATGGGACCCCCTGTACTACATGATCACTTACAGTAGCTCTGATCTCATCTGAGACTACAGCTCTTGATTTTCCTCATATTCTTCTTCCACCACGCATACGTACTCCTCGCCCTCTCCAGCCTCTCTTCTTCCTCTTTCAGCCACTTCTCTGTTTCTGGCTGGGTCCATGTTTACATCACAATACAAACCTATTCAGCAGTTGTCTCCTTTTGTAATGAAATAGAAAGAGTAACACCTGCAGATGTTCATCTATGAGAATCAGCTGTGGCTGGTTAAACTGCATTTTTAGATTTAAAATATGTTACAATCAGATATTGCTGTTGAATTTTGCTCTTATTCAGTTTTGCATCATGTTTTAGTTTTGAACATAAGTTTAACAGTTTTGTAAACAGTATGTAAGCACGTGCAAAATGGCCTGTTAGTACAAAGAGTTTTGGCAGTTGTTGTGTCTGAGAAAAGAATTCATGACATTTGAGAGATGTAGTCACTGAATGCATTTTGTGCCAAAACAATGATAATTGATCCTCAGTTTAGCCCACATAGACTTCTGTTGTGCTCACTGTGTGAAGAGTTTAGCAAACGTGACCTAAGTATTGAGAAATGGGTCCTAGCGTCTGTAAAAAACTGTAATCATTTTAAGGTTCTACCAGTGTTTCCTCTGTGGGGGCCAGCTGCCTCGGGAGGGGCGGCTGGCTGTGGCTGCCTGGGAGCTTCTCGTGCCTCCTCTTGGTGCCATGTGGTGGTGCCCAGGCTGCTGATCCTGGTGCAGTTGGCTCCTTTTGATGGAGTTTCCGTCGTCTTCTTTGCCTATTACACCTGTACTCAGCCAGTTGTCCTTTCACTTTAGCTTTGGAGTGTGTGTGTGTGTGTGTGTGTGTGTGTGTGTGTGTGTGTGTGTGTGTGTGTGTGTGTGTGTGTGTGTGTGTGTGAGAGTGTGTGTGTGCGTGTGTGTGAGTGAGTGAGTGTGTGTGTGTGTGTGTCTGCTTGTGTGTGTGTGTGTGTGTGTCTGCTTGTGTGTGAGTGAGTGTGTGTGTGTGTGTGTGTGTGTGTGTGTGTGTGAGTATGTGTGTGCGTGGGTGTGTGTGTGTGTCTGCGTGTGTGAGTGTGTGTGTGTGTCTGCTTGTGTGTGAGTGAGTGAGTGTGTGTGTGTGTGCGTCCGCTTGTGTGTGTGTGTGTGTGTGTGTGTGTGAGTGTGTGTGTGTGTGTGAGTGTGTGTGTGTGTGTGTGTGTGTGTGTGTGTGTGTGTGTCTGCTTGTGTGTGTGTGAGTGTGTGTGTGTCTGCTTGTGTGTGTGTGTGTCTGCTTGTGTGTGTGTGTGTGTGTGTGTGTGTGTGTGTGTGTGTGTGTGTGTGTGTGTGTGTGTGTGTGTGTGTGTGTGTGTGTGTGTGTGTGTGTGTGTGTGTGTGTGTGTGTGTGTGTGTGTGTGTGTGTGTGTGTGTGTGTGTGTCTGCTTGTGTGTGAGTGAGTGTGTGTGTGTGTCTGCTTGTGTGTCTGCGTGTGTGTGTGTGTGTGTGTGTCTGCTTGTGTGTGAGTGAGTGTGTGTGTGTGTGTGTGTGTGTGTGTGTGAGTGTGTGTGTGATGTGTGTGTGTGTGTGTGTGTGTGTGTGTGTCTGCTTGTGTGTGTGTGAGTGTGTGTGTGTGTGTCTGCTTGTGTGTGAGTGAGTGTGTGTGTGTGTGTGTGTGTCTGCTTGTGTGTGAGTGAGTGAGTGTGTGTGTGATGGGATTGGGGTTGGGAGGAGGGAGATATAGAAGGGATCTTGGATGGGGGAGGGGTGGGAAGTTGCCTGTTGCAGGTTTTATCTGTTTTTATTGTCTTAACTTTTGAAGCACTTTGGACAGCATTTGCAGTTGTAAATGTGCTATTGAAATAAATGTGACCTTGACCTAATACACCGGCCCGTACGTTAACCTGTCACTTAAGGACCGGTGGTTAACTGCATCAAAGGCTGAGGAGAGGTCCAACACAAAGAAGACACAACTATGCTGCTGAATTGGTATTATTTAACCAATTATGATAAATGAGCCACACGTGTATAGCTCCTTTCAGAGTCAGAGGACTCCAAAGTGCTTTACTCTACAGTGATTCATACACAGCTGCCCTGGGGCGCACTAACAGAGGCGATGCTGCCGAACACATGCACCACTGGTCCCTCCGACCACCACCAGCAGGCAAGGAGGGTGAAGTGTCTTGCCCAAGGACACAACAGCAGCGTTCTCTGGAGGGAACAGGGATTGAATCTACAACCCTCTGATTACTGGACAACCCGCTCTACCTCCTGAGCTGCTGCTGGTTATTCATCATTCTGTTTCTAACTTCATAATCCATTACTTTGTTCTTTAGTTAACACAGCATAGTAAAAAGATAGTTGCTTACCTTTAAGCTGACATGTTTCGGCTAGGAACTCTAGCCTTCATCAGAGTTGCCGGTGTTGGTGGCGTCACTTCCGTTTATCTGCGGGCAGCAGAGGATGGTGTCGCCCTCTGCTGCCCGCGTCCTCCTTGCTGATGACACAGTTCCATGCATGATCCAATGAGTAAACCCCATCATCTCTGTTCATGGTTGTGTGTCCACGTCTCCTTATTTCTATGGCTTCTTTGATCCATCTTTTGTATTTTTGTTGTTCTGTGTTTATGATCCGTGTTCTGTCCCAGTTCATGATGTGATTTTCTCTTGTGCAGTGATCTGTTACGGCTGATTTTTTAATTGTATTTTCTGCTTCTTGTTTTGCTGCTCTTGTGTGTCTTTGACTTGTTTCCTCCTCACATTCCCGTTGATGTTCTATTGTTCATGTGTTGAGTTGGCGTCTGGTTTCTCCTATGTACGTGTAACTGTCTAAGAGAGATTTATATCTGTGTGGTACCAATTAAAGAATAAAAGGTTCATAGAATATAATAATTAAAAGGTATAAGGTTGATAAGTGTAGTTGTGTAGTGTAGTAGTGTAATTTCCCATTGTTTACTGTGCACATGAATGCATCACAGTTAAATTATAAATTCTTTACCCGATGTGCTTAACAGAAAGATTCATGAACAATTGAGAAAGGTTATCTGCATGTGGTTCTAAAGGCGCACACGGTAACTGTTTAAGATTGGTTTTGTTTTATTTTATTTAAATGAAAATATTATTGTTGTGATCTTTATTTCTTTACATTGTTTTGTTGTACATAATTTCAGACTGTTCAGGCTCTAAAAAGGAACTGTAAAATACACAATCTGAGCCAAATGATTTTATTTATAGTTTTCACGGTGTTGATGGAAGAGAGAGATAAAAAACGAGAATCTTCGAAAGACACCCGTATGATTCGTGGCCCTTATTTCGTCGGACCTGTGCAGCTACAGTACGTTTAATTGCAGAGTTTGCATGGTATTTCGTATGACTCCATATTTTTATCTGATATCTTGTCTTTTGGGTGAACCAATCTTTTTCTGACTGTCATGGTTTTGTTGGTGTGTCGATATTATGTTTTTTCATTGTTATTCTTTCCGTTATGCCTTTGATATATTCAATTCAAGCATAATTTCTCTCCTAATAATTACATTATATGGAACAATAAAGATGTCTGTTACAAAATTCTATTCAATTCAGTTTATTTCTATAGCGCCAAATCATGACAAGAGTCGTCTCAAGGCTCTTCACAAAGTAAACATTCCAATACAGTTCAGTTCATTAAGCCAATCAGTAAAAAAGTTTCCTATATAAGGAACCCAGCAGATTGCATCAAGACACTGACTGTGTGTTGATACAATCCTCATACTAAGCAAGCATGTAGCAACAGTGGGAAGGAAAACTCCCTTTTAACAGGAAGAAACCTCCAGAGGATCCTGGCTCAGTATGAGCAGCCATCCGCTACGACCTTATATCTTATATATACAGTCTTTGGCTACGACTCACTGGGGGTTGAGAAGACAGAGCAGACACACGCACACCCCACACCCACACACACACACACACACACACACACACACACACACACACAC
>SSNS01000576.1:79256-90582 GCA_006937985.1 Aphyosemion australe
TCTTGGGTTTGCATTTCTAGGCCTTTCTCTGTTAACTTCCTTTCACGTGAGCTGGATTTACGTTGTACATTTGTGGGTTTGTCTGTTTCCTCTTTTGGTGAGCTGGATTCACATAATATGCCTGTGGGCTTGTCTTTTTGCTCTCCTGGTAGTGACATTTTTGTTTCTGTAGCTGTTTAAGTCGACGATAGCTTTGATTGTTTTATGGCTTGATCTTATACTTTTAAGCTGTAGTTCATCTTTACCACAGAGTGATGTATCAAGCGTTACAAATTATGAACATTCAAAGACATAATTAACGTGAAACAGCAACAACAAATGTTCAAGGATTAACTA
This sequence comes from Aphyosemion australe, assembly GCA_006937985.1. NCBI lineage: Eukaryota > Metazoa > Chordata > Actinopteri > Cyprinodontiformes > Nothobranchiidae > Aphyosemion > Aphyosemion australe. The sequence goes on from SSNS01000576.1 coordinate 79,593, forward strand.
TAGACAACGGTTAATGGCTTCACCTTCTAGACCCTTTTGTAAACAGACACAGGTTGAATCATTTCACCAAGAAAGATACATGCAACAATTACTTAGTTATTATGCCCATTCAGCACTGTCGTGATGTTCATGAAACGTCTTGACCTCAGAATGTTGTAGATTTGTTACCCATTAAACTTATGCATGTGTGAGTAGTTCCATGACATTCATTGATGTCCAATGTCTCTTTTAACGTCCATTGTTGAGTGTTTTAGTGTGCTGTTCTTTCTAACCTTGTAAGTCTGAACGAAATCAGCTGACTGGTAACAGGTTGGTAGCTGAATCTTCAATGAATGATGTCAGATTATCTCTCTCTGCAGGGACGACAGGTCTCTTGCAGTCAAGAGTTTTCACTGTAGCTGCCCAACTTGGAATTACGACTCGAGATGCAGAGAGCTTCGACTGATGCAACTTTATTCTCTCCTTTCCACCTTCGACCATATGGCACCGTGAAAACTACAAAAATGTGCCAATAAATGGTGTTAATTTGACATTTTGTCCTTTAAAACTCAAATTAAATGAACAAGTTAACTGAACAAATTATAACATTTCATGTCACACTTTAAACCAAAGAATTTTACAGCTGTCAATATAATATGAAATTAAACAACACATTTCCATCACTTAAAACTAATAAACAGTCAATTACAGTCATTACCAACCTCTTTCTGCCTCCAAGGGGTGCTAATCTTGTTCAACATGCTAACCGGTAGTTCCACGTGTCTTCAGTCTCTTTTTACCATCTCCGAAGCGACGTCCGTGTCGTTTCATGCTAAACAGAACCGGAAGTGCGGCATGCTGACACAGGAAGTGCTATGATAACTGTGAACGGTGGTCTTCAAAATAAAAGCACGAAATAAAATGACCCTTTTTTACTGACATTTACACTACGAACAATATGATGATTTAAATAATTAGCAGGAGTCGACTCATTTAAACTAACATAGTCCTCTTGCTGCAGCCAGGATTCTGTGAGACAAAGCAGAGAAATCTGATTATCACAAATCAAATCATTAACTAATAAAGTCTTTGAGAAAATAGATCTAATGTTCAATAAACCACATTTAATTGTTCTAGTTTTCTGTTCAGTAGAGTTTGTTTTTATTTTTATGAGATTTTCATGATTTGATTAAGCCTGACGCCACAGTGAATGTGTGCTGTAATCAAAGCTAAAGGCGGTCCAATTATTAGACATCATTAGAATATTAAAACCAAATGTATGAGTGTGTGACCTTTTTTTGGAGGCAGTGTTTTTATTGGCCAGGCAGTGTTATCAGTAAAAGCTGCACTATGGTGCTCAGGGATCGCTGCGATATTCCAGATCTAAGAGGAACATTTAATGAAAACATAATTGAACCCAGCAGGGCTTTAAGCAGGAAATATTGTTCATCATATCAAACAAATATCAGTCTGTTGGCTAACTCCTGCTGGAACAAGCTGGTTTAAGGAAACGTGACCATGCTGCAGGAGCGCCGGGGCACTGTGGTGTAGTTTTAATGTACAGGTTTAACAACAGATGTACTGTCACATATAATAGAGGACTGATTGTTGTGTGTGTGTGTGTGTGTGTGTGTGTGTGTGTGTGATGGATCTATCAGTTATATGATACAGGAGTGACACAAACATTGGAGTTCTCTTGCATATCTGGTGTTTCTAAGGCTGCTGGAGGTTCTGAGCAGAATATCGGGTCGGGTCAACACGTCCCTACGGCGATGCCCGACCTTCAAGTTAAAGCTAATCATGTTGTGATTTAATTGAAGAACTCTGGTTGGTCAGTTCTTGCAGTTGTAGCCTTGAGGCCCCACAGCCAATCAGATTACAGTAAAACATCTGCTCTGTGATGTCAGACGGTTACTATGGATACAACACTTGGGCAGGTTTACTGTTAGCTAGACTGTCAGCAGCAGTTGGTGCTTTTGACTCTGAAGATCAGAGAGGATCAGAGAGGGCAGCAGGTAGGAGATCAGCTGATCTACAGGTGTATTCACTTTTAGATCATTTAAGAAATGTTAACTTTTCTGTTGCTGTTTACATATTGGTGATAAATTAACTCCAACCTGGTGTCATGTCTGCAAGATTTCCTTCCAGTTTGGGATCAGAGTATAGCTGACAACTGATGGTTACTCGCCCTGGTGATGGTTTAACTCTGACCAGGGTCATTACTTGTTTTCCAGCTGCCATGAATCACATGAATCACAGCATGCATCATACTATGGCTCCTGCCACCAGCACTGACCACAACCATGGAGTAGGAGGAGGGAGCCATGAAGGTCACGGAGGGATGGTGAGTGAAGCATCATCAGGGCTTCAGAGTCCCTTTTACTGAATACCAGCTATAATTACTAAAGTGCAAACTTGCTAGGGCTGGGCGATAGACCTATAGCAATATACAGTATACATATATATATATATAATTTTTTTTTTTCCTTTTTATTCTTTGATTAGCACGCCAACATCTCAACAGAGAACACAAACATTGCAATTTAACAAGGCTAATCCAAAGGTATTGGCTGAAGCACATGCTTATTATGCCAACCCTTTTTACAAAGAAGAATCATTTCATATTCAGTTCATGTACTTAAGACTCGAAACAACAAAAAATAAAAAAAGAAAGGAAACCTTCCACCATAGACAAGTAAATACAGTAAATTAAATTAAATACCATGACAGCAATCTAATCAAAACAACCAAAAGTTTCAATATTATTATTATTTTTTTTAATGAATTATTTTTTCTTATGTTATATATGTGTGTGTGTGTGTGTGTGTGTATATATATATATAAATCTCAAAATAACTTTTCTCTCGATAGACAGATGAGAATGGTCTGAAAGAAACGTTGATATAAAGAACAGATGACCAGCCAATCAGATTAAGAGTTGCTCCACGCTGGACCAATCAGTGGCTGAAATAGAGCGACGCGGCAGCCAGACGCGCTAACGGCTAATGTTTGTGTAGTTTTAGCCTCTTGCTGCAGGTAACAGGTAGGACAGGACTGCACGATGATGGCAAAAATGATCATTACGATTATTTTGACTGAAATTGAGGTCTTGGTTATTTAAGACAATATTTAATTAAAGTTGATTTTATTTATTTACTTCTTTATTTATTCTGTTGTAAAATTGCACAGCACACAATCAGAGGAAAAGAAAAATAAATGAAAAAAAGAAAGAAACAAGATGGTGACAAACACAATTCCTGATTCCTCGTGTAACAGAGCCAGTACACCTACTCGTAGTTTATGACCTCTAGGCTGAAGTTGAACTTATTTAAGCCTACCCAATACATACCCAATTTAATAAAACAAACACTGCAAATACTGACAACAAATAATATAAAACTATATATATAAAACTATCTATCTAGAGCTATATATATATATATATACACGTGTATATATACGTGCATATATATACGTATATATATATATACACACACATATATATATATATATACATACATACATATATATTTATGAAAAATAACAACATGATGGCATTCTTTTAACGTATCGCCCAGCGTAAACATTAACTATTAAACATTAATAACATTAACTAGCAGACGTTGAGGTTCCATCTCAGCAATGTGATTGAATTCTTTGCTTCTTACATTTGTCGTCTTTATTTTTCTATTAGGTTTTTATTATGATTATGTGTTAACAACAATAACAAATGTTCTGCATATTCAGAATAAATCTGTTACTGGAACTATTTATGTGGTTGCCTAGGCGATGACCTTCTACTTCGGCTACAAGAATGTAGAGGTGCTTTTTACCGGGCTGCTCATCAACTCACCTGGAGGTCTGTGTCACCTGTTCCCTCACATATTAATACACACACACACACACACACACTTATCTCTGTATTAGTGATAATTCCTGATCATAGAACTGATCAGCATATCTATCTAATTGGTGTTTGTTTATATTTTCACTATTATGGATAAAACAAAAAGCTTTTATGCAGCCTAGTTTACATATTTTCATTTTTTCTTAAGGTTTAGAAATTAGAAAACAATCCATGTGAATTTTTTGATCATGTCTGTTTTCCTACTTTTTTTTTATTGTGTTTAATTTTTATTCTGTGTTCTGATGTAAACTCCTCCCCCTGCTGCTGTCAACCAATCAGAGATGGTTGGGGCCTGTATCGGTGTCTTTCTATTGGCCGTTCTCTACGAAGGCCTGAAGATCGGCCGTGAGGCGCTGCTGCGCCGCAGTCAGGTCAACGTGCGCTACAACTCCATGCCGCTGCCAGGAAGCGATGGGACGGTGCTTATGGAGACGCACAAGACTGTCGGGTGTGTTACATCACGCACACACACACACACACACACAAAGGTGGAGGCAGACTTCCACCTAGGGCTAGGCAGTATGGCAACATTTTCATGTCACATCTTTTTAATAATCATATTGGTTTTACGGTAATTGACATTACTTTTTTCCGTACCAGCTACAAAGTTGTTGTTTGCTAGGCTACATTTGCTAGCAAGATAAATGTCAGAGCAATGAAAACATTCAGAGTAAGTGTATTGGTAATGGTCAGCATGACATATTTTACACATCAAAGGTTTTAAAGGGACCAGATCATTCTATTTTAAACCTTTGAGAGCAAAGGTAAGTACAAGATCTGATAAAATCAGTTTCAGTCAACCCTGCCTCCAGCGGCCTAATGGTTGGGATAACATCACTGGGGGATCTCCTGAAGTCCAGGAACATGTCCTTTGTTTTCTCTACGTTCAATTTGATAGAGTGGCTTTCACAACAGGCCCATGTTCAGCCTCTCAGTCCTGCAGCAGACTGACCAACGCAGTGCCGGTGTGGAGCCGCTGTGCCGTGGTCCCCATTCTCAAAAAACATAGATCCACGACAAGAGAAACAGAGAAAGAAGCTAAAACAAAGTTCAAAGTTAAAAAGTAAAGGAAAGATTGGAGCAACTGAAACTGCTGCATGCTGAACTGAGTGTGCAACAAGGCATTTTCACCCACAGAACTGCCGCTCACTGGATGTTTTCCCTTTTTGGGACCGTTCTCTGTAAACCCTAGAGATGGTTGTGCGTGACAATCCCAGAAGATCAGCAGTTTCTGAAATACTCAGACCAGCCCGTCTGGCACCAACAACCATGCCACGTTCAGAGTCACTTAAATCACCTTTCTTCCCCGTTCTGAAGCTCACCGTGTGATTGGCTGATTAGTCATTTGCGTTACTGAGCAGTTGGAAAGGCGTACCCAATAAAGTGGCCGGTGAGTGTATATTAATATTGACTGATATGAAAAATATAAATCTAGGAGTTTTTTCCGTATCACCCAGCCTTACCCATAGGTGAGAATTGGGATGAAGATCGACTGATAAACTTGTTAGCTGGGTTATGAACTGTTCTAAACAGAAAAGGTGATTCTGGAAACGGAGATGCTGTTTTAGTCAGGGTTACATTATCTGCCCTGTCCATGGCTGCATTCGTGAGAAGGCTGCGTAAACACAACCTGACCACACAGGGCGGGCTGTCCCCACCCGGTCCAGGCCAAGCTGACCAAAGTGTTTTTCGTGCTGGTTATTTGAATGAAAACTAATTTAACTTTTATTCCAGTTCCAAACTGACCTGCTAGTAATTTAACATTTTAGTCTTTTCTTGGTCAACATGTTAAATGCTAACACTTGGTATTTGTCACGTTTTCCACAGGCAACGGATGTTAAGTCCATCCCACTTCGTGCAGACTGTGCTCCACATTATCCAGGTGGTTGTCAGCTACTTCCTGATGCTCATCTTTATGACTTACAACGGTTACCTGTGCATCGCTGTGGCGGCTGGTGCTGGAATGGGCTACTTCCTGTTCAGCTGGCGGAAGGCAGTGGTCGTCGACATCACAGAGCATTGTCACTAGTTTTACTCTAGTTAGCATCAACATTAGCTCTGTTAACGACATGCTGACAGATGTTGCTACAGCACACCAGACTGTAGATTAGCAATTAACCCTGGAAGAACGTTAGCAAATGTTTTCGCATTTTTTTACTGTAAATTTAAACTCCTGCAAATGGAAAAGCCAGTCAATCAGATATCTAATCACCTCAGGACTTCTGATCATTTTAGTGCCATTAGCATCATTAACAGCTTGTGAGGGGAACCACCAATCAGAAAACAGCCTTGATCAGTGCTTTCATCCACAAAAGTGGTTAAATAAAGTAATGATTAAGTTTACATTAGTAAACAGGAAATTATCTTACTTGCAAAAGGTTTGCTTCCTGTTTACTTTTTTTTTTTACAACTTTTGTGTGTTCTTAGAAAAATTCACTTTAATTTAGCAGAAAATATAAATTACAAAATCATAGGACCATGTTTGATCACTTTTTTCTACTTAATGTGTAAGTCAGGGCGCACACATCTGGTCATCAAGAAAATGCTAATTACTTTATTTTCACCATCGGCCTTAAAGCCACCGCCCACTGCCTTACTATGACCAACCAAATATCCTGTTGTCATCATGGAGACCAGAACGCCTTAGTGTCTTGTTTAAACCAATTAAATATCCTTTAGAACAGTGTTCCCCAACCCTGGTCCTCAGGGCCCACTGTCCTGCATGTTTTCCATGTTGCACTTTCAAACAATAGTGTTTCCCTGCTGCCACACACCTGACTCAAATGAATGAGTAATTAACAGGCATCTGCAGCACTTGAAGTCCTCCTGAGGAGGCAATGCAGATCAGGTGTGTTGAAGCAGAGACATGGAAAACATGCAGGACAGTGGGCCCTGAGGACCAGGGTTGGGGAACACTGCTTTAGAAGATAGTGGTTGGATTTTCTGATTTTGGTATATTTACTGTGAGGTAGGCAGAGTTTACATTCTGGACCAATGAGGTTTCAGGGACTGAGTAGCTGGATTTGTTTCTGTTTAAATGATGTAGATATTTTAACAAGGCCTCAGCTCTGCTCAGTGAGCTTCTGATTGGCTCTTTTTAATGAAAAAAGCATGTTTGGATCCCGGGGGAGCCCCCAAAATGTGGTGGTAAAGCCAAGAAAAAACACTAAATGTCAAAGAACTGATTGTTGAAAGTTGCTTTGTAGATCAACGTGTAATCCTCAGTTTCCTCTCAGAAAGAAAGGAGCCGTTTTAAACCAAATGCACATTCAACTTGAATTAGATTAGATTTACATTATTCTGGAGCTTTTCTAATCAGAGACACTGCTGTTTTCTTTTGACCTTATTGTCTCAAACACACATCCTGTCTGATAACGCTCGTTACTAGGGTAATTCTCTTCTGTCACGTAAACCAAGTTAATATTATGAACGGATCCTCAGAGGTTAAAGTGACCACAGCAAACTGTCACCAGGTGTGTTGATTGCATCAGGTGTCATTTGGTCGTATTATAAATGTTTTATGTCTGAAGATATTTTTAATGTGACAAATGCTGGAATCGTGTTTAACAGAATAAAATGAATGTGAAGTTGAGTGTCGACCCATTTGTTCACAACATGATGTAAAGCAACAACCTAAAATGTTGGTGGCATCGGACCAAACACTGAACCCTGAGGAGCGCCATGACCAACTCTGGTTCATCAACATGAACAAACAGACCTGCTTCAGATGTCACACAAACAGTTGCTAACAGATCAAAGGATGATTCGGTGAAATCAAATCAAACAATAATATGTAGTAGTGACAGTTTTTATATGGGGCCTACCATACAAAAATCAAATGACATAAAAATTAAATCTTGAGCAGAAAAATTCAGATAATAACCAATGAATAAAGGTAAATAAAGACCATTAAAACAAACTGATAAAGATGGTTTAAAACCATTAAAAAAACCAAATATTTAAGTATTAGCAGTTTTTACTAGCCTTCAGTTACGTTTTGGTGTCCAGACTATTGTAAACATGAAGTTCATTCCAAAGTCGAGGCGCACCTGCAGGCGGAGATAAAGGAATGAAGAACCATTTCACATTCATGTTTGGACACCAACCTTCACAGTTTGGAGATATTTCTTAAATGATAAAAACAGTTTGGGACCAGCAGTGTTTCTGAGTGGCCTTCAAGAGACATTAATTGGTCAAGAACACCCAAATTCCTCAAGCTTGACGGCAGAAGTTAAACGACCAGTTTGTTGCCTGATCAGAGGAATCATACTCTCAGGGGTTCAGGGTTTAACTGAAGGAAGGAAATTATCTGTAGGATTGAAATTCTTCCTTTTGCTTTCTCTTCTTCATATCAATATTTGATATCACTCTTAACATGAAATAAAGGAGAGTAGATGGCAACACCAACGGTAAATCAACTGTGTCGCTCTGCCATACTTCCTTTATTAAAATTTTAACAAATTCAATAACAAAATCACTTCCTGTCTGAAACTACAGAAGCCCAATGGACTGGCATTCAAACATCTTAACTAAAATTTACTATAAAATGAACCAGCTTCAGTGGCCTAGTGGTATGAGTGTCCGCCCCGGGACTGGGAGGTCGGGGTTCGAATCCCGGTCGGGTCATACCAAAGACTTTGAAAAAATGGGACCAAATGCCTCCTCGCTTGACACTCAGCACTAAGGGGTTGGATTGGGGGGTTAAACCACCAAATAGTTCCCGAGCGCGGCCACAGCTGCAGCTCACCGCTCCCCACCATGGGGATGGGTCAGATGCAGAGATGTAATTTCACCAGTGTGTGATGATGACTTGGTACTTTAACTTACATGATCTTCTGACCAGACAGCTGATGGTGGCAGCAGGACAGCTGCCAATAGGAGAGTCCTTAACCAACCAATCTAACCTTTTCTCTTGTCTGAGCAGAACCTCCCTGAAGCGTCTACAGGTGGTCCAGAATGCCTGTGCTAGGCTGCTGACCAAGTCCTCCAAACACACCCACGTCACCCCGCTCCTCTTCCAGCTTCACTGGCTGCCGGTTAACTTCAGGGTTCATTTCAAGATCCTGGTTCTGGTTTTTAGGGCCTTACATGGACAAGCACCATCATACATTGGTGATCTTCTCAGTCCCTACACCCCCAGCAGGTCCCTGAGGTCCAGTGATCAAAGCCTACTGGTTGTGCAGCACCAGGCTAAAGACCAAAGGTGACAGATCATTTGCTGCTGTGGCCCCCAGACTCTGGAGCTCTCTCCCCCTGAGCCTGAGATCAGTGGACTCAGTGGTCTCCTTTAAGAACTCACCTGTTCAGGTGGCTCTGGTGGGACCTCCTGCTGATTCTTCATCACTACCCTCTCTTCATGCTGATGTTTCTACCAGTTGTCTTTCCCAGGATCCACTGATTTTCATATTCATCTTTGTCTTTTTATTTTTTAATCTTTTGTTCTTATGAAGTGATTTTTAAGAGAGGCGCTGTATAAAAAAATTGTTTCTTCATCAGAGATGGGAGGCGGGACCTTCTTTGCCACCGGTGGGTGGCAGCACAGACATATATACAGACGCCTCGTGGACTGGCGCTATAGATGTCAAATATATATATTGCTAGATGCGCTGTTCGTCAATTGGACGAACGTCCCTACGCGGCGGCCATCTTACTAGCGACAGCTGCCCCCTTTCGTAACATTGGTGTCAATGGTGAATGTACTATTTAAATAACTCTAACTTGCTCAATTTTCAACCAAATTTCAAACGGTTTGGTTTGTTATAAACGCCAGAGATGTGGCTGTAAAATATGACGGATTTGGCCCGTTAATTTAAAAATGTTAAAGTATGTCCTATCAAGCCTATGTGCTATAAGGTTGTAATAATGTAAACAGTTTGTAAATAGAATAGAATAGACTTTACTGATCCCTCAGTGGGGAAATTCACTTGTCACAGCAGCACCATCACTCAAAAGGTAATTAGAAGAAGATAAAAACAAGGATACATGTATATACACATAGGCAGTAATCTAGTATTGTAATCTTAGATCACTAAAAAACCACAAATAAAAGATGAAAACAAACTTGGTACCAGCACTATGCAGCATACTGTAAGAGACACAGACAACAATGTGAATCCGGTACTGCACAAGTATAGAACACATGACTATTGCATTGGTGTTATTGTGTACCAGGATGATACCAGCACAGCTTAAACTGAGGAGTTATACACTCTTACAGCAGAGGGGATGAAGGATCTACGATAGCGCTCAGTTTTGCATCTGGGATGTCTCAGTCTACCTCTGGAGGAGCTGTCCATGATCTCCACAGTGGAGTTCAGTGTGTGGGAGGGGTTTCTTAAGATGGAGGTCATCTTCCCCAGCATCCTCCTTTCACACGTCTCTTCAACAGAATCCAGTGGGCAGCCCAGAACCGAGCTAGCTTTGGTAGCTAGCTTGTTCAGTCTCTTTCTGTCTCGGTCAGAGCTGCCTACACCCCAGCAGACCACAGCAGAATGAATAACAGAGCCAACAACAGAGTGATAAAAGGATTTTAGCAGCTGGGAGTTAACTCTGAAGGACCTCAGCCTCCTCATGAGATGGAGGCGGCTTTGGCCCTTCTTATACAGAGCATCTGTGTTGTGGGACCAGTTCAGTTTACTGTTGAGGTGAACACCCAGGTACTTAAAGGTGTCCACCACCTCAATGTCTGCTCCCTGGATGTTTACTGGTGAGTGAGGAGGAGTGTTTCTCTGGAAGTCAATCACCATTTCCTTTGTTTTACTGGTGTTCAAGCGAAGGTGGTTACGCTCACACCAGTCCACAAAGTCCATGATGACTGACCTGTACTCCTGGTCGTCCCCCTCAGACACACAGCCGACGATGGCCGAGTCATCAGAGAACTTCTGGAGGTGACAGCTGCTGGTGTTGTAGGTGAAGTCCGAGGTGTAGAAGGTGAAGAGAAAGGGTGAGAGCACTGTACCCTGCGGAGCTCCAGTACTGCACACAACCACCTCAGACGTACAGTTGTGCAGCCTCACGTACTGTGGCCTGTTGGTGAGGTAGTTGATGATCCATGCAGTCAGATGTTCGTCCACTCCTGCACCCCTCATCTTCTGCTGCAGTAGA
>SSNS01000576.1:101318-120986 GCA_006937985.1 Aphyosemion australe
TTCTTTTTTAAAGGGGCAACATTGTCTAATGCCACACGTAAAGAGGAAGTAACACTATGAACTAGACCGTCAATTAGTGAAGGGCTAGAAATGAAATAGTTGCCCTCTGCTAAGTTCCTCTGAGATTCTGAAGACAGTAAAGATGGAACAGCTGCTTTAAAGTTTGCTACAGCGTTATCAGATAACGATCGACTATAGTGGAATTTACTCTCATGTCTGGAGAACTCGGTTATAATAAACTCAAAAGTTATCAAAAAATGGTCCGACAAGACAGGATTGTGTGGAAATACTGTTATCTCCTCACACTCTATACCATATGTCAGCACAAGGTCTAATGTATGATGACAGGAGTGGGTGGAGCTATGGATTGTTTGAGTAAAACCAATAGATATTACTAAAGGCTACGTTGAGAGGATCACTTTCAATGTCAACATGAATGTGATGGCTGTGGCCACAGCCACACATCTTAGGTAATGAAATGTCACTACAGTCTGGTTTTTGTTACTTTTAACTATATGGTTAACTTTAAAGTACCATTTTTGTTATGTACTATTAGGGTGCACATTTATGACTTGTATGATATGATTTAATAGTTTGTTTTTTGTCCTCTGAGTTACCTTGGTGGCAGCTGCTCCAGGCCCTCTGCTGATCAGCTAAAAAGGTGGAGAAGGGGTGGAGCAGGCCTATGAAGATCTGCAAATTGGCTCATACCACTGCTTAGGACTATGGAGGGGGTAAAGGGATGTATTTTGATAGTTCTGTCATGTGTCTAGAATCTAGAGTTTTGTTTTAAAGTATGCAGTTCAGAATTAAACCAGGGAGCCAACTTCCTGTGCTTAATGACCTTCTTTTTTAAAGGGGCAACATTGTCTAATGCCACACGTAAAGAGAAAATCCTTATTTTTTGACAATTGGTTTAGAAATGGCATCATAAAAATCAACCAGCTTTTTAATGTAACCAGGTGAATTAAGTGCAGTCTGGGGTGGTGGAAAGTCCAACAGTGGAGAGTGTTCCTGAATGCAGCACAGCTGTCCAGCTCACCCACTCCCTGAGTACCTGATTATAAAAAGGTGTGCACATCAGGGTGTTGGTGAGAGAGGGAGTTGTTGGGGAAACTGCTGTATGTGAGTAATTGCTGGGGATCTTTTATTTTTCATGGTGTTTTAGTGTTTATAGGTTTGATGATTTACACGTGATTGGTTTACTTTGTCAGGTTTGAGGAGGTTTGCTGCAGTCACCTGCTGTTAATGTGGGCAGTACTCCGAGCCTCTGTGTGTGAGTTTTGGTTTTCTGACTGACTAGGTAAGCTAAGGCCTGATTACACATTCTTTTATGTTTCCTATGTGGTTTGGGTATTTCATGTGTTGTTGTTTGCCACTGCTGCTCAATTGAGTTTAGGAGGGTTTTTATTGTGATTAAAGGATGCACTGATTTTAATGATTGTGAAATAAAGATTGTTTTTAATATAAACAGCAATAAAGAGACTCTGGTTTATGCTACCTCTGCCTTGGTTCAGTCTGTGTTGGATGAAATATGGGACCGCCCGGTCACATTAATAAGGAAGGAAAGTTATTTAATTATCAAGAATTTCTTTCTCATTTTAAAATTCCTGTAACCCCTAAAGAATTTGCTATTGTCTTTGATGCCATTCCATCTGGAGTCATCATGCTTTTTAAAAGCAGGCGTCCGCAGCTCCCGTCCCAACATGAGAAGAGCCGGTGTGCACAGCGTAGAATCCTGCACCGCTGATCTGTATGCCCAGAGAACCATTGGAAGGTGCATGTCCCAGTCACGCTGGTGTTCCGCCGTGGTAATAGCCAGCTGCTTTGTGAGTGTTCGGTTGAACCGCTCTACCATGCCGTCACTCTGAGGATGCAGCAGTGTGGTCCTCGTCTTCTGCATGCCTAGTCTCTCACACATAGCAGCGAACACAGCCGACTCAAAGTTCCGTCCTTGATCGCTGTGGATGACTTCTGCAGCACCGAACCTGGAGAACATGCCTTCCACCAGCGCATCTGCCACGGTACTTGCCTCCTGATCTGGTATGGCATAGGCCTCCAGCCATTTTGTAAAGTAGTCCATAGCGGCCAGCACATACCGGTTCCCCCGGTCAGAGATGGAAAATGGTCCAATGATGTCAACCGCTACTCTTTCCATAGGGGCCTCCACTGCTAGCTGCTGCAGTTGGGCCCGGGACTGGTCTGCAGGACCTTTATAAGCTGAGCACAGATCACACCTGCGGCAAAAGTCCTCGACATCCCTCCGTTGTTGTCCCAAGTAGAATCCTCTCAAAGCTCCCTCTTATCACAATATCGACATCCATCCAGAGCACAAGGACGCCTAGACATAGCGTCTGCATTGGCATGACGTGCCCCTGCCCGGTACTCCACTTGAAAGACATATGCAGCTAGTTCCTCCAGCCAGCGTGCAATCTGTCCCTCTGGTTCCTTGAATGACATCAGCCACTGAAGAGCCGCATGGTCAGTTCTCACAGTAAAGGGCAGACCACAGAGATAATACCTGAAGTGGCTTATTGCTCTCACTATAGCTAGGAGTTCGCGGCGGGTGACACAATAGCGCTTCTCCGCTTTACTGAATCTCCTGCTAAAGTAAGCCACTACCTTCTCCCCCTCTGGACCCACCTGACTCAACACTGCCCCCATTCCTTCATCGCTGGCGTCTGTGTCCAATATGAGGGGGCTTGTTGCTGATGAGAGTTGGTGGACAACAATAATCCAAAAGAGAGAACCCGAAACTGCCAGCGCCCTCGGTCAGTGCAAAAAGCAGTCTTCGGTCTGGCCTCAGGGCTGAGGGGCACCTGCCAGTACCCACTACGAAGGTCCAATGAGGAGAACCAGGACGAGCCAGACACCAAGTCCAGAGACTCGTCAATGCGGGGCAGAGGGTATGAGTCCTTTTTTGTGACGTTGTTCAGCGGCCTATAGTCCACACAAAATCTCATCTTAGAGCTTCTTTTCTTGGTCACCATTACAACCCCCGACGCCCAAGGACTGTCAGAGGGTTCAATAATCTCGCCCTTTAACATCTCCTCAATAGCGCTGTCGGCTGCTGCCTTGTGTGCTAGGGGCAAACGGCGGGGGTGTGTTTTAATGGGCCGGGCATCTCCAGTGACAATGTCGTGCTGCACAAGGTGTGTCAGGCCCACCTCCTCTTCTGACAGAGCAAAAATGTCTTTAAACTCCCATAGCACACCCCACAGCTCCTCCCGCTGCTTCGGCCCCAAACCATCACAGCACCGTCCCCACATCTCCTTAACCGCTGTGTGTCTGTCACTCCCATTTGGCACCACAGGACGACCAGCCACAGAAAGATCCACTTCAGGGGAGGGAGTGGGCGAGGAGGGGGAGGGCGCCAAGACGAGAGCAGGAAGAACAGGCTCCACAACGTCCACACTAGTCCCCACCATCCGTCGAGCAGTCATGCTAGCAGGCCGAACCACGCGCTAGCGGTGCACACAGCAAGAATCTCACCACCCCGCGAAGATTAACTTCTGACACCAAATGTAGCGTTTCGCTCAACGCTAAAGAATAAGTGAGCCGTTAATGCACTTTCGTCGTTTTTTATTCTTTAACTCTCTCATTACTGTTGGCCGTAACAACGCCGTACAACACTCCAACCAGGCTCTCTCTCTCACACTCCCCGCTCCCACCGTCCTTCCGCACCCGCACGCCAGGCCCCGCCCCCTCACACTCACTCATTCAATCCGCTCTCACAATGCTTGAACAGCAAGAAAGGAACACACATATAACATTTCCTAAAACTACAAGAACGCTACAATATGTATGTTATATGGTGTATGATTTGTGTTCCAGTTATAATTTTTTGATCATCTATGTACTGTTCAATACAATGCACCTTGTTTTGTTAATAATAAAAAAAAACTTCTGTAAGTCTCACATTCAGCCAATCATCTAGTGTGATGTCACCGGCAGGCGCAGGACCCCGAGCCGATCTAGCCATATCTAGCACCATAGACATAATAATTGAATCATAGACATTCCAGTGAGCTGGAAAAGGCTAGAATAGATGCAAAATTGGAAGTTTTAACATTGCAAAGAGAAGCTGATGCTGCAGTAGCTGAAGCAGAAGTTTTAGAGGAAGCTGAAGCAAAACAAGAGGAGCCTGAGAGCAGAAAATCTCCTTCAGAAAAAGTACAACTGAATATGTACAATCTCAAATAGACATTAAACAATCTTCATGTCCGGAAGAATTACCAACCACCCCTCAACGACAAACAAGCTCACCCAACACATTTGTAACATGGCATCACCCTGATGAAAATGATTTCAAGCCACCACCCGTTAGCTCAGAAACAAAGCTTACAAAAGACAATGTTGCCGCCCTAATTAATCATAATATGACCTGCCAACCTAGAGGTGAAGCAAAACCCAGGGTAGAAAAACCAAATACGTCTCTCAACCCATTAAGTCCTCTATTCACGTCTCACTATAATACCCCAGGCAATATTTCACATCCAGCTGAACCATTTGCTCAATACATGGCACGGCGAGATCTAATCACCTCAGGCCTTTACCAATACGATGATAGCCCAGAAAACTACAGAGCATGGTGCTCTTCATTTACCAGTGCAACAGCTGAAGTCCAACTTAGTTCAGTTCAGGAGTTGGATCTTATGACGAAATGGTTAGGAAAAGAGTCAAGCAATCAAGTGAAACGCATACGCTCAGTACACGTTAACAACCACACATTAGCTCTATGCAAAGCGTGGGAAAGACTAAACGAATGTTATGCTGCACCCGAAATAATTTGTCATTCTTCCAACGACTGGATAATTTTCCAAGACTACACATCAAAGATCACATTAAGCTACGAGAACTAGGGGATCTGCTTCAGGAGATTCAAGGTGCCAAGGAAGATGGATATTTCCCTGGCCTACAGTATCTGGACACTTCCCGGGGAATTGCTCCAATCGTAGACAAACTCCCACATGGAATTCAGGAGAAGTGGATGTCTCATGGCTCTCAATTTAAGGAGGAAAATCAAGGCTGTTTCCCACCCTTTGACTATTTCTGCAAATTCAAATGCAAAGAGGCAAAGAAACGCAACGATCCAAGTCTCAGTCAACAAAACAACCAAACACATTCAAAACTAGAAAAACCTTATTCAAAGAACTTTAACACTGATAAGTCTATCACTGTACACAAAACCAAAATTTCTCCTTCCAACAAAGACTTCAGCAAGAACTGTCCATTGCATAATAAGCCACACCCACTTACAACATGCAGAACATTTAGGAACAAACTGCTCGATGGTAAAAATGGTAAATGGCCTGTATTTGTATAGCGCCTTCTTAGGGTTCTACAACCCCCCAAGGCGCTTCACAACACAATCAGTCATCCAACCATTCACACACACATTTACACGCTGAAATACTCCTGCTTCTAGGACGTGATGTTTTACAGGCACACAAGGTCAGACAAAGAGTCAATGACCCCCACAATGCACCCTTTGCCCAACGATTAGATTTGGGATGGGTCGTAGTCGGAGAGGTTTGTCTGGGTAATTATCATAGGCCAACAAGTCAACACTTTCAAAACAGTTGTTCTAGAAAATGGCCGCCCTTCAATCTTTGAACCATGTTACAGCCTTCTACAACTCAAGGAAATACCACACACAAATAGGCCAGGTAAAACACCTGAGCCAACTCTGGGACAAACAGTCTTTAAAGAGACAGAGAATGACAATAAGCCAGCTCTCTCAATACAAGACACTCTCTTCCTAACAGTAATGGACAATGCTGTGTACAGAAATGAGGACAACAGTTGGATTGCTCCACTCCCATTCAAAGACCCTCGTCAGCAACTACCAAACAATAGAGAACAGGCCGTTAAAAGGTTCTTATCCTTAAAATGCAACCTCAACAGGAAACCTGAGATGCAAGAGCAATATGTGGCATTCATGGAAAAGATCTTCTCTCAAGATCATGCTGAAGTGGCACCACCATTAAAAACAGGAGAGGAATGCTGGTATCTTCCTACATTTGGAGTATACCACCCACAAAAGCCCAATCAGATCAGAGTCATTTTCGAATCCAGTGCCCTGTACGCCGGTATCTCACTTAACAATGTCCTCCTTACTGGTTGTGGCAGTTTGCCAGTCCAGGTTGTTTTTTTTAATCGCTTGTCTTTTACAGGCTTCCATATATCATTTCCTCTGGCGTGAGCGTGTCTTTAACAAGGGGGGCGTGACCCGTTCAGGTGTCTCTGATTGCCCCGCTGACAGTGAGAGGGAGAGACCTAGACGAGGCAGGAGGAAGATTGAGAGAGAGAGAAAACCCGATAAACAAAACAAAGACAAATAGCTGGGACCGCGACAAAAGAGAGGAGACGTGGAGACGGAGAAAAACGCAGATTCCCCGCGGAGGTTAAGAGCCGCGAGACCCGTCGAGACTAAGCTCACTTGGGGGTTCCGTGAGTAAATGTTTGTTTGAGAAAGTGCCGCCGAGCACCGAGCCGTTAGGTCAGCGTTTCACAGTGGCTGATACGAATTGGTGATAAGGAGGACCGGCGTGCTGCTGATGGTGTTTTTGTGTGTGTGTGTGTGTGTGTGTGTGTGTGTGTGTGTGTGATGTCCCCATTTGGGTTGGTTATTAGGATAATTAAGTAATTTGCCAGTTGTTTCTCCTTTGAATCAGAAGGGTGTAGAATGTTTTTTTGTTGCATCCTTTGTAAGGTTACTTGTACGTCAGGTGAACTAGTCAATCCAAGTTGATCTTATATGTCAGGAGAGAGACCTGGCTGGCACCCCACTGCTTGAGGTACAGAACCGTTACATGATCCAGATCTAAATAACACACTTATAGGGGTTCTTCTCCGCTTTCGGAAAGAACGTGTTGCTATTATGGCAGATATACAGCAAATGTTCCACTGTTTCATGGTGTGTGAGGAACACCGTAACTTCCTTCGTTTTCTATGGCATAAGGACAATGATGTAAACAAGGAAGGTATTGACTACCGCATGAAAGTCCATGTATTTGGCAACTCACCAACACCTGCAATTGCTGTTTACGGACTACACAAGGCCATCAGAGCAGGTGCAAAGGATTATGGAGAGGATACAGTCAAGTTCGTGGAGAGACACTTTTATGTAGATGATGGCTTGATCTCTGTCTCCTCTCCTGCAGAGGCAATAGACTTGCTTCAAAGAACACAAGCCTCGCTTGCTGAATCCAACCTCCGCCTGCATAAGTTTGCTTCCAACTCTCAAACAGTTATGCAGGCCTTTTGCCCAGAAGATTGTGCACCAGCCATCAAAGACTTAGATTTAAGCAATGAAGAAACCCAATCACAGCGAAGCCTTGGCCTCATTTGGGAAATAACAACAGACTCATTCACTTACTCGGTAATGCCCACAAACAAACCATTCACTCGGCGTGGCATACTGTCTTCTGTCAATAGCATCTTTGATCCCCTGGGTCTATTGGCACCTGTCACAATCCAAGGAAGAGCTCTAGTCAGAGAGCTCACTTTAGACTGTTCAGATTGGGACAAGCCACTTCCAGAAAACAAATAAAGCAAATGGGAAGCATGGAGAAGTTCGCTTCAGGACTTGAAGAAACTGCATGTTCCTAGAACCTACACATGTACTTCACTCAGTCAAGCAGTACACAAAGAACTGCATCTATTCTCAGATGCATCGGCAAAGGCCATAGGAGTTGTATCCTAAAGGCAATTCAAATGAATGGCAAAGTTGAGGTCGGATTCATAATGGGCAAAGCCAAACTAGCTCCCCTGTCAGAACCCACTATACCGAGACTTGAGCTGTACGCAGCCGTCTTAGCAGCAGAAATGGCAGACCTCATTCAGCATGAGTTGGACTTACATTTTGATGAAGTACACTTTTACACAGACAGTAAAGTTGTACTAGGCTACATCTGTAATGAGTCAAAAAGATTTTACACATATGTCCACAACAGAGTACAGCGCATTCGCCTTTCATCAAAGTCAGAACAATGGCACTATGTGTGTACAGCAGAAAACCCGGCCGACCATGCATCTAGGGCCGTTTCTCAATATGTGTACTTGTCTGTACTTGTGTACTCCCGTCCTTGTGAAACGTCATCAACGATGGTCCAAGTACTGTTCCAATCCTAAGTACATATAATGGCAAGTTCGCTCAAAGTTCCCGGATATGTTCTTGCTCCGCCCATTGTATCGAGGATGCACTGATGCGTCCTTCTGCGGACTTGGGACAGCAAAGTTTCCCATAATGCATTGTGCCGCTAACCGTTTCGGATATGCACTTCCGGTTTCACGTTGTTTGTTAGTTTCCATAGAAACCCTGCAGAAACGCTAAAGAAACGCAATGAGATGCCATCTATGCTGAATTATCAGGCAGGAATGCAGTAAGTTCCATTATTTAATGATTTATACTTATAAACAGCTGTGAATATTAACAGTAATTGTTAGTTTAAATGTTTTTGATTATTTTGATGCACTTTATTTGTGTATACATCATTCTGTATATTGAGATGAGCTATTTTTTGTTATTACCGTTATTTTCTGTTATTACAGTTTTCACCATATATCTTCATGAAGGCAATTAAACTTGCTGCAACTAAACTCCAGGGTCTTCATGTGTGGTTTAACTCGGTGTCACCAACATCCTTGTTGAAAACACTAGAGTTTGCATTTTGCAAAAATTCACATTGATGGTTTTCATTTTTAAATGATTGCAACAGATTATTGCTGCATTAATGATAGTATATAAATGTCAGAGGTCACTACAGAACCCACTGTTAGATACAAATCAGTCATCAGAGGACATTTTAAAAAGCAACTTAAAGTCTGTCTTTTACTTGATTCATTGTGTTTTATGTTTTGCTTTTATTGTTTTTATCAGTTTTTCTTTGCTTGTTGTCATGTGCAGCACTTTGTGACTGTTGCCTTTAAATGTGCTCTATAAATCAAGTTTTACTCACTTATCTGCTACTATGTGTGATCTTGTACAGTAACATGTATATCTGTGTCTGTCTAGATGCAGCCTAACGCTGCTGGAGCTTCTGATGGAACATCCACACCAACACCACCCTGAAGCAGGTAACAGTAACGGCATGTTAGAGCTGAAGTCCTGTTACTGAACAATACTGTTATTCATACTTTATGCTTCAGGTGTGTTTATTACCTGATGTCCTGTCATTTATACATCACTGTGTGACCTTACTGAAGGATTATTTATATTTACATGTGTGTTTGCTTTGCTTCCAGCTGAAGGGACAGACACAGCAGCACCGTTCACCAGCCTGAGGACACAGACACCCATCAACACATCCTAAAGTTCAGGACGAGTCTTTAAAGGCTCCTTTAGACCTGCTGACTGACCTCACCTGTCTGGTTAGATGAAGGTGGAGTTAGTCCACAGAGGATTTATCAGCTAACATCAGACTTTGAATTTCCACAAAGAGGAGAGTAACTGAAGGAAGTTGACCCTAATATGCTGCTGGCCCTGAGGATTGCTGCCACAACGCCAGTGACAGCTGCTGCTGCAGAGAGAAGCTTCTCCTGATTGACCCTGATTAAAACATACCTGAGATCCAGCAGGTGTCCATGGACATTTGTTATAAACATCAATCCTGAGATGAGACCGCTGTCATGTGATTCTATGCCTTTGCAGCAAGGAATAGAGCTGCTTGAAAGATTGTTGTTGCTGCTGTTGTTCAAATATTAAAAATGAACTTTTGTGATAATTTAGATGGCTGCTGTCCTTAAACTTTGTTTGTACAGGGGCGATACTGAGAAAAAGGGTGTGTGTGTGTGTGTGTGCGGTGGGGTGGGGGGGGTGGGGGGGGCACCAAGAAGTAATCTCGCCTGGGGCACCAAATTGGGTAGAGCCGGCCCTGTCCAAAGCACAAACTCTTGACAATAATAATAATAATAATAATTAATAATTTTTATTTATAGGCGCCTTTCATGGCACTCAAGGTCACCTTACATTAAAACAGGAAAGATCACAACATAGTAAAACAAAGTAAGATCCCCTAAAGTAAATCCATAAAACAATTAAAAATCAATAAAAGCAATAAAAAACGTTAAAAAATGACAAATGAGATTCACAAACAAAAAGCAGTTTTGAACGAGTTTTGAGATGCGATTTGAAAAGTGAAATGGAGTCAATGTTGTGAATCTCTTGGGGAAGAGAGTTCCAGAGGTAAGGGGCAGAGCGGCTGAACACTCTGGCTCCAAACAACAAATGATAAGGTGGCACTAAGAGATGGATGGAGGAGGAGGATCTGGTGGGGATGTTAATCTGCAGCAGTTCACAGAGATATGCAGGGGCGAGGTTGTGGATAGCCTTGTAGGCAAGAACAAGAATTTTAAAAGTGTCCTAGAATGCAGTTAATCAACAATCTAAAACAGATTTGAGCCTCCAAAAAGCATAAGAACATTTTTTTATCTTTCATCTGTCCCAGGAGCCCTGATACAGGCCATTCTAAACCCCCTTACTCAGGCCTTCGGTGAAAAGAGCTGTTGACCCCTCCCACTTGGCCAGGACGTGCTGATTGGTTGGTTTCCCCAGAAGGCCTCAGACACATGCAGGTTTGAGGAGGCGTGGCTCCCCCTAGTGACGTGTTAAGGAAGGCTTTCTCAGAACAGGAGGTTTTCTCTCGCCTTTTTCAACTTTCTAATTCACATAAAAAGTAGGTCACACACGGCTTTGACTCTTTGGTATGCTACTGTTGACCACCCAAGCTGTCTTAGTCAACAACAACAAGGAACATGCTGGTTTACATTCTAGGTCCCCTTTACAAGTGATCCGAAATTTTACAGGAAGCCAGTGCAGCTCCTTCAAGACAGGGGTGATGTGGTTGGTGGACAATACGGGCAGGCCAATTCTGGACCAACTGAAGTTTGTGTATAGATTTTTGTGGGAGACCAAAAAGTAATGAATTGCAGTAGTCAATACGAGAAGTGACCAGGGTGTGAGCAAGAATAGCAGCGACCTTTGATAATTTTATATGCTTCACTAATGCTTGTTTAGCATATAGAGTAATGAATAATCTGGCTGTGCCTCCATTACAGGAGTTCATATCACTACTTCCTGACAACAGGAGAACAACAAGGGCAACCAGTGGAGGTGTTAATAATTCTTTTCTGTGAATATTGTATGTTTATATAAAGTACTATTAGTTTATATTGAGTCATATTTGACATCGCTTTGCCGTTTTTGACCTACTTTTATCACCCGTAGTCCATAGTTTGTTTTTTTCAGCTGCGTTTTTCATGGAGGTTTAGTTTTTGTATATATTAGATTTGCTTTTGTTCATTGGTGTTGTTCCATTGTATGAGTTCAATGCTCTGGTTTCCACTTCCTCCATGTAGATGTTGGCGACAATAGGTGATACTGGGGAGCCCATGGAGCATCCATGTTTCTGCCGGTAAAACTTGTCGTTGTGTTTGAAATAGGTGGTGGAAAGGCAAAGGTCTAGGAGGGTGCAGATCTGGTCTGGAGTCTGGATTACCATGACTTGGATGACTGAGAACCGTCACCAGCATTCTGCTAATATTGACGCTACTTCCAGGTAAACAAACCTTCCATGTACATCTGTGGTTGATGATTTGGGTGTAGATGAAGAGGATTTGTCATCACAGCTGAAGTAAGTTTATCTACAGTTCAAATGTATTTTCTAGCTTAATTTCTGTATTTTCTTTTACAGTTATCATTTTCTAGTTTTTACTGCTTGAATAAATATTATATAATCTGATATATTTATTTTTTTAGAGATTCTTATGATCCACATCACCATGACAGGCAATGACACAGGGGATGCTGCAGGTGGTGCTGATGAAAAGATTCACATCATCTAAACTCCTGGAAAACAGAGTCAGACCCAGGTACTGTTGACCCATGTCACCTAGATTTATCCCCAGATCAACCCCTGGCTATCAGCTGCCTCTCACCACCAACTCCACAAACAAATCAGCAACAAGCAGCAGAAGGAGGCCATGACACCTCAACAATTTCAGGAGAAGCAGTCTGCACAGCTGCTTGGTGTGGATGAAAACCCTCCAGTGACCTCAAGGTCACATACCTGTCCCCTGAAACATTGTAGCCTGGAGGTGGCTCTCCTGTATTGTGCCATGCTCTCGTGTAGTTGTTTAGTTTCCCCTACAGAACAGCAAGACTAAAAGCATATCACAGACAAATTAATATATATAAACTATTAAAACAGGTGCCTAAAAATAACAGTGAAGCATAAAAACCTCTAAAAACAGGATGTAGTCATGATGCAAGGTTAGTGGGTTAAGATCCAGCATTTGTATAAAACTAGAAAGCACTATAAAAGAAACCCAGCTTCACATTTATCGCCCAAAGCCAATCTAAGGAAATGTGTTTTGAGGCTGGATTTAAAACGTGCAAGTGAGGAGGCCAGGCAAATAGAGAGGGGAAGTGCATTCCAGAGTTTTGGAGCAGCAAAGGCAAATGCCCGCTCCCCACAGGATTTATATTTCATTTTAGGGATGCAGAGCAGGTGACCATAGGGATCTGGTAGGGACGTAGGGGCTGTGCAGTTCAGAGAGGTAAAGAGGAGCCTGATTATTGAGAGCTTTGTATGTGAATAGAAGAACTTTAAACTGGACTCCATTGGCCACAGGGAGCCAATGTAACTCATCCAGCACTGGAGTAATGTGACACCTTATGTTAGTGCCGGTGAGAAATCTGGTCACCGCATTCTGTAGCATCTGTAAACGGCTAAGGGAAGTTGCATTGACTCCTATGAGAACAGAATTTGCATAGTCGAGTTGAGAAATGATGAATGCATGTAGATAAAGGCCATCCTAAATGGTCACCAGACATTAGTGTCCAGCAAAGCTCTTCTGCCCAGAATAGAGTGAACTTCACCACAACCGTCTCCTGTTTCAGTGCCAACCCTGGCCGTGCTACTGGGAGATAACCAAAACAAACCAGTCTGACTGCCATCGGGCCTGTTTACATGCAGCTGCAAAAGCACAAGGTTGTCCAGATGAAGAATGTGATATCTAAAGTGATTTAATAATGTCTTGACTGCTTTACAGCAATGAATTTCAGATTTTAAATACCACAAATGAGTCTGCATGATGAATTTAATAATGGTTTATCAGTATATTCAAATATTAATATAAATATATTAATAAATTAATGTTTAACCTATTTACTTAAGGAAATATGTTTTTCTAAGTGTCTCAAGAAAAATGAAGTTTGAGGACTTTAGGTAAACGCCCACTTACACTTGTCCAATTCTGATTGGTCCAAATTGATAATTAATGTTAAAAGATGTGACACTTCCTCTACAAGGCAGTTCACGAACAAGCTTCAAGCTCACGGCAGCTCCTGCAAAGCTTCCAGCTTACTCTAAATTATCATCCATGGGGGATCAAGCCAGATTTTCTAGTGAAATAATTTAGTAGCAAATGAAACATCCTTTCCAATCTCAAACGTTCTTGACAAACTGCTAAACTCCATCAGACGCAAATTCTGTCTGACAGCCAGCAGTCACCCAGGTTGTATCTCATTGGCCAGCCGTCTGGATTCAAAAGGGACTACGACCTTTGAATCCCACAGAAGTCTAATTCCACCCGTAAGCCGGTCAGGACGACTTCAAGCAGCTGGACCTTCGGAGAACGCCCACAAGGGTCCATATTCTGCACACTGGTGTTGGATGGGTTTTATGATTAATTTGATAACTGGTTAAACCATAAACATTCAGCCAGATTCATTCCTAACCAGGCATCATATTTCTAAGACACTCAGATTTTTAAGCTCATATTTCATCAGTGCTCATTCATTGTCTCAGTCATATTGCTTTAAACATCATTTATCATAATTTGTCTTGTCTCATCATTGGCAGTAGAAATATAGTAATTAAACTGATTTTTGTTAGCTATATTTTTGACTCCTTGTCAAATTATTATAAAGTGTTGTTTCCCTGGCGTACCCAAAGTACCTATTTTCATCATCAATCAGTTATTAAAGGTTCAATAATGGTGATAATTCATATTTATATGGAATATATCACCTCTTGTTGAATACCTTTATATTTTATTGAGGATTAATTCAAAGTAACCACCTACATCACGTTACCCATGAATAACCAATAATAATAACAACAACAACAATATCAATAAATATAAACTGTATTGTGTTTGCTGCAGGACTTTACAGTTCACACTGTTATAATTATACATGTTAAAGGTTTTAGAAAAAAGCACAGCACCATCACTGCAGCCACAAAGGTGATCAATGACATTCTTGTTGCTCTGGATAAAAAGCAGTACTGTGCCTCACTTTTTATTGATCTGTCAAAAGCCTTTGACACTGTAGACCATGCTGTTTTAAAACAAAAGCTTCCTTGTTGGGGATTGTCTGAACATGCGATCTCATGGTTCACAGACTACTTGAAGGACAGAACTCAATGTGTTAAATGTGATGGGTTGACCTCTGAATTTTTGAGTATCCACAAGGGAGTACCACAGGGTTCAGTATTGGGACCCCTCTTGTTCATTATGTATATTAATGACAGGACAAAATGTGTCAGATGCTAATATGCACTTTTACGCTGATGACACAATCATTTACTGTTTTGGAACATCCCCCACTAAAGCTGTTGAATTCTTACAGAAAGCTTTTAATGAGGTCCAACAAACACTTCTGCAGTTAAAATTGGTCCTCAATGCTGACAAGACTAAACTAATGTTGTTTTCAAACACCAAAAAAAGACCTCTAAGTATGCCCCCAGTGACCACTCTGGAGGGAAATATCATAGAGGTGGTCCACACATACAAATACCTTGGTGTCTGGCTCGATGACTCCCTCTCCTTCAAGCCCCATATAGATAATCTTGTGAAGAAACTCAAACTCAGACTGGGTTTCTTTTTTCGAAATAAATTGTGTTTTTCTTTTGAGGCAAAAAAAACGACTAGTTACTGCAACATTTCTGTCTATTCTGGATTATGGAGACCTTTTGTATATGAATGCCTCAGCACAGTGTCTTGGTAAGATTGATGTGGTTTATCATGCCTCGCTGAGGTTTATTACTAACTGTAGACCACTGACCCATCATTGTGAACTGTATTCTCGAGTGGGATGGCCTTCTTTGTCCACCAGGAGGTTGGCACATTGGTACACTTTCATTTACAAGGCCATGCTTGGATTACTACCCAACTACAGTTCAGTTCAGTTCAGTTTATTATCCCTCTTGGGGGAAATTTGTAGCACAACAGCAGTCAGGATAAATGAACACCACATCACAATCCACACATTCAACTCATCTAACCAGCGACCCCATTATACCCTTTGTAAAAATCTACCCGAAATAAAAGATTCCATAAAAAATAGATAAAAATATAACAGAACAAGACAAAACAAAGACCATCTAAAATGTCTACTGCAGATTTATTGCTTTTATAGCCATAGGTACAAATTAATGTTTATACCTATTGCATCTAATAGGAGGCAGCCTGTACCTTCTCCCTGAAGGGAGGAGGATAAACTCATCTGACAAAGGATGGTTCCTACTGGTTAGAATTATGGTTGCCTTCCTAACTAGTTGTCTGTGCCAGATGTCTGACAGGGTGCACTGTTTAGCCCCAATTATTTTACTGGATGTTTTGACTATTCCTGCCAGGCGAGACTTGTTTTTCACTGTCAAGTTGCCAAACCAGGCAATCAAGCAGAAGGTTAAAACAGATTCGATAAAAGATCTGTAGAATAAAACCATCAGGGTTCTATCCACACCAAAAAGATTCAACCTGCGTAAGAAGTAGAGTCTCTGCAAACCCTTCCCACAGATTGCTGATGTATGCTGGTCAAAGTTGAGTTTGTTGTCAATGATCATACCCAGGTACTTGTAACTATGTACTGTTTCGATAGTGGACCCCTGGATTTTTAGTGGGTTAGCCTGGTCATGGGTCATCCTAAAATCTATCACCATGTCTTTAGTTTTCTCTTTGTTCAGTCTAAGATGATGCTCCTCACACCATTCAACAAAATAGTCGATTACAGAGCCATGTTGGGTTTCCTCTTCCATCAGCAAACTGACCAAGACCGTATCATCAGCAAATTTAATAAAATGCCTGTTATTAAATGTGCTTATGCAGTCATTTGTGTATAAAATGTACAGGAATGGTGAGAGTACACAACCTTGTGGGGACCCTATAGATGACTCTAATTTCTCTGATAAGACCCCATTTGCTCTGACTGCTTGAGGCCTACATGTTAAAAAGTCTAAGATCCACTTAATCAAGCTGGGTTCCAATCTAAAAGTGTGTAAAAGTTTCCGTGCCAAGATGTATGGGTGGATTGTGTTAAAAGCTGATGAAAAATCTATAAAAGCAAGCCTAGCGTGTGTTTTCTTTCCTTCCAGGTGTTTGAGTAGAAGGTTAAGCAGAGTCACTGTAGCATCCTCAACCCCCTTGCACTCCTGATATGCAAACTGCAGAGGGTCGATCCTATCACAAACCCTTTCAGCTATCATAGATTTAACCTGTCTCTCAAAACATTTCATAACAATTGACGTAAGGGCAACTGGTCTGAAGTCATTAAGTTCTTTTGTCACTTTTTTTTTCGCCACTGGTACAATGATAGATTCCTTCCAAAGTTTTGGAACCATCTGCTGCTCAAGGGACAAGTTAAAAAGTTTGGAGAAGACATCACACAGTTGCTCTGCACAAGTCCTTAAGAGTTTGCCAGTAATGCCGTCTGGTCCTGGGCTTTTCTTGATATTGCATCTGTTAAACTCTACTTTAACAGACTGAGCAGAAATAGTATCTGCTACACTACCTGTTCCCCACCCATCTAATTCATTTAAAAAGTCATCCTCTGGGTGCATTAGATCAGACTCTCTACTAAACCGTAGATAAAAATTATTTAATTCATTTGCTAAGTCCCGCTGATCCTTAAAATCTCCGACCTTGATCCTCCTGCTATTATCACCCTTCTAATTTCATATTTTACTGCTTTCTTGGCCTCCACCCTGTCTTGATCACTTTTATTCTGCATGAACGCTGCATGAACGCTACATCTGTAACTTAATCTCACGGAGAAGTGTAACTTCTCACAGTCTGCGTGCAAAAGATCAGTTGTTACTCTGTGTTCCGTTTGTTCGCACTGAACTGGGTAAAAGGGCTTTTGTTCACTCTGCTCCTTCTGCATGGAACAGGCTGCAGGAAAACTGGAAACTAACCGAGCTCATCTCCTTGAATACATTTAAAACCAGACTGAGAGCCCTTGAGACAGATTCCCTGTGTTGTAACTGCCTTCTGTAATTNTATATATATATATATACACACATATATATATATATAGCATTTTAGTGTAAATATTATAATTCATGTAGTATTAATCTACAGGTGAAACTGAAAAAATGAGAATATGGAGCAAAAATCTGTCAGTAAAATGTAGATTTTATCTTTATTGCTTCTGCCTATTGGCACTGATGAGTGGTTACGCTGCCATTTTGAACCGGCCTCCTGCATCTTTCTGACAGACAATGAAGTGTCAGCACATTTATTCAATCCTAACTCCTTGAATACTTACAGATCTCCATGCGTTTTTCCCCTACAAACTTTTTAAATTTAGCTACAACACAGGACACATGTTTTGCTCTATTTTAATCATAGTGGGCTTAACAGTCAGAGCGTTCTGATGTGCTTTATGTCTTCTTTGGGGAACGACAGGTTAGACATATCTCTGCCCTCTGCTGGTCCTAAACAGTTCACCTGAAACAGGCGCTGCCATCAAGGTTCTCAATGTTGCCACCGAATCACTGCCAACCACGACTGTTACCGTCCACCCAGTGCAGTGCCTGTAGAACCACGCCATCTCTGCTGTAAATCCAGTTCAGTTCAGTTCAGTTCAGTTCAGTTAGTTTATTATCCCTCTTGGGGGAAATTTGGAGCACAACAGCAGTCAGGATAAATGAACACCACATCACAATCCACACATTCAACTCATTCAACCAGCGACCCCATTATACCCTTTGTAAAAATCTACCCGAAATAAAAGATTCCATAAAAAAATAAATAAAAATAAAAGCAGTATACAACAACAAGGCAATATAAAAAAAGGTTAAGAACAGTTAATTACTATAACAGAACAAGACAAAACAAAGACCATCTAAAATGTCTACTGCTGATTTATTGCTTTTATAGCCATAGGTACGAATGAATGTTTGTACCTATTGCATCTAATAGGAGGCAGCCTGTACCTTCTCCCTGAAGGGAGGAGGATAAACTCATCTGACAAAGGATGGTTCCTACTGGTTAGAATTATGGTTGCCTTCCTAACTAGTTGTCTGTGCCAGATGTCTGACAGGGTGCACTGTTTAGCCCCAATTATTTTACTGGATGTTTTGACTATTCCTGCCAGGCGAGACTTGTTTTTCACTGTCAAGTTGCCAAACCAGGCAATCAAGCAGAAGGTTAAAACAGATTCGATAAAAGATCTGTAGAATAAAACCATCAGGGTTCTATCCACACCAAAAAGATTCAACCTGCGTAAGAAGTAGAGTCTCTGCAAACCCTTCCCACAGATTGCTGATGTATGCTGGTCAAAGTTGAGTTTGTTGTCAATGATCATACCCAGGTACTTGTAACTATGTACTGTTTCGATAGTGGACCCCTGGATTTTTAGTGGGTTAGCCTGGTCATGGGTCATCCTAAAATCTATCACCATGTCTTTAGTTTTCTCTTTGTTCAGTCTAAGATGATGCTCTTCACACCATTCAACAAAATAGTCGATTACAGGGCCATGTTGGGTTTCCTCTTCCATCAGCAAACTGACCAAGACCGTATCATCAGCAAATTTAATAAAATGCCTGTTATTAAATGTGCTTATGCAGTCATTTGTGTATAAAATGTACAGGAATGGTGAGAGTACACAACCTTGTGGGGACCCTATAGATGACTCTAATTTCTCTGATAAGACCCCATTTGCTCTGACTGCTTGAGGCCTACATGTTAAAAAGTCTAAGATCCACTTAATCAAGCTGGGTTCCAATCTAAAAGTGTGTAAAAGTTTCCGTGCCAAGATGTATGGGTGGATTGTGTTAAAAGCTGATGAAAAATCTATAAAAGCAAGCCTAGCGTGTGTTTTCTTTCCTTCAAGGTGTTTGAGTAGAAGGTTAAGCAGAGTCACTGTAGCATCCTCAACCCCCTTGCACTCCTGATATGCAAACTGCAGAGGGTCGATCCTATCACAAACCCTTTCAGCTATCATAGATTTAACCTGTCTCTCAAAATATTTCATAACAATTGACGTAAGGGCAACTGGTCTGAAGTCATTAAGTTCTTTTGTCACTTTTTTTTTCGCCACTGGTACAATGATAGATTCCTTCCAAAGTTTTGGAACCATCTGCTGCTCAAGGGACAAGTTAAAAAGTTTGGAGAAGACATCACACAGTTGCTCTGCACAAGTCCTTAAGAGTTTGCCAGTAATGCCGTCTGGTCCTGGGCTTTTCTTGATATTGCATCTGTTAAACTCTACTTTAACAGACTGAGCAGAAATAGTATCTGCTACACTACCTGTTCCCCACCCATCTAATTCATTTAAAAAGTCATCCTCTGGGTGCATTAGATCAGACTCTCTACTAAACCGTAGATAAAAATTATTTAATTCATTTGCTAAGTCCCGCTGATCCTTAAAATCTCCGA
>SSNS01000576.1:124594-169758 GCA_006937985.1 Aphyosemion australe
CATTGTGTGGTATTTACCAATTTGTACTTGTGCGTGAAAACGTTCCTAAATATAAGTACAGCTCTGACCGTGCGTAGGAACAGCCTCTAGTGGCAGAACGAGGGAACCGCAATTCTGACGGTCTCAGTGATCCACGCGTGTTCCTCATCCACTAATTATTTTACCCAATAAGTAATTATTTTGGTGGATTATTATTATTGGAGCAAAAACACCCGTGACCCACGGGAATCTGACATTGTAGAACGGCTGATTTTGTGTTATTTTGTAATCACAATGTTTACTCTTCCCATTTTTATGATGTTTTAAATCATTTTGAATTTATTTATCTATTATGTTTTAATTTAATTTAATTATTTTGACCTTGGGAAACGCCCCGTGGTTTTTCTTGAGATTCGCTACATAAAAGATCACTTCTTCTTATTCTTATTTATTATTGGAGGATTTAGCAGAGCAGAGAGCACTCCGGAGGGAACGGCTCTTCCGTGAGCGCAGTGCACTGATCCGATTCCAGTCCATATTCTATTTTACAAATAAAACAACCTCCAGAACCTCCTCTGCTCCCTGATCATTCACGCGTTGTCAAGTGTCTAGTGCTTCGATCTCGCTGTCAATAAAGTTTTTCTTTTTTGTCCGGGAAGAACCTAGGGAATCCCCTCCCGATCTGAGGACGTAGTGTGACCAAATATGGTTAATTGAGGGCGTTTCTGTATGTAAATGACGTTAAACTGGCACGAGCTCCTGCAAGCGCACAGGTGGGATTTATCATCAGACGATTGCGGAGGAACGTGCGTACGAGAGGCCACCGCATGTTTCATAAATCAGGACATTGACTGTTCGTACACACATTCTAAATTTCATCCGTAGGAGGGAATATAGGAACGTTTCTACGAACGTTTGATAAATGAGGCCCCAGGTCTCTGATCGAGGGTCAAAATGACGAGCTCAGGACGGGTCGGGTTTTCCCCGCCAGGTTGTCCAGGTGTCTGTTGTGACTGCATGGCAGGAAGAGAGAGCTGCTGCCCGCAGAGCTCCTGAGGTGAAGGCAGCTGTCTAGCAGGGTCTGACAGGCAGGTCCTGCACGGACCACGGTGTCTCTCATAAGATCTTCTGCTGTTTTTACAACAGCTGGTGACAGCACACGCCCTCGCAGCCTTTTAGACATGTTCACTACAGAAACAACTTCCACTACTTGCTGTTTATTTTCAAAAGCCCACTTTGCACACGGCGCCTATGGCTGCCTGACTGGGACGGTCACCGCAGTAATGGCGGCGGCTCGACTTCCAGCTATTTTGCTGAATCAGTCTGTATAGTTCCTGTTCCGCTCTGAGGCTCCGCCCACATTTAGACTTGCAGTGATGAGGTCAGAGCTTGTGAAAGTGGAGGAGCCGCTGCATGTTGCCGTCTGTCTGCCAGCGAGTCGTTCTGGTTCAACCTGGGTGGGGGGGTGACTTCTCCATCACCTTCCAGAACGAACATACATGTAAAAACCTAAATCTGTAACGGAGGAACATGAGGGAATCCTGAAACATGACCTGTTACAGTTTTCCACACGGGATTCAGGAATTCTTGGAGTTTTTTTTGTCTCGACTGACCCCCTGTATGGGGGATGGGGGGGGTTGACACAGAAGGGACCAGACAGGCGGAGGGTTTTCTGTGTTTATATAGAGTCTGAAGTAACGGGCCGGAGCAGAACGTGACGGAACAACGAGAGAACACGAGAGTTAGTGTGGAGGAGAGACATGTGGGATGAATCAAATCCGAGGATAATGGTGTGTGTGTATGTGTGTGTGTGTGTGTCTGTGTGTGTGTGTGCGTGTGTTTTCGCTGACTTCCACTGGAATCTACAGAGGAGACGAATGAGGCCACCAGTCGACAGCACAGCTGGTTACAATCATAGCAGCTAAAGACACACACACACACACACACACACACACACACACACACACACACACACACACACACACACACACACACACACACACACACACACACACACACACACACAGTCTGCTGGCCTCCAGGTCTTATTCCCTGTAATGCTAACGCTAAAGAAAGCTAACCTTGGAACTTTTAGTTCCAGAGAGAAAAACTGACTCATCAATAATAAATAAATTTGTTTACATTAATTTAAAATAAATAATGAGAAAAATGCAAAAATCAGACATTTGAACGCAAGAACAGATGTTAGTCTGAAGTGTGTTTATGTCGGGGTTCTTTAAGGTGCTTGAAATCCTTGAAAATGCTTGAATATAATATATTTTCACAGTTTTGAGCTGTTACTGATATTTGTTTTAGCTTCACTTTTTTGAGACACAGAAGTGAAATAATTGTTTTCGGTGCGCGCGCACACACACATACACACGCATACACACACACACGCATACACACACACACATACACACACACACGCATATACACACACACACACACACACATGCATGGTGCTGGAGAATCCTGAAAACTTACCTTGAAAGTGCTTGTCTGTTATTTTGACGGTTTCAGAACTCTGTTTAATGTAAAAGTTGTGAAAAAGTCCTTTTCTGACTTCCTGATGGGCCGTCCTACATGACTGATGGGCTAACGGCTAGTCTGAGTACAGCCAGGACCAAAGTGTGTCCCCATGCAGCTGCCATTTTAAAAAGAGCATAACCCTTCTTAATATGATTGCAGTTCTGGATGATGTCACCTTATGCAATCATTTACTTTTGTTTATTTTTGTATGAAAAATCAACTTTGTTTTTTTCTGACTTGTTTTCTGCTTCCCAACAACAAACCAGCCTGGGATTACCTGTTAGGTGTCCCAGCAGCAGCACACACCGGTGTCCCCGTTAGCTTATGCTATGATGGCTGTAATGTGAGTTCTCACAGCTCTCACCTCAGGCTCTGATCAGAGTTCAGAAGCTTCTTTCAGACGTTTCTCTGATCTTTTCTTTGATCAACTCCATTAAAACAGAGATGAGTCTCCTGGTTTTATTTTGTTTTAGTTGAAATTTTGCTCTGAGAATTAAAAATACCCATCATGAGATTATGTGGGTAGCAGTGAGTTGACGTCTTAGTGGAGAAAGCATTGAGGCTGTGCAGAGGGAAACGTCCACAAACATCCTCTCTAACGTGTCTCCTTAAGGAAACGTGACTCTCACAACAACAGGACCGGGTCAGGGAACAGTGAGTGCTTCTGAAATCAGATCATCACTTTAGACGAGCAAAACCCGTCCAGTCAGCACAAAAAAGTGTTTAAACATTTAGTTTTCTTTCTAAGCTTCACCTTCCCAGTTCTAGTGACTAGGAACGTTTTCATCTCTGAGTTTAGGTAGCAAAACTACCAACGCTTTCCTGTCTGCCAGTCATTCTAGGTGTGCAGTGTTTTTGTTTTATTGACTTTGCTAAATAACATTTTGATCGTAAACATGGATAAAAAACATTTTTTAAATTTGTTTCAAATGAGTCATTTTAGCTTAGCTTAGTTTAGTTTAGCTTAGTTTAGCTTAGCTTAGTTTAGTTTAGCTTAGTTTAGTCGCTTTGTGGTTTGAATCCAATTCTAATATTTTTGTTTGCTGAAAAAATGAACTAAATGATTATTTTTTAAGGAACCTAAAACTGTCTAGGAAATATAAAACACTACTGAAGTGTCCTGGTTTACTGTTACTAACCTTATTAATTATTACCTGCTGGTTTAATGGAACTAACTCATAACTGCTGGTTTAATGGAACTAACTCGTGCTGGTTTAATGGAACTAACTCGTGCTGGTTTAATGGAACTAACTCGTGCTGGTTTAATGGAACTAACTCATAACTGCTGGTTTAATGGAACTAACACTTGCTGGTTTAATGGAACTAACTCGTGCTGGTTTAATGGAACTAACTCGTGCTGGTTTAATGGAACTAACTCATAACTGCTGGTTTAATGGAACTAACTCATAACTGCTGGTTTAATGGAACTAACTCATAACTGCTGGTTTAATGGAACTAACTCATAACTGCTGGTTTAATGGAACTAACTCGTGCTGGTTTAATGGAACTAACTCGTGCTGGTTTAATGGAACTAACTCGTGCTGGTTTAATGGAACTAACTCGTGCTGGTTTAATGGAACTAACTCGTGCTGGTTTAATGGAACTAACTCGTGCTGGTTTAATGGAACTAGTAACTGCTGCATCAACCTTTCACATCCAGACTATTAATAGAACCGTGGAGTTCTTTTCTCACAGATGCTGCTGAGTTGCAGCGTTTTCCAGGCATTAGTCACCACCGCAGCGTCGCAGCTGCAGCCAAGATCCACTCTGGCTCCACGAGCTTCTCGTTCAGCACTTTGTTTTGTTTTGCTCTGAGCTCTGAAACCTGATGCTGGAGGAGAAGCTGCAGTTTGGATCAGTGAGAAGCTAAAGGTCAGAGAGGTTCTGCTGCTTTCTGTAATATAAAACTCCTCATGGTTGCCTAGGTTACAATGTTTTTTAAAGGGGATGGATTATGCAAAAATCCCTTTTGTGTTGCCATGTGGGTCTCTACTCCAAAGGTGAAAGTCTGTTTCTTGTCAGTGCTTGATTTTTGGAATTTTCTGCCTAAAACGTTTGAAAAAGTTCCAGTTTGTGATGTCACAATAAGGGAGAATAGCATAGAAACCGCCCCTCACCTATCAATGCTGGAAGAGCAGCTGCTCTACTCTGAGCCCCACCTGGATATGAGAGCTCCTTACCTCAAAGCAGCCAATCAGGGGATGGGTGGGCGTGGCCAGCTTCTTAAAGTGACAGAGCCCTGAAGAGCTCATTCTGGAAGGTACTGAACTGTC
This sequence comes from Aphyosemion australe, assembly GCA_006937985.1. NCBI lineage: Eukaryota > Metazoa > Chordata > Actinopteri > Cyprinodontiformes > Nothobranchiidae > Aphyosemion > Aphyosemion australe. Next base: position 129,379 of record SSNS01000576.1, read on the forward strand.
AAGAATAAAACTGCAGAGATGGCTTAATGTGGCTCGACAGAACTGGTATAACATGTTAAATAAAAGCTAAAAACATCACTTTAGCTTCATTCTTTATATTCTGGCTGCTCCACAGACGTACATCGGCTCCATCCTGGCTGCGGTGAACCCCTACCAGTCGCTGCCCGGCCTCTACGACCGGCCCACCGTGGAGCTCTACAGTCGCCACCACCTTGGGGAGATCGCCCCTCACATCTTTGCCGTCGCTAACGAATGCTACCGCTCGCTGTGGAAGAGGCTGCAGAACCAGTGTATCCTGATCAGGTACATCTAGAAGGTTTTTAATGACCGGGTCACCAGAAACGCACGTAAAAACAATCCTACATTGTCTTTATGGTTTCATGTTGTGTTGAGCAGCTTCCTGCTCGTTTGCTCATGTCTGGTTTATGTAACTCCTGCTTTGATCACGTCTCCTGTTGCTGTTTGGCTTCACCTCTGAGGATCGGAGCTCCTCGTCATCTCTATCTTCTGTCCACTGTGCTCCTTCCTCACATCCTTCCTCTTCAGCTGAACCACTTTCACATCCGCTCTGGTTTTGTTGTTTTCTCTGACATCAAAAAAGTTATTTTTAAAGAAACTTCAGGACCCAGACCTGATTTAGAGAGACGGGTTTGGCTTAGCTGTGGAGGATGTGTTTGGTCATCGAGGTGTCTTGAGTGTGTTCAGAAGACTTTTTAGAATTATTTTAACTAAAACAATCATGTCTGTCCCAGTGAACCTTTACTTGGCGTTTCTATTTAATCCAGAATCTGATGTGTGTTCCGGTCCAATCCATGTAAAGGTTTTCCGGTAAAACTGCTAGATGGACGTGGTCATCACTTATAGACCTCTTGACACGTGATGTCAGGGTTAGGGTTATGTCAAGATCCCATCCTCCAGCCAAAAAGACATCCCTCCCCCATTGATCATCATTATTACCTGTGAGTTGTCAATAAATTGATCTAAAAAATGGCAAAATAAAATCTATCAGCATGGTTAATGCAGCGCTGCAGGCTGCACAAGTAAACGTAACGTAAAATTTTACAAGTTCCAGCTGATAAAATACGCTGAAGGCAGCAGTTACCAGGCGTGAAGGAGTTTGCCGGAACCAAAGTCTCACGACAGAATAAAAAAGTCAAAAATCTACCCCACATGTCCAGACACGAACAAGTTGGAGTCATCTAATGACTTCTATACCTTTGTAACCGGCTTAGTTTTACATAATTACACAAAATGTGTTCTGTTATTGGAGCGGGCAGCCTCTAATGTCATTGGTTTGGTGTTATATATATAAAAGTTATTTATTTATGTATTTATAAACGGTTTGTCCTCCTGAGATCTGCCCAGCCTCTGTCATTTGCTTCGTGTTTCTGTTTACGTTGCTCGTCAGAATAAACGGAGCATCCGTTCATCTCCAAAACCGAACGGTGTCATGGAGATCCTTCAGCATTAACCCACAAAACAACGAAGAGATACAGTTACACCTTTGTTGCTTCAGCTGTGTGAAGTCCAGGCGTGTTAAACAAAGATATGTCGTCCTCCACAGCTCGTTGGCTATTTCAAACAGATCAGGAAGCTTTGTGCCAAACACCGTTAGCTTTGAGATGTTTCTTTTTGATCACCTGCACAAAAATGTGTTGGATGATCTAAAGTAGTAATATCTACATCCCTAGGTTGTATTTTGTTAGCTTAAATGTGGGAGATACAGCTGTGGATAACAGCTGCAGAGGCTCCTTTTGTCCTCCAGTGTTGTGTGGATGTGCGCTATTACCCGGATGTAAACAATAACATATATCAGTAGATTATTATATATAATAAATATTAAAGTCTTTTTACCAGCTGAACTTAGCTAATCTGATCTGATCTTCTACCAAAAACATCGGCTGTAAAACAAAATAAACGTTTGAACAATAGAAACTAATTCTGTTTGTTTTCATTCTTAACCGGTTCTGTCTTTTTATTGTTTTTATTTTCATCGTAAAACGGTTGCTTTTCTCTTTTTGTAGTTGAACAACAAAAACCTCCCGTTTCTCCTCATTTTTGGAACGTCGTCACGTTAGGCTGAAGTTTTCTGACCTTAAAGCTTAAATATCAGCGTTTTAGGGTTAGTGAGGGTAAATAACAGCTGTTAGTGCTGTGATGCAATAGTTTAATCAGACTGTTTCAAACCCAGCTTCATATGACTGGGAACAAACATGTTTACTAGGCTGTCCAGCTCTGAAGGTGACATGCTTACCTGTCTGCAACACACCTGGATGCTCACTCCCAGTCCAGCTGTGTGGTCCCAGTCAGCCGTCAGAGCTGCAGCATAATTCACCAGGAAAGTTGTGATTATCAGAAACGGTGGTGCAGACAAGCCTCCAGGAGAAATTCTAGCCCTTCATTATGTCCTCCCTTATGGGGGGGGGGGGGGGGGGGGCTGCCACGGCAACCACCCTTCTAGATTCTTTTGTTGCCTAAAACCGTTTAAAGGTAGAGTTAGAGCGTCTGCTGGTAATTAGCTGCTATTGGTTTACGGCCTCCTTTCATTGGCTGTGAGGATAACGAGCCACACAGTAAAGCCTCTGAACGGGTTTTACTGGGAAGCAGAAAGTTAACGACGGCTCTGGGTTGATTTGTGACAAATTGACTTTTAGAAAGTTGTTTTTCTGTTTGATAGAATCTCAGTTGTGGCTAAAAGGACGTGATGCGTTAAAGCGAAGGATTTCACTGGTTTTTAGGTCGTTTGGTTTCCAGGATGTTTGAGCATCAGTGAGAAATCAGCTGATCTGTAGAAAACACAGAAATGTGGAATGGACCTGGTCCTGGAGACGGAACCAAGTTGGGTTTTATGCATAAGTGCTGATGCAAAACCCACCGTAGATAATTCTGTTCGATCTATAGAAACCAAAGTAACCAAATATTATAACAAAAACTATCAAATCTGCTGTCAGCCTTAAGTTACCTGATGTTTATGCAGCGACGCAGCGGTTCTAATGCTTTTGGTTTATCCAGGCCGAGGAGTTATCACGCAGAGGAAAAGTGAAACCAGCTCAGAGATCATTAACATGATTTCATTGGTCGTTGGTCTCCCTGATCCCGCCTCCAGCTCCTGACAGAACGACATGATTGGATGAAAGCAGCAGACTTGATGCTGTTCAAAGACCCGCTGTTGTAAAACATTAGAGATCAGGAGCTGAGCATCCGGGTTAAACCAGCCTGTCCTCTCAGACCAGATCCACCACAGCATCGTGGAAAACCCCGAGATTATCTCCATCCTCAGTGGTTCAGAGGCTGTAATGGATGGTTTATAATCACAGGTTTAAACTCTGCTGCTAGCCCGCCGTGTTTCTAGGTTAGCTGCTGTTGTTCATCTAGAACCAGTAATGTAATAAAGCTGTCGTCAGTCATCTCCGGCTGGAATCGACCTCCGTTTCTTCTGTAGAGGAAAACAAAAAGTCTTTTGTGTGGCAGGATGTTGGTCGGTGGGAAGAATAAGTGCAGCGGCGCGCGGAGCTAAAGGCGTAAACACAAACACGGAGAAAGCTCAGAGCTGCACAAAGCTGCATTCAGCCCCTGGAACAAGTCCGTGTGCTCTGGGTCCCTTCATGTCTCCGAGTCTCATCCGTCTCCTGTTGCTTTTCCAGAGAATAATCCTACGTTTCCCACTTGGATTCAAAGTTTTTCAGCTGGTTTTAGGAGTCGAAGCTGCAGGTCATAACCTCTGACCTCGTAGCGTCGGCTCAGCTAGGACACAACCTGACCAGAGTACAGAACAGCCTCACGCTGGAAAACTCAGATTATTTACGTTTAGAGCAGGTTTAGTGTAAAAGGTTCTAATTATCCTTTAACTTTAAAATGTCTCAGCGTTTCCAGATGAACCTGGAATAATGCGTCTGTGGGGGAGGACCAGGGATTCAGACCCCAGAGCAGCAGGACGTTAAACACTTGTGAATGTTTAACAGCTCCTTAATCAGTCGCTAACTTGTACCCCCCAGCAGAAAGTCTTTAAGCTGGGGTAGAAACGGCTGCTTCTGATTGGTTCGTTTAATCAGTTTAAAACGTTTCATCAGATGAAATAAAGTGTGTCTCTTACATGTTTATCACCTTAAAGCTGGAGCAGCAGAGAGATGAAGGCCTGAAACATCTGATAATCTAAGTTTTTCATTTTTACTGAAACATGAAACCTGCAGAAGTTCTGGTGCCTGGAGTTCTGCTGAGCTGCTTAACTGAACGGGTTCACGACACCCAGAGCACCGCGTCCAGCCTCACTCATGTTGTAAACACACACACACACACACACACACACACACACACACACACACACACACACACACACACACACACACACACACACACACACACACACACACACACACACACACACAAAAGGAGGAGGAGCTATACATTTGCTCAGTGACACTTTCAGTCAAGGCAGGAAGTCTCTTTGTAGGATTTGGGGATTGTGGGTAATCAGATCCAGGCAGGAGGAGGCGAATGAGACTGGAGCTGGTGTGTGTGTGTGTGTGGGGGGGGGGTTTGTGTCATCACCATCTGCTCATTAAAGCTCATGAACGCCACTCTGCGTTTTCACTGATGCTGATATCCAACCAAAGACCCCCCCCCCCCCCCCCCCCCCCCCCCCCCCCCCCCCCCCCCCCCCCCCCCTCCCCCCACACACACACACCTGATGCTGCCGGACCACCAAGCAACACATAAACATTATTATGACTTCAGGGCTGAAGCCTTTCTGTTCTACTCGGTTCTGCTGAGGAGGAGAACTTGATGCAGCAGCATGAAGGAGTGTTTGGACTAACTGGTCCAACATGATCCTTCAGGAACCAAACCAGCCCAGTGGACCAGAGGCCTCTAGTGAGGGACCTGATCCTCAAGAGTCTGGTTCCAACATCTGGTGGAAGGATTGGAACCAGACCCAGAGGAGGAGCTGGCAGCTCTGTGTGTCGGGTCGGGTCTCCTCTAGCTTTGTCCACAAGTCAGAAAGTTTGGCTCGCTCATAATCAGCATTAGCCATTTAGATCCATACCATCACATCTCCATGGAGACATGGAGAGGAAGAAGAGGTCGGGTCCAGGAACATCTGGGTCATCTGATCCATGAACCGCAGCTCCTCTAAAGACGTTCAAGCATCATCTTGTCTCTTTTCTGAGTGACAGTTGGACAGAGGGAGGTTTTCTGGGCTCTGGGAGGAGATCCAGAACCTCCTGGAGTGATTAAACATCGACTCTGGTCTGGGAAAACCTTTGGATTCATCGGGAACTGGAGAGGAACACTACAGAGAAGGTTTGGGCTTCCCGATCCAGGATAACTGGTGGACAGATGGACGGGACATTTGGACATTTGTCTCACAGCTTTCTGTAGTTGAGCTCCATTTGGACCAGTTCCTGTTGGAGATGATGGTTGTCAGGTTTTAGTTGCGTCACATCAGAATTGAGGCTTCTAGGAAAAGACGGGAAGCACAAGTCCGGATTATAAATAAAAACATTGTATTTTTAATGTCTGATTTTCTTCTCTGAGATGTTTTTGTAGAAGCGGTCACAGACCCGGGAAATTGCCCCTGACCTCTTGACCCCTGAGGCGGGTGTGAGGTTAACTCAACAGTCGAGTCTCGTTAATTACTCCGGCATCTGGGGTCAGAAGAGCCCTGCAGCAAAGCTCTGTGAAAACATGCCTCAGGTTCGTGTTTTCCTGGGATTTAGTGGAATTCTTTCCTGCTTCATCTGAGAAGTTTTTTCTGTTCAAAAGGCTGGAAAAGGGTCGGAGCGGCCTCCTGCAGATGGAGCAACCGTCATCATCTCATTTATGAACTATTCTTGGTCTCCTCCCATCATCTCCACTGGAGGACGACTGATTCATGTTTAGTTATCACTCCGAGCCACGATCAGAGTGATGTTTTTGCTTCTGGACGTACGTTGTTGTTTGTAATGAATCCATGATGGATGTTCGCCTACAACTGAAGAGTCCAATCCAACATGGCTGCCTCAGCTAATGTACATTAGCAGACACAAATCAGGCTGGTTTTTCAGATATTGAGTTCATGTTTGCTGTTGCCGTAGCTGAAGGTCATCCACACGTGAACTCTGACCTCACATGAGATCACATGTTATCAGTCCTCTCCTGGGTCGTAGTTTAAATTTGTGCCATTAAAGGGTTTTTGGGATTTTTCCAGTGTTCCTGTGGCGCTCTAGGGGAAGCTGGTGCTTGTCCAGGTCTTTGTGTTGGGATGAATTGGACAGGAAGCCAGTGGACGGCCAGAAGTTCTGTTTGTGTTGTTGGACGGCGAGTAAATCAGAACCTCCACAGAGGAGAATAAGCTGTAGGTGTGAATTCAGGCTCCTCTAAGGAAGTCATTTAATCCTAATCTGCTTTGTTTACTAGGATTAAATCACCTCGCTGCTTTTGTTCATTCTCAGAAACTCTGCTGGAGTACAAAGGTTCCGGTTCTGATCCAGACCCGTCCAGGCTCTTTGGTTCCTAAAGACTCACTCCTTCCCGCTGTGTGTGTGTGTGTGTGTGTGTGTGTGTGTGTGTGTGTGTGTGTGTGTGTGTGTGTGTGTGTGTGTGTGTGTGTGTGTGTGTGTGTGTGTGTGTCCTCTAGCTGAAGCCGTTCATCTGTATTGGGACAGATGCATCAGGATTAAGGAGCAGAGAGGAACTTCTGTTTAATTACAGACAGAAAAGGTGGAACCATCGTCTGGAGCAGGTTCTGATGTGGAACCATAACATGGAGTTTGTGGATTAAAGTGAACTTTAATGTTTTTGGTCTTTGGGTTTAAACCTCCTGATGGATGAAGCCAGACGGGAAGCAGCGGACCCGAAATGGTTCCTGACTCTCGTCTCTTCTCGTGTTTTAAATCCCAGTCTGTTCTGTCATAACATCCCAACATGTGAGCGGCGTGTTCACGTCTGCAGCTAGAAGCAGACATCCTGGTTGTTTGGATCTGCTCTAGCTCTGTTCCGTGTCAGGAACGTGTTCTCCGACCTTTGGGATCTCTGCTTTCCTGCAGCAGGGTGCTCGGTCCGCTTCAGCGGGAGTGTGGAATAAATCCCACCTGCATCAGCACACGTTTACAGACATCCATGTTCTGGATTACACGTCAGAATGAGATTAGATTTTGACTATAGTCTGAGTGGAGTGAGACGTCCCACAGGTGTGGGTCCAAGGAGAAGCTCCAGGTAGATGTTTACCCTGAAGGTTCATCACCAGCAGGATGTTCCCATAGACCTGGAATCAGCTCCAGATTCCAGATCGTACCTGTTATGGTCTGACCCAGGATCACCGTGGTAACGGGGGCGGAGCTCTGTGTATCTCCTTTCATAATAATCTACTGTTGCTGCTTTAGTGTCCCAGCTTCCATCGGTTGGTTTTACTCTGAATCCGGAGCTTGTTTCAGCAGCTGGAAGTCCAGAGGGAACGCTGCAGCAGCGACAGACTTCCAGATTTACCGGATTAGTTTAACGCAGGAAAGGTTTCTGCTGATTTCATGATCAGATTTATTCATCTCGTCTTTTATTTCTCATTTCAAAGGTGTTAAAGGTCATAAAGGAGGGATGTGGTTAGTCAGGGACCGGAGCGCCCTCTAGTGATTAAAACGGGGTGGTTTTTTTCCCTGAATTTTTCCCAAGATGTAGACAAAGGATTCTGACACAAATAAAACTAAAAGATGTTTGTTTAGTCACTCTGGATGCTTTTCCTGCTTCTTCACTCAAAGGTCAGAGGTCAGCAGCTGACAGGTGTGTTCTTCTCCCCTCAGTGGAGAAAGTGGAGCTGGTAAAACCGAAAGCACCAAGCTGATCCTGAGGTTCCTGTCGGCCATGAGCCAACATTCCCTGGAGGTTTCCTGCAGAGACCGGACCTCCCATGTGGAGGAGGCGCTGCTGGAGAGCAGGTAACGACTCACCTGACTGGATCAGACGACTCCGTCTGTCTCCTGCTGATGATTGAGCTCCTCTTTCCCTCCTCAGTCCCATCATGGAGGCCTTCGGAAACGCCAAGACGGTCTACAACAACAACTCGAGCCGCTTTGGGAAGTTCGTCCAGCTGCACTTCAGCCAGAAGGGAAACATCCAGGGGGGCAGAATTGTGGACTGTATCCTGATAATTCCACTTCCTGTTTCTGCTTGTTTCCTAATAAAAAGTCTAAGTAGGAGGGGCTATCAGGGTCAGAGCTGCTGATTTAGGCTAAAGCTGCTTTTTATATCAGAAACATCAGAATCTGGCTGCATCTCTCAGGATATCAGTAATACTTCTGGTTTTCTCATCTTTAAAAAAAGTGTTAGCAGGTTAGCATAGCTTACATCAGGTTAGCTTAACCTACAGGTTAGTTCAGTGTAACTAAACCCAGATTTATGCTAGCTACCCTGAGTTTGTAATGCTGGGCTAACTGTTCAGATCAGCCCGTTACCATGATGAGGTTATTCAGTTAGTCCTGGTGTTCCTGCTGGCCCGGCTGACTGCGGTTTTCCTTGACTGACTGTTTTCCAACCACAGACCTCCTAGAAAAAGTAAGAAGGATTCATTTTTCCACCTAACCTGTAATTTTGGGGAAGTTCTTTACTGACATGTTTTTCCTGCTGCAGCAAAATCAGGAGAATAAAAGCATCCACTAAGCTGCTGTGAAACATTTATTTACTACATTAATGACCTGATCGGAACGTGTTTAATAACGATCCTTTTCTTTTGCAGAACCGGGTTGTGCGTCAGAACCCGGGAGAGAGGAACTATCACATATTCTACGCCATATTAGCCGGAGCCAACCGGCAGCAGAGAGGTGAGTTACTAAAGAGCAAGTTCACAGAGAAACTGGTTTTATGTGCAGACTGAACATGAAAATAGTCTCCTACACCTATCTCCTGCATTAGCTTCTGATAGAAAATAGATGATGAAACTCTAGGATTAGAAAATCCTGACAGATCTGCGTCACACTGTCACTTAACATTTATGGACTCGCCCATCTTGGCTCCCGACGGGGAAGGCTGTTGTTGGTTTAGCATCCAGGAAACAGCAGAGAACGTCTCGGCTAGTAGAAGCTAACCGTTAGCATTAGCAACTCCACCACACAGCAGAACTTCTCCAGGCTTGTGTTATTTGTGGAGATAAAACATCAACGTTGCAGAGCAAACAGTCAGTGGTAGAGTCGTGTTGCTGTTAGCCAATCAGAGGAGAGATGTCCACATATCAGGAAATAAGTCTCCAGATCCTGTTGTCTGAAGCTCAGCTCTGATGTGGCTCACTTCTATTTCCTGAAACAGGAGCGCCAGAGCTTTTCCCCCACAGAGATCGACTCACAAGACATTTATTAATACTAGAGACCACTGCAGATGTGTTGAAAAAATGTAGTGAACTTCTTTCTTTAATCTTTAAAGTATCAGATTCAGATGAGACAAAAATATAAATCTGCAGAATCGTCTCGACTTTCTGCTTTTATTTACAGACTGTTGTTTATCTGAGGTAATAATCTTGTGTGTGTGTGTGTGTGTGTGTGTGTGTGTGTGTGTGTGTGTACAGAGTCGTTTGGGTTGACCCACCCTGAGAACTACCACTACCTGAGACAGTCCAGCTGCCTCAGCGACAAGACGATCAACGATGAAGGAACTTTCCAGGATGTTCTGGTGATTTTTGTTATTTTATATGGAAGCCTGTTTGAAGCCTAAACTATTCATTACTATTAAAATAATATCAACATAAATATGATTTAAGGATTGGAGTTTAATAAAAAGTCAAATGATTCATAAAGTTGCATCTGAAGAAGAACCTGAAGCTCATTTGAGCTCAGCCTAAACCTCTAAGGACCAATCATCTGCTCAGGATGGGAGCTTCTGGTTCTGACCCAAACTCTCTGGATCTGAAACAGAACCCAGAATCTGATCAGGTTAACCTGAGCTTCTCTTCCATCTCATCATTGTGTCGGCTCTTTCAGAACGCCATGCGGACCATGCAGTTCTCCGAGGAGAACATCAGTGAGGTCCTTCGCCTCCTGGCTGGGATTCTTCATGCAGGGAACATCGAGTTCATGACGGCGGGGGGGGCACAGGTCTCGCACAAATCAGGTGGGAGTTTCTCCTCCTAACCCTAATCCTGACTGAAGGTTACAGATTATTGATCAGGATGGTTTTCCTCTGCAGCTCTCAGTTGGACGTCTGAACTTCTGGGTCTGAACTCGGAGCAGCTGGCAGAAGTTCTGACCCACCGGTCCATGATCCTCAGGGGGGAGGAGATCTCCACTCCACTCACTGTTGAACAGGTCAGCTGATGTTTATGTGTCTGTCAGCCAATCAGAGCTCTCACGGGGTTGCTTACATGTTAATACGGGATGTATAAATGTGTGAATAGGGAGAGAATAATCCTAGTCTGGATTAATTAATAACAAACCTACTTATGAAAGGCTGTTCCGTGTGTTTTTAGCTGGTCACTAACATTAGTCTGTGTTTGTTTACGGAGGCGGTGGATTCTCGGGACTCCATGTCCATGGCTCTTTACTCCCAGTGCTTCAACTGGATCATCCATCAGCTCAACAACCGGATCCGAGGAAAAGAGGACTTCAAATCCATCAGCATCCTGGACATTTTTGGTTTTGAGAACTTTGAGGTGAGTTTAAAGGGAAAATGACCCAAAAACATGTTTTAAAACAAACTTTTATGAGTTAGACGAGATTTAAACACTAACTTTATGTTTTAGTCATGAATCAGAAAAAAGCTCATTTTAGCTAATTTTCCCTTTAAAACACGGGACTAATTTGATCGACTTTGTTCCCTACAGGTTAATCGCTTTGAGCAGTTCAATATCAACTATGCAAATGAGAAGCTGCAGGAATATTTTAACAAGCACATTTTCTCTCTGGAGCAACTTGAATACAACAAGTAGGTGGAAGCTTTTATTCTGAAGCTGTGAAATAATCCCACATACGAACTCGTGAAGCTCGGTCTGGATACCGCGCACGGCTCAGAGTTAACTCTGGAACTTATCTGATTAGAACCGGTTAACGGAACACTTAGCAGCTACCATACCACTTTATTTATCAAGCATTAAAAAACAGCATGTGAGCGGACCAAAGCGCCTCACAGGTGACACAGTAAATATACACGGCTAACAAGCCAGCACGAAGTATAATACATGAAAATAAAACAGGAGATGTCCAGTCAGCCGATTGACACCAGATAAGGTAATACAGATAAAAACACAGTAGAGAACTAAAATATTACACACTAGTGTCGTGATTCAATAAATATCAATAAAAACTCTAAAAGCAAAAATAAAACCCATTTCTGAGTCAGGATTTAAAAGCCAGATCATAACAGCTGTGGCTAGGTAGGGCCTGAGTAAACACATGAATCATGAAAGAAAACAGGGACATTACCCGCAACATTACCCAGAATGCATCAGGAAACATTCTGTTGACCCACAAACGTCTGCAAAGACTTTAAAATCATCGTAACTCCGACGTAAAACAACAAAAACACAAGAACATTTACTCGAGTGTCCGTCAAACCCTCGGGCGCCAGTGTCTGTTCCTACTGCTCACACTGGGCGGGAAAATCCCAGCTCTCTGATTGGCTAGCTCTGACTCTGCAGCATCGCTGTTTCTTCTGGAATTTTTCTAGTGACATTTGTGTCCGTGTAGAACTAAAATCCTTCCTCCGGGTTCAGGAAGCCGCTCCGTGTTCTTTTCTTCGTCGGCTGTTTTTATGGTTATTTGTGCTTCCTGCAGAGAGGGTCTGGTTTGGGAGGACATCGACTGGATGGATAACGGAGAGTGTCTGGATCTGATTGAGAAGGTTAGTGTGTGAATCTGAAAGCAGCTGTTGTAGGCGAGCTAACTCACTGGTAAATAACTCTTTTAATGATGAACCTGTTTGTACAGAAACTGGGTCTCCTGGCGCTGGTGAACGAGGAGAGCCACTTTCCCAAAGCAACAGACGTAACGCTACTGGAGAAGCTTCACAGTCAGCACTCGGTACGATTCCTCCGGGTTTGGGTCCAGCTGGACACGGCTGTCCTGGCTTACATCCATGGTCCTTCGTAAGGGGCGGGGTTATGGAAGTGTTTGATGTTTTAGGACCAACCCATCTTTTTTATTCTCCTCAGAAAAACCCGTTCTACGTGAAGCCTCGTGTTGCGGTGCACTACTTTGGAGTCAGACATTATGCAGGAGAGGTAACGCCGTCACTTCAGGGTTATTTTTATTTTCCTGTAGTTTGGTGGTTTTCTCACCCTCTGCCGCCCCCTGCTGGTCGGTTACAGGTAGTGTACGACGTGAGGGGGATGCTGGAGAAGAACAGGGACACGTTCAGAGACGACATCCTCAACATGCTGCGGGAGAGCAGGTGGGTTGTGCTGAAAATTTGTTTTCAACCCTGTGAAAATGAGACTTTTTTGATTTTCTATTACTGAAAATAATTTTTAAAGTAAAGATAAAACCTCCTGATCTCCCAGGTGACCTAACCCTGTCCTGATTCCAGATGTTTATCATCACCAGAGTCAGAAAAACTCACTTTAGGTCTTAAATCCTGAGGTCAGCCATGTTTAAGGTCACATCTGCCCTCTGGTGTTTGTCAGGCTGGACTTCGTCTACGATCTGTTTGAACACGTGGTGAGTCGGAACAAGCAGGACACGCTGAAGAGCAGCTTCAAACACCGGCGACCAACAGTCAGCTCCCAGTTCAAGGCAAGTTCCTCAGTCAGCTGGTTCAGCTACACACACACCTGACCTCAGGTCAGCTGGACACGCTTCTGTAGGGCTGGTGGCCTTCAGCTGTAAGAAAAAAATCATTTAATATCAAACCAGCAACTCATGTTAGAACTAAAGATATAAAAACACTAGAGAAAAAATTCAATCTGGTATTTAGCAGGAAAAGTGGCCCAATAAATTAAAATTAAATTAAATGTGTACTTAGTGTTTTTTTAAAGTTTCATTAGCAAGAAAATTGTTAAAAAATCTTCATTTTGGTTAAAAGTTAACAAAAATAAACACACACACACACATATATATATATATATATATATATATATATATATATATATATATATATATATATATATATATAACAGCACTTAGGTGGTGGTGTTGGATACAGCTGTTACAGAAATAATGAGTTTATTCAAAAATAAGACAAATATCGGAGTATTTTACAGCTGCCAGAGTTTAATTATGTGGTAGTACAAGATTTATCTAATTAGGACTTTTATTTTGTAGAACCAAATTTATTTATTTAGGACTTTTATTTTGTAGTACCAGGTTTATTTAATTAGAGCTTTTATTTTGTAGGACCTTATCTATTTATCTATTAAGGGCTTTTATTTTTCCTCACACATCATCACATCATATCAACCATTTTTAATTTAAACTTTTATTTTATTTGTTTTCATTTCTAAAAACTACATTTATTAATTTTATGGATTATTTATTTTGTAAAATGAGATTTATTTAGGGTTAGGGTTAGTCAGACATCATTTTGTTTCCATTCTGGGTTTTGTTAGAAATAAAGATTTGATTTCTTCTCCTTCTGGTCTGGGTTTGTTCTGCAGGATGAATCAAACTAAATGACGTTAGAGAGACAGGAGCGAGTTTCAGCATCAGCTGATTTTACTCTAGAACTGGTTTTAATGGTTTTAATGGTTTCCAGGACTCGCTCCACTCTCTGATGGCGACGCTCAGCACCTCCAACCCGTACTTCATACGATGCATCAAACCAAACACACACAAGGTGAGCTTCTGAGACAGTCATGTGATTGCGCGCGCGCGTGTGTGTGTGTGTGTGTGTGAGTGAGATACAATTTTAAGTGATTTATTACCAAATTGTGAGAAAGAATATAATATTAAAAGATGATAAATTATTTTTTTCACCGAGCCAATCAGCGCTGAGCAGCGTACGTCACACACAGCGACGCTCAGTTTCTCATAAACAACAAAGATGGCGTCTGAAGCGGAGCTCGCTGCGGCTCTTTCCTCTGTTCTAAATGACTTGGACATGTCTATAAAACCACAACAAGAATTAGTGCTAAAAGCCTTTCTTCTAAAGAAAGATGTTTGCGCTGTGCTACCCACAGACGTATATATGTAGACGCCTCATGGACTGGCGCTGCTGTAGTGGTCAGCCGCCATCTTAGATGGGTCTCCATTCGCCCCCAGTGCATTCATTTCTACTGAGGAAGGTGCTTACCCAGCTAAAAACACATATCATGGTGTCACCTTTACTTGCTCTAATGGAGCAACAAGTAAATAAAGCTGGGGTTAACTGCAGCGCAGCTCGGCGTGAACAGTGAGAGGGAGATTGTTAGCAGTGCTCCTTTGACGCCATCTTTGACTACAGCTAAAAAACTACAGCGTCTCGCGATAAGTCGTCATTTCCACCTTTTTACGGATTGGTTGTTTTTGAGCTGGTTAGTCCCGCCCCTCATGGTGCTCGCTGCCTCTGAGTTTCCAGACTCTTCCTCTGTGTAGAATAGACAGAGGAAGAGTCTGACAGGCCAGACTATAGAAAACCATCAGTGTTTAATACTGAACTCGTCTCATTAAAGAGATAAAAAAATCTAAAACACATCAGATTTTCTACAGTAGATTAGAGCTGTTCTAGTTAGTTTTATTCAGACGTTTATTTATTTGAGACAAAACATCAAAGACATTAAGTTTAATTTGCATCACTTGGTTTTTTTTAACACAGAAGAGAGCTGTTTTCACCTTTTTCTTGCTAGCTCTGAGGAGGACTGCAGTAGCGGAAACGTCAGCAGCTCTTTTCTGTGTTGAAGAAAAGAACCAGTTTAATGCCACCCAATCACTAATAACCAGTGGTTAGTCAACCTGGTTTTTAGAATGGCTGACTGGTTTATCTACTGAACCAGACCAGTAAACAGTGAGTTAGCGTTAACAGCGTTAACTAATAACTAGTTAGCATTGGTTAAATAACCCTTTGAGTTTATTAAAATCATCTTAGGAGCAGCTGGATGACTCAGATCAGATATTAAACAGGGACAGACGATGACCTCTGACCTCTGAGTGGAGCTTAATGAAGTTGGGGGTGTTAGTGGCCCCCAGGGGAACGGGGGTCAGAGCATAAGAGGTGTCCCTGTCATCTGCCTGTTTGGGTCAGAGCAGGCGATGAGAGGACTGTGTGTGTGGTGGTGGTGTGTGGGGGGGGTGCGGTCATGGAAACGTCGATAATGCGGCAGATTGCAGATGATCATGTTTACAGTGTGGAACGTTCCAGATGTTCTCCTGTAGAACTCCGTGAATCCTAAGTCATCTGAATCTGGTCCGCTGGAAAAGTTCTGGATGTTTTTGTCAGATTAAATCATCCTGACGTTAAAAACCTCCTTTGTTGTTTTCCTTTTGGTTGCTGGAACAAACAGCAGCAGGAAACATGATTCAGTTCTTAAACAGAGCAGCTGATGATCCATGGCGCTTACACACTAGCACCGATTGGACTGGGTAAGTTCCTTTCACATCCGGGTGGCCCGGGGATTTTTGAGGCTGAACCGTACGTGTTTTCGTCCCTCATCTGAAGGTGGTCTGACTCGCACCGAAAACTGGGCCAACACACCCACTGCCGACTCATTGGTCGGCTCAAATTCACGCCTACCTTTAGGGGGAACCTCCGATTAGCGGATAGAATCCGCCAGCTGGGGCTTCCCGCATGCGCGCTTCATTATCACTCTGAATGCGGAGGAGTTAACAAGCCTCTGACTGAAGCTGTTTTATCTGTTTCCGTCAGCTGTGATGAGCGCACACACACACACACACACACACACTGACACAGTGCTGCCATGCAGCTTTTTGTTTAATAAGGAAGAGACCGCAGACTTCGCGCTCCTTTGACCCACCCAACCGTTTCTCTGTTCCCGTCTGCTGTGATGAGCGCAGCGCGCGAGCGCACACACACACACACACACACACACACTGACACAGTGCTGCCACGCAGCTTTTTGTTTAATAAGGAAGAGACTGCGGACTTCGCGCTCCTTTGACCCACCCAGTCGTTTCTCTGTTCCCGTCTGCTGTGATGAGCGCAGACACCGGGCAGACTTCTCCGCACTCCTTTGACCCGCCCACATCACTGATATATTCGCGCCAATTTTTCGCGTGCATTTCTGAGACCGCCTATCACGTCCGCATTCCAAAGGGTGTCCTGGAAGACGTGTGTAAACAACCTGGCGGGGCCGGGGCCGACTGAGGCCGACCGATCGGAGCCGACCCGGTGCTAGTGTGTAAGTGCCATAAAGCAGTGAACCTCAACTGGTGGACCTTCACCCAGCCCCCCAACCCTTTGAGTCCTAATGTCCCCCAATTGTGGGACTTTGAAGTTTAGCAGCAAAATTCATGTCCCAAATATCAATAATTGTTTACGTTCTCCAAACACAACTAAAACTACAATCACAGTATAGATGGAAAACAAATTTTAATAAATTAAGATACAATATTACTTGAACTTTATTTTAGAAGAGCATCTGGCCCTCATGGTGTCTGCTGGGAAAAACTCTGGCCCTTGAACAAATTTAGTTGAGGACTCCTGCCCTAAAGCTTGGTTCACTTCTGTTTGCAGTCAAATAAAAAGTTATTTATTATTTTATGGTTCTAAAAGAAAAAACATTACAGTAAAGGCTGACTCTCACTGATCTGACTGCTGGAGACGGAGCAGAGAAAAGTTCTGTCAAAATCAACCGGGTTTCTTCTCCAGGACGACTCGTGCAGGACGACTCGTGCGGGTCGACTCGTTCGGGACGACTCGTGCAGGACGACTCGTGCGGGACGACTCGTGCAGGACGACTCGTGCGGGACGACTCGTGCAGGACGACTCGTGCAGGACGACTCGTAGACGCAACCATCAGCTCAGTTTAGTCACATAGAAAGTCGTAAAGAAGAACATAGTTCCTGGTTTCAGTCTCAGACCGGGTGGCAACCCTCTGATTTCCTGAAAAATTCCAGGTTATTTTAGAGGAAAATCCATTTCCAAGAACATTCCCAGAATTCCAGAGTGAACCTCGGAGACAAATTTGAGACAATTAGGAGACTCCCTCATGAAACGCGTGTCCAGCAGGTCCATCCCAGTCTGGTACTGGTTTCAGGTGGAAACCCGCTTTACACATGTGGTTCAGATCTGGGATTAAGGTTTGGGTCCATTTGGATCACGACTCGGAAAACGTCACTGCCGTGTTTGAATCTAAACATCCTGCTCTCTCTCTCACACACACACACACACACCAGAACCTACAAGTGGCCAGCTCAAATTAGCCTCAGCAGGAGATGCATCGTCATGGCAACGACGTTCCTCCTCTCCCCTCACAGAAAGGGGAGTGGAGTTTCTGGATTTGAAAACCTTTGTTTGACTCTGGTGTGTGTGTGTGTGTGCCGGGGTGTGTGCGCGTGTGTGTGTGTGTGTGTGTGTGTGTGTGTGTGTGTGTGGTGGGAGGAGTCAGCGCTCTGAGGAGCCGGTTGCTTTCACACACACACAGTCAGAGAGGCTCGGCAGCTTTGGGAAGTTTATGATTCGGCTCTGATCTGGGAAATAAAAACGTGCCGGGAAGCGGAGCTGCGATGTGAGGTGAGACCGGATCCATTTTCCAGACGGCAAGCTGTGCATTCACGTGCACGCTCCCTACATGTGTAGGAGGAGTTTTGGCTGGATGACGGATTCAGGATTTTTACTTCAGCTGGAGAAAAAAATCCAACGTAGATTAAGAATTTGGGCTAAATTTGAAAAATAACAAAGGATTTTGTCAAACAAACTAAAAACAAAAATATGGCTGAAGTTCATAGTTTGTAGCTAAATGAACTAGATCAGAACTCTGAAACCGTAATCCTGAAATATTCCTGCCATCATCACCATCATGTGGAGGGTTCCGGTCCCTCCGATGGTTCCCGTTTGTTCCACTTAACCGAACCAGAAGGATGTGACTCCTGAAATGATGCTGGATGGGTTTTAGGAGGAAGAGGGTTTGGGACTGGATCTGGATCAGAGGGGATTAGAAATGTTAAAAACGAGGAGGAAGGTGGTGTCTCTGTTCCCCGTCTAATGGGATTAGGAATCTGGTTAATAGGGATTATTTCTGCTCCTTTATCTGTGATTCCGTGTTGGATTTTATTTAAGCTGGTTTGTCTTTCAGGGGTTTTTTATGCAGCTGTTTGTTTTATTATCACCCAGAAAATGAATTTCAGGATTTAATCCTACAGTTTTCACATCATTTATCAGAATAAATCTGTGTGAGCCTGGAGCGTTGTGAATTTAGCTTTAAAGTTCCCTCTGCTGGGTCTTTTGTGTCGTTGATGTTTGTGGGAAATTCAAACCTGTAGGAATCCTTAAATCCTGCAGGATTTGGATCAGATTTATGTGTCCACCTCCTTCTGAGGGAGGTGCTAATCCCTGACCTGCACCCTCAGAAGGAGCAGCTCCTCTAGACAAAAGCTTCTAGTTCTGGAGTGAAAGCAGGAATGTTGCAAAAAAATCTCCATCATATTTAGCTTGGAGACAACTGTCCGGAATATCAGGATTCTTGGTTTTAGGAACTTTTTTCTGCAAAATGATGGAAGTTCCCTCTGATGTAACTCTCCTAATGATGAAACACCTGCAGCTTGCCTGTTTTTAAACTGGATTTATTCACGGTTGGTTCTGTTATTTATCTGCCTCATAATGAAGACGAGAGTAGATCTGATTGAACCAGATCAGAATCAGAAGTTTTAACTTTATTGTTTCTAACTTTGTTCCCTGAGGAACGTGAGCTTGCGTCTGATCCAGGAGGTCTGGTGGAGCTGCAGGTCTTGGTCTGTCCGAGTGGGTTTGTAGCGATGTGTTAAAAACAGGAAACGGGACGGAAAGTGTGTGTGTGTGTGTGGGGGGGGTCATCCTGACGACCGAATGCTAATTATGCTAATGAGCCTTCCTCCATGGGTGAAGGCCACCATTCAGTCAGGACCTCAAATGGACCATCAGCTGAATAAAGGGAGCATTACCATCAGTATGAAAGCTCCCCCTTATTCACACACACACACACACACACACACGCACACACACACACACACACACACACACACACACACACACACACACACACACACACACCAGGGTGAGTCCCCAGAGGCCTTTGGCTTTGGGACGGGTCGGATGGATTCACAGCAGCTGACGTCGATCTGCTCCGGAAGGAAAGGATGAGCAGGATGGATGTATGGATCCCTCTGTCACAGACTCATTATGGGATGGAGGTCACACGTCTGATCCACATCTGTGACATTTATCTGCCTCTCATCCAGATGCCCGACCAGTTCGACCAGACGGTGGTTCTGAATCAGCTCCGATACTCCGGCATGTTGGAGACGGTGAAGATCAGACGCACCGGCTTCCCGGTCCGGAGATCGTTCCAGGACTTCTGCTGCAGGTCTGTTCCAGTGGGAATGTTTACTTACTTCACACTCATGTTTACAGCTTTGATATTTAGTTTTTGTTAAACGAATACGCTTCAGGCAGAATCGGAGCGTTTTAATGAAACAAGAGGAGAAACTTTCAGTTAAACGAGAGATTATTGGAGCTTCAGATGGCGGTTCTTCACCTGCTCAGGTACAAGGTGCTGATGAGAGCCACGGTGACCTCAGATGACCCCAGAGGGCGCTGCAGGCAGCTGCTGCACGTCTATGACAGCAGCGAAGCGGAGTGGCAGCTGGGAAAAACCAAGGTAACCGTGTCGGGGAACCATTCATGTCTGTGTTTTATAGCTGCTAGGGTTCAAATGAAGGCAACTGGACTTCTTTGGTTTCTTGAAGACGTTTCTCTTCTCATTCGAGGAGCTTTGTCAGTTCTGACTGGCACATGGGAGGGTCAAGCTTATAAACTGTAGCTGTCTCAACGAGCAGAACCTACCTATGAATACCCCTCCTCCCTACCTCCTGAGGAGTCGTCGGGTTGACGTCGAGTTGTCAGAACTGACAAACCTCCTCGAATGAGAAGAGAAACGTCTTCAAGAAACCAAAGAAGTCCAGTTGTCTTCATTAGAACCCCTTAGGACCACCATGACCTGGATGACTGAGAACCTTCACCAGCAGAATAAACAAAATAAACATCTAATCTAAGAATAAGTGATGACATGATGGGATGTTCAAATAAAGGTTTAAATGTATTTATTTACCTGATGTTATTATTTAAACCCTCATTTCACTAAATGAATAAAATATGTTTAAATTTTAAAAATCCTCACTAAGACTAACGACCTTTTATGATTTATGACTCTTTTATACAGAATAATTATTAAAATATTAGGTGTTACGTTTGTAGCTGAGCAGGTTGAAATAACGTGAATAAAATCACATTTTTGTCCCGGCTAAACCATCAAACAGGAAGTAGATTTACATCTTTGTCCTGCAGCACAACGAGGTCACTTCCTGTAAATCAGCTGCTGTCGCCCATGGGGACCCGCCCACTTCCCCTCCTGCTCTGAGATTTATGTCCACTCTGTCGGCACAGGCTCCGCCCATCGCCTGAGTCCAGCTGTGTGTTTCACTGCCTCAGACTTAATTAGCAGAACTTGGTCCTGGGTCCTCTGGGTTCTGCTCCCTAAAGGCCCCATAATGCAACAGTCAAATGGCGCTGAGGCCCCATGAGGCTTTTGTTGTGCTAATTATGGTGCTAATGATTATGGATCAGTGCTAACGTGTGCACTCGTGCACAAGGCTGTTTCACGTTGGCTGCATGTGGGAGACTTTGTCATTTTAGTTATTAAAGACATTTATTTAGTTCTGCTTTGCTGCTGAGTCTCCTCAGAGCTGAAAATAACTCACTTGCAGAAATAGAAGCAGAAAAAAGTATTTTTACTGGTGCAGAAGTTGGTCTTTTATCACAAATCTGTGGTCTGTGCTTTCATTCCACTGACTCTTTAACCCTCCCAGCCAACGTGACGTTACACACCTGTGCTAATTAACATCATACAGGGGCGACCGCCGGAACAAAACGTCCTTCTGTTCAGCTTTCTGGTTTCTTTGTATCGCATTTTATGACAAAATTTACTTGGAGCTCATTCTAGTACAAATACACTACTCACACACACACACACACACACACACACACACAAACTCACTCTCAGACACACACACACGCTCACTCTCAGACACACACACACACACACACACACACACAAACTCACACACACACACCACCACCACCTCTAGAGAGCGTGTCCCATAATGTTCCTCCCACCCTAATCAGATTACTCCTGTATTCCCAGTGTTCCCATCACTAGCAGCCTGGTTCCTGTGTGTAGGAGATGTGAATTCCTCAGGCTAAAGGATCTTGGTGCTCCTCCAGGAGCGTTGGGAAGAAGCAGCTCTCCTCTTTTATTCATGATTTTAGTCTGAACGATGCAGGTTTAAGTTTCTGAGATTATTTTCATTTATTTGTGTTTCTTGCTTCCTCCCATCTCAGGTTTTCCTGCGGGAGTGTCTGGAGCAGCGCCTGGAAAAGCAGAGGGAGGTGGAGGTCCTGAAAGCAGCAATGATCATCCAGGCCCACATCCTGGGCTTCGTGGCCAGGTCCAGCTCCTCACGATTACACCTGAAGCCTCTGAGGAGCTGATTGGGTGAAACCGATGATGTCATCTGTTGGTTTACAGGAAGCAGTACAGGAAGCTGCTGCAGTGCATTGTGGTCATTCAGAAGAACTACCGGGCGTTCTACTGGAGAAGGAGGTTCCTGCTGCTCCGCTGGGCGACGCTCACTTTCCAGAAACGCCTTCGGGGTCAGCTGGCCCGCCGGGCCTTCAGCCGGCTCCTGGAGGAGAGGAGGGAGAGGGAGGAGGAGGAGCGGCGCAGGAGGGTGGAGGAGGAGATGGAGAGGTGAAGATGTGTTGTTATCATCTCTGATGTGTTACAATGGAAACAAGGCCCACTGATCAGTGTGTGTTTGTGTTTCCGTAGGGAGAGATGGAGGCTGGAGGAGGAGCGACTCGCCAAGGAGGTCAGATAGACTCCATATTTTATTATTTTTGACCCTTTAGTGATGAAAAACGTGGAAGTTTGTGATAAAAACGAGGATCGTCTTCATGAATGTGACCTGATGTCGTCCTCTCTGTTTTCCTGTTTCAGGCGGAGGAAACCAGGAGGGTGGAGGAGGTGCGGCGTGCCGAGGAACTGGCGGCTCTGGCTCAGGCTCAGCTCCAAGCAGCAGCTGCGGCTTCAACTGGACTCCTGGAGGAGGTGCAATCAGCAGACGTCTCTGAGGAGGAGGCGATCCGTCCACATGAGGCATCTCAGGTGGAGGAGATCCTGCGTTTGGAGCGGGAGATTCAGGCGCTGCAGAGGCAGAAGGAGCAACAGGAGCTCTCCCTGACCGAGGCCTCCCTCCACCGCCTGCAGCACCTCCGCGACCAGGAGCTGCGGCGGCTGGAGGATGAAGCCTGCAAGGCGGCGCAGCAGTTCCTGGAGTCGCTGAACTTTGATGAGATCGATGAGTGCGTGCGGAACATCGAGAGCTCTTTGGGAGTCGGAGAGGAGGAGAAGGAGAGTGAGCGGAGGAGAGGCAGCGAGGAGGAGGAGGTAGATGAAGGGTTTGGAGCTGACGACGAGGCGTTCAAAGACTCGCCGAACCCGAGCGAGCACGGCCACTCTGACGGGCAGCGGACCAGCGGGATCCGGACGAGTGATGACTCGTCTGAGGAAGATCCGTATGCCAACGACGGCGTGATCCCACCGCTGCCACCATCCGGCCTGCTCCACCAGCCGCTTCCTCCTGTTCCTCCGGCCTGCCACAGCGTCTCCTCCAGCGCCGACTCCGCCTACTGCCACCCTCAGACCTCCTCCGAGGCTCAGTCCGACGACCTGGTGGAGCTGATCCCTCCAGACGAGGACTCGGACTACGATCAGGACGACTACGATGAGGGCGCCATCGTCTCCAGCGGCAGCATGGCCTTCTCCTCCTCTCTGAGTGGTCAGTGGTCTCCTGACTACCGAGGTTCTGTAGGAACCTGCAGCAGCTCCGGAGCGTACCGCTTCAGCTCCGAGGGACCTCAGTCCTCCGTGAGTCGGACCTCAGGGTCGTTAATCCCAAACTTCTCCTTTACTCTCCCAGACTTTTGGTTGTTTCTTTATTTGTAAACATCTGGATTTTGAGTTTAATGAGTTCTCTGTTCATGACTCAGCAGTTTTCCAGCCACAGCTCACCTTTTCTTCACAGAAACATGTTTATCCGACGTTTATCCAGCATTTATTCGACGTTTATCCAGCATTTATCCGACCAGAAGAGCTGAATTTATTTATTTTGTTTCAGTTTGAGGACAGCGAGGACGACTTTGACCGGTTCGACACAGACGATGAGCTGTCGTACCGGCGCGACTCCGTTTACAGCTGCGTCACGCTGCCGTACTTCCACAGCTTCCTCTTCATCAAAGGTACCTGAACATGTTCCGTTACACCTGACAGGTGAGGTGGGGTGGAGCTAACCCTGTTCCTCCTCAGGCGGCCTGATGAACACGTGGAAGCGGCGCTGGTGCGTTCTGAAGGACGAGACCTTCCTGTGGTTCCGGGCCAAGCAGGAGGCGCTGAAGCAGGGCTGGCTGCACAAGAAGGGAGGGGGCTCCTCCACTCTGTCCCGCCGCAACTGGAAGCGCCGCTGGTTTGTGCTGCGGCAGAGCCGGCTCATGTACTTTGAGAACGACAGCGAGGAGAAGATGAAGGGCGTGCTGGACATGCACGACGCCAAGTAGGGAAAAAACCTGGTTCTAACGGTTTATTCTAACGGTTTATTCATGTCATCAAAACTCTGAAACGTCATTTTTATCCTGCAGAGAAATCATCGATAACACCGGGAAGGAGAACGGGATCGACATCGTGATGCCAGAGAGGACCTATCACCTGATCGCTGAGTCAGCTGAGGACGCCAGGTCACCTCACCTTTAGACGCACGCACGCACGCACGCACGCACGCACGCACACACACACACACACACACTAATTCTATTCCATAGACTGAAACCCTCTTTAATTGTTGTCTTGTTTCCATGGTTACAGCCAGTGGTTCAGTGTGCTGAGTCAGGTCCACGGCTCCACGGAGCAGGAGATCAGCGAGATGAACGACGAGCAGGCCAACCCCCAGAACGCTGTGGTGAGTTCAGCCGAGACGCAAAGCATCCTGGGTAATAAATCTGTTCTGGTGGAAGATTCTGTGTGCGTGTGGATGTGTGTTGGTGTGTGTGTGTGCGTGTGTGTGTGAACGTCGTTTATGAATCCTTCCTTTTCCGTGTGTCTCTAGGGAACGTTGGATGTGGGAATGATCGATTCGGTTTGTGCATCAGATAATCCTGAAAGGTACGCCCCTGCCGCCGTCACGCCTCAGTGACCTATAAGAACCGGTATTTAACTCTGATGCGTTTGCTTCTCAGACCAAACTCCTTCGTTCTGATCACGGCGAACCGCGTGCTGTACTGCAACGCCGACACGCCCGAGGAGATGCACCACTGGATCACTCTGCTGCAGCGTTCCAAAGGAGACGCCCGCGTGGACGGGCAGGAGTTCATCATCAGAGGTGACGTCGGACTTCTGCAGAAACAGGAAAGAGCCGTGATGTCTCCAGACGGGTAACCGGTGTGTTCCTCTCCTGCAGGATGGATACATAAGGAGATGAAGAACAGCTCCAGAGCTTCCCTGAAGCTGAAGAAGCGCTGGTTCCTGCTTACCCACAATTCCCTGGACTACTACAAGAGCTCGGAGCGGAACTCCTTGAAGCTGGGAACGCTGGTGCTGAACAGCCTCTGCTCGGTGGTGCAGCCAGACGAAAAGGTCTTCAGAGAAAGCGGTGAGAGCAGAACCCTGCTGGGGGGGCGGGGCTACAGCTTCAGCCATGTTGTCTGACTCTGTTCCGCTGCTTCTCGCCAGGATACTGGAACGTGATCGTCTATGGCCGTAAGCACGCGTACCGGCTCTACTGTAAGCTGCTGACCGAAGCCACACGCTGGGCCACCTCCATCCAGAACGTCATCGACTCCAAAGCTCCCATCGACACGCCCACCCAGCAGCTCGTCCAGGACATCCGGGTACGGAACGTCTGGGAATGCTTTCCCTAGGTAAGAGGTGGTTCTGGTCTAACGTCTGGTTTGCCTCTGCAGGAGAACTGTCTGAACTCTGAGGTGGTGGAGCAGATCTACAAGAGGAACCCCATCCTGCGCTACAGCCACCACCCGCTGCACTCGCCGCTGCTGCCGCTTCCCTACGGAGACATCCACCTAACCAGTGAGACACGGAGAAACGGAAACCTTTGATTAATCATCCGTAGCGCCGGTGACACGTTTCCTCTCTCCCTCAGCCTCTAAGAGCAGAAACTACACAACTCTGCAGGACGAAGCCCTGAAGATGTTCAGCTCTCTGCAGCACCTGGACGGCGTGACCGATCCCGTTCCCATCATCCAGGGATTCCTGCAGATCGGCCAGGAGCTCAGAGCACTCCGGGACGAGCTCTACTGTCAGCTGATCAAACAAACTACCCGGCCGCCTCAGCCTGGTGGTCCCGGGAACCTCTGCAGCTGGAAGATCCTGGCCTGCATGTCCTGCACCTTCGTCCCCTCACGGAGCATCCTCCGATACCTGAAGTTCCACCTGAAGAGGTGAGCGTGTCCAGCCGTGAGCTTCCAGGAAGCGCCGTTCTCTCTGTGACCATGATGTAATCTGTCTGCAGGGCCCGTGAGCTCTTCCCCGGCTCAGAGATGGATCGCTACGCCGCCTTCGCCTTCGACTCGTTAAAGAAGACTCGATCCAGGGAAAATGTTCCATCGCAGGAGGAGATCCGGTCCATCGTAGCCCGGCAGGACATGAGCACCACAGTTCACTGCCACGGCGGAGGATCCTGCAAGATCACCATCAACTCTCACACCACGGCAGGAGAGGTGGGTCCCAGAATCAGAGCGGAGTTCTGAGTTTTTAGCTGCTGAGCTGAAGCTGTGCTTCTGATTCAGGTGGTGGAGAAGCTGATCCGAGGGCTGGCCATGGAGGACAGCAGGAACATGTTCGCTCTGTTCGAACACAACCACAGCTCGGAGAAGGCCATCGAGAGCCGCACGGTGGTGGCCGACGTGCTCGCCAAGTTTGAAAAGTGAGCAATTCTGTGTGATCCAGGTTTGTTGTGTCGCTGCCGAGGTTTAACCCACTCCGTGTTCTGCAGAATATCGGCAAACGCAGATGAGAGCGGCACCGGCTGGAAGCTCTACTTCAAACTCTACTGCTTCCTGGACACGGAGAGCGTTCCCAAAGACAGCGTGGAGTTCGCCTTCATGTTTGAGCAGGTAGACCTCAGAGGAGAGGCTCAGAAATCAGTAAAACCACTGATTCTGTTTCATCCGTCACCAGCTGTGTCCGTTTGGGAAGCGAAGGTTAAATAGTGTAAAGCGCTGTTGCTTTAGTCAGCTGATGGAAGAGATTAGAGGTTTGGATTAGAACTAAATAAGCATGTGTGGGATTAACACCCCACCTTTAATCCGGAACATTCATTGTTGGTTTCATACTCAGACCTGGGTTTGCTCTCAGAACTCAAACGTTGCTTCCCGCTGGGCTCTTCTCCCTAACGTCCCCCTCAGCCAATAGGAAGCCAGATATGATGCTGACCAATGAGCTCGTGGGGGTGTTAATGAAACGAGCTCATTGGTCAGCTTCGTATCTGGCTTCCTATTGGCTGAGCGGGACTTTAGGGAGGAGAGCTCAGAGGGAAGCAGCAGAAACTCCGGACAGGAACGTTTGAGTTTAGGAGCTGAAGCATATCTGAGCAGGAAAACAACATTCCTGTTCCTGATCAAGGGCAGGACGTTAATGTGGGTCTGGGAATTTACAGGAATGTTTTTATATCTCCGCCCCCTCAGGCCCATGAGGCGGTGATTCGAGGACACTATCCAGCTCCGGAGGAGACGCTCCAGTTCTTGGCTGCTCTCAGACTTCAGTACCTCCTGGGTGACCAGAATTCCCAGAACAACACCCCGGAGATGTCCCAGGTCTTCCCCATGACCCGACTCCGAGCCCGAGTGCAGAACTCGGCCAAAACGTTCACGCCGAGCACTGGCTCTGTGGCCGAGCGCTCTGGGACGTCTGAAAGGAAACGCTCCAGCTTCCTGGAGGGAACGCTGAGACGGAGCTTCAGGAGCGGCTCGCTGAGTCGACAGAAACTGGAGGAGGAGAACAGCCTGGAGGTGTGGATGAGGGAGGAGGCAGCGGCGGTGAAAACCAACGTGATGGAGAAGTGGAGGAAGCTTCAGGGGATGAAGCAGGAACAGGCCATGGTGAAGTACATGGATCTGGTGAGGGAGTGGCACGGATACGGATCCACGCTCTTCAACGTCGAGGTCAGAAACTCCACATCTAAACAGATTAGTTTCCTGTTGATCTGGTTCATGTTCCATGTGGGATTAGACTCCTGCAATCCATCATTAAACATGAATGTCCTAATCCAACAGGACAACGTCCTGATAGGAAGTTCATGTGTTCATCCTGTGTGATGTCACTTCCTGTCCTTCCAGAGCCGAGACGGAGCGTTCCCATCGGAGCTTTGGTTGGGCGTCAGCAGAGAGTCCATCTCCGTGTACAAGCGGGGGGAGGCGTGGCCTCTGGAGGTTTTCCCCTACGAGCAGATCCTTTCATTCGGAGCGCCGCTCCCCAACGCCTACAAGATCACGGTGGAGGGACGGGAGCTGGTCTTTGAGACCCAGATGGTCGGTTCTGAGTGATGAATGTTAGACTGACTTCAGAAACCATGTCTCCTCATCTCCTCTTCTCTTTGTCTCCTCTTCTCTTTGTCTCCTGATCTCCTCCTCTTTGTCTCCTGATCTCCTCTTCGTCTCCTGATCTCCTCTTCTCTTTGTCTCCTGATCTCCTCTTCTCTTTGTCTCCTGATCTCCTCTTCTTCTCCTGATCTCCTCATCTCCTTGTCTTCTCGTCCCCTGCAGGTCATGGACATCGCTAAGCTCATGAAGGCCTACATCAGCATGATCGTGAAGAAGCGCTACAGCAACAGTCAGTCGGTCAGCAGCCACGGGAGTCAGAGCAGCGCCTGGTGAACCTCGCTCAGGGTCAAAGGTTGGCGCCAGAACCACCATCAGCGCTGAGGGCAAGGTTCCACACCGCTGTGCCTCCGTTCTCCCAGATGTTCGTCATTCTAAGTGTTTCTCCTCCACACGCGGCTCTCAGACCAAAGGCAGGAACTCTCAGCAGCAGGTCGGGTCCGAACCGGAGGAGGTATGAGGATCGGGACCAGATCGTCTCAAACCGAACGTGGTTTCAAATCTGAGAAATGGTGGATTTAATCACCTACCTGAACTCATTCAGACACAAACTCACCAAAGAAAACCAGCTGAAGGTTCTGGTTTATTAGAGAGGAGTTCGGTTAGGGTCACAAGAGAACCTGAACCTGAACGCAACTCCGAACACGCGTCCCATTTCTGACGTTCACCTGGAGCCGCGCGGGCGGGTCTCCTCAGTGCCTTGTTGTATATTCTGTACACTCATTTGGTTTTATATGTGCAATGTTATATAAATCTAATAATTCTATAATCAGGTTTGTACATTTCCTGTGATCCTTTACCTTCTGAATCAGCTCAGCAAGTTTCTGCATTTTAGTTTTGATCTGACAATAAAAACAGTTCAGATTTCATCGGATTTTCTAGATTTATTTTGTGATTTTATCATTTTTCTGATGGACTTTTACAGGTGCGGGTCCTAAAATTAGAACATCATGAAAAAGTTGATTTATTTCAGTAATTCCATTCAAAAAGTGAACCTTGTACATTAGATTAATTCATTACACACAGACTGATATATTTCAAATGTTTATTAATGTTGATGATTATAACTGACAACTAATGAAAATCCCAAATCCAGTATCTCAGAATATTAGAATATTGTGAAAAGGTTCTATATTGAAGACCCCTGGTGCCACACTCTAATCAGCTAATTAACTCAAAACACCTGCAAAAGCCTTTAAATGGTCTCTAGTCTAGTTCTGTAGGCTACACAATCATGGGGAAGACTGCTGACTTGACAGTCAAGGAGGACAAGACACAAAAGGTTGTTGCTAAAGAGGCTGGCTGTTCACAGAGCTCTGTGTCCAAGAACATTAATAGAGAGGAGAAGGAAGGACAAGATGTGGTAGAAAAAAGTCTACAAGCAACAGAGATAACCACCCTGGAGAGGAAACAAAACCCATTCAAACATGTGGGGGAGATTCACAGAGTGGACTGCAGCTGGAGTCGGTGCTTCCAGAACCACCACATACAGACATATGAAGACATGTTTCAGCTGTCCTTGTGTCAAGCCACTCTTGAACAAGAGACCGCGTCAGAAGCGTCTCAGCTGGGCTAAAGACTAAAAGGACTGGACTGATGCTGAGTGGCCCAAAGTTATGTTCTCTGATGAAAGTAAATTTTGCATTTCCTTTGGAAATCAAGGTCCCAGAGTCTGGAGGAAGAGAGGAGAGGCTCAGAATCCACGTTGCTTGAGGTCCAGTGTGAAGTTTCCACAGTCAGTGATGGTTTGGGGTGCCGTCATCTGCTGGTGTTGGTCCATTGTGTTTTCTGAGGTCCAAGGTCAACGCAGCCATCTACCAGGAAGGTTTAGAGCACTTAATGCTTCCTGCTGCTGACCAACTTTATGGAGATGCAGATTTCATTTTCCAACAGGACTTGGCTCCTGCACACAGCACCAAAGCTACCAGTACCTGGTTTAAGGACCATGGTATTCCTGTTCTTGATTGGCCAGCAAACTCACCTGACCTTAACTCCATAGAACATCTATAGGCTATTGTGAAGAGGAAGATGCAATACACCAGACCCAATTCAGAAGAGCTGAAGGCCACTATCAGAGCAGCATGGGCTCTCATAACACCTGAGCAGTGCCACAGATTGATGGACTCCATGCCACGCTGCATTGCTGCAGTAACCTAGGCCAAAGGAGCCCCAACTAAATATTGAGTGCTGCACATGCTCATACCTTTCATGTTCAGACTTTTCAGTTGGCCAACATTTCTAAAAATCCTTTTTTTGCATTGGTCTTATTTGATGTTCTAATATTCTGAGATACTGAATTCAGGATTTTCATTAGTTGTCATCAACACTAAAGAAATAAACATTTGAAATATATCAGTCTGTGTGTAATGAATGAATCTAATGTACAAGTTTCACTTTTTGAATGGAATTACTGAAATTAATCAACTTCGTCATGATATTCTAATTTTATGACAGCACCTGTAGGGAACGCACCAGCTCCACATGCAGGTTGTCCTGGAAAAATGAAATGCAGCCGCCTTTCCAGTCATAATGCCTGCTGGTTAAAAAGGACCAATCAGTTTGTGGCGTCGTATCGAAGCTCCACCCATAAAGTAGACCGACATATTAATGCTCCGTTTGAAAGCTGGAAGCTTTAAATCTTCACCATGTGTCATTCATTCATTCATTCATTTATAGAGCACCTTCCACAACCTTTAGGAGAAGCCCAAGGTCCTGGACACCACACTAAAAAGCTATTGCATTAAAAGACACAATAAAATAAAATAAAAACAGGAAAAACATAATAAACACAGATAGAAAAAAACCAACAACAATAAAATCAAGACCCCAATGGAGAAAATGCCTGGACAGTCAGAGGTAGACCATTCCATAAGGATGGTGCAAAGACCGCGAACGCACGATCTCCCCTTGATTTGCACCTGGAACGAGGGACCACCAGATTAATGTTTATAATATTCACTATTCTGATGATAATCTAACATTTTATCAAACCAAAGATCTGACCTTCCTCCCTAAACATGATCATCATCATCATCATCATGGTGAAACCGCCGTCTGTGAAGAACAGGAAGTAAAACTCACCCAGATCCTCCTCTTCCTCCTCACAGACGTCTCCATGAAGCTGCAGCTTCTCCTCCAAAAACAAGGGAACTTCAGTTCATCTGACAGGATGAATTACCCACAATCCTCTCTGTTTGTACAAAGATTCTTTATACTTTACAACCGGGTTACATTCAAAAGAACAAACACAGCAGAGTCACATTCAGGTTGTTTCTGTGCTGCTCCAGCCTCTTAAGGCACCAAAAAGAACCAAAACGACCCAAATGAGGTGAAACTAGAACCACTACGAGACCGGTCCGTACGGACGGACACGCCACTTCACAGGAAACGCAAACACATGATGTTTCTGCACCAAAAACACCAGAACTTCCCTTTAAACAAATCCATCTGTGCTCGTTGGCTTCGGGCTGAACAGAACCTAAACCCGAGTTTAAAGGGACATTTCTGAGCGTGATGATCAGTCATAACCGTTGTAGACAGTAGAGGTGTGAGTCACATGACCTGGACATGAGCCGTTAACTTGATATTTTACACAAGATGAAGACGAACAGAACGGTTCTGCTGCTGCTTCGGTTCAACAGGAATTAATCCTCATTTCTGGAGATTATTTATCTTTATTCTGTAACTAAAGTACAGGTTTGGTCAAACGACTCATTCTGAACAGCCTCAGTTTGATTAGTTCTGACTGGATTGATGAGCTAACGGCTAGTCTGGAACAAGTCTAATCTGAAAGATTTCATAACTGTAGTTCAGAAACATAACCAACAAATCCAACATCACAGTTATTTAGTGATTTCAGAAAAATGTAGCCTCAAATTTTCTAATAAATCTGAAATAACCAGGAAATGTGGAATTCATAGGTAATAAATTAGGATTAGCATAAACTGATGATATCTTCTAGATTAGAATTGTTTTAGGACACTTTTATGACCGACCCTGTTGTGACCGTTAGCTGTTAGCTTGTCCGTTTCATCAGAACTCGTCTCTGTTTCTCCAAACTGAGGCCATTCAAGGAACTATAACAGGTAAAATATTATTAATGACTCACCTGAACCAGGTTAGAGCAGTAAAAACTGTCTCCTCCTAGTGGTCACCAGCGGTAATGCGCCATCATTGGCTTCAGGATTCTGTTTGATTCATTTTTACTTTTTTAGTATTGAAATAAAAAATAAACATTATAAATACTTTAATCCATCAATGAATGAATATCAATCAATCAATGAATAAAGTCAATAAAAATCACCCTAAAAGGTACGTAAATCACCTTTACAGGTGGAAGTTCTCCAAGCTGCAAAATGAAATATTATTTAGTGTTTGGTTGTAAAATCACAGTGACGTAGAGCTGTGTGGGTTTGTTTATCTTTAACTTTAGGCTGTAAACATCGTGTATTTTCTATCTGTTTGATTATTAATCAGGTTAATCTACAGAATCCTAACCAACAATAATAAATGATTATTTTGATGCTGATAAAAACTCTTGATGGTTGACATTCTCCGTCCTCGGTGATTCTAACTAACAAAGTCAATCACTGATAACAGCTGTTGGCACTAAAGAAGTGAGAGAATGAAACCATCGCTGCTCTAACCAGGGATGTTCATCAAACTGTCCCCAAGATAAAAGTCCAACCTTTGGGACTGCGAGACCTTTCCTGTTCAGCTCTGGTTTAGGAACCCCATAATGACTAAGTTCCAGTGGGGGGGTGTAAGTATAAAAACATTTAACTGGGGGTTGAGGACCGGCCTCAAAGAGGAAAGAAAGATTTGGCAACCAGAAAAGCTAAAAAAAATCACATTTAAATGCTCATCTGTACGTTTCTGACTCCTCCCACTAGAAGGGGGCGGGTCTTAGTTCCTGGTTGGCGCTTACACTGATGTCACTCGGATAACAACCTCTCCTGAGTCGGCGTCCTGGCTCAGGTTGTTCTGGTGCACCAGGCCGGGGCAGAGGGGCGCCAAGCACAGGCAGGTCCAGGGCCGTGACCCCAGCTGGGTGGGGTGAAGGGGCCCGCTGGCCCCAAAGGTGACCAGGGGCAACCAGAGCGTCCTGGGGCCCAGCGAGGAGGGACCCGTGCTCGTCTCCTCCATGTCTTTGGTCTTATCGTAACTCTGGACGTCCCAGTGGAGGTTAACGGCTCGCCAACGCAGGAAGACGTTGTACACCGCCGCGCCCTCGTGGACAATCAGTCCTGTTACAACCACAGAGAACCTTTATTAGATCCATCCCTCAGGTACAGATGACAGAGGTGAAGCCACACTGACCTACGCAGACCAGGTCCATGAAGCCGTACATGCCGTAGCAGATCTGGAAGAGGACGTCACGGCGTTGCCAGATGGCCTGAGGGCTCAGAGCCGACCACAGCAGCCAGGAGATGCTGGCCACCAGGAAGAGCGAGCCCAGGAACACGGCAATGATCTGCACCTTCTCCACCAGGGTGATGGTGATGGACTGCCACTGAAGACAGGACACGTGTTAACCACACGGAATCTTCAAAATAAAAGCCTCTCATCATGTCTCCTAAAGCAGAAGCATCCAGTCCTGCAGGGTTAGATGTTTCTCTGCTCCTCATCTGAGCCAGCTGAGGTTCTGCAGAACCTCAACCTCTAAATCAGGAGAGAAACATCTAAGAGCTGCAGGATGAGACCCTGGAGGACCAGGAGTGAACCTCCCTGTCCTAAAATTCCTGTTCAGTTATTATTTTTACTCCTTTTGCAGCGAATGACCTCATCAACTCCAGGGAAACTTTAATCAGCACCAGATGTTTACCTCACCCTAACCCTGTTCAGAAAACACAAACTGGGCCAGATGTTTACTAACAGGGGTTCTGGTCTGGGTCAGAGGTTCTGATTAGAGTCTGAGGTTCTGGTCGTATTCAGAGGTTCTGGTGGGAGTGTGAGGGACCGGTACCTGCCACGGCCTCTTCATGTTGATGGCGATGACCTGGAAGCGGTAGCAGCAGAGCTCGCAGGTCCAGCAGCCTCTCTCGCTGATCCACTTGAGCAGACACTGCTGGTGGGTGTACCGGACAGAGCCGTCGCAGCGACACGGGTTCAGCAGGTCCCCCTGGAGAACAGGTCAGCCTCACCGTCATTCACACGTTAACCTCTCAGTCTGATTAAAACTTTATTAGGTAATAAAAACAGAATCAGTTTACATCCCATAATGAGTCGGTTCTGATCGTCTCATGAAGAATTCATTCTTTTTACCTGATCCGGTCCAGAACCCTGCAGCTTCTCTGTAGGTTTTTACTTTGAGTTGCCAGATTAAATCGACCTTTCTCCGACTATCCAGGTTAATCCCACATTCATTCTCCAGATCGGAGCATCACCGTTCCCATCCTAAAGAAATCTGTGTTTTTCCACCCTCAGCAGGTCATTCATCACCAAAAGCTCCAGACTTCCTCCCACCAGAGGATTTGACCAGATCAATGATCATTCCAGACATTAATGGATGAAAGCAGCCGGACATTAATCATGCCTGCATCCCTGTTTTGTTTGTCCTCCTGCAGGCATGAATTCCTAAAGCAGACATCCCTGCAGCCGGGCCGTGGGCAGCAGATTAATCATGCATTAAGGTCAGTGGTCAGTTTTTAACCTTGTGGGTTTAAAAGGGCCTCAGAGGCTTCAGGCAGGTCAGACCTCTGGTCTCAAAAACCACCATCAAACATCTAAACACGTCTCTGGGTTCTCCGAGAACCCGGATGAAGTTTTAGAAAGAGAAAAACACTTTTGTTTCACAAAGAGCTTTAGCTACTATAAAAACATGAAACATGACAACAGGAACGAGGATCAGAGCAGAAACAGAGACTTCACAACGATAAAACATCTGAGTGATAGATCTGGACTTCCCAAATGCTTCCCAGTCTGGATCAGATGGAAGTTCTAAGCTTCTGTTATTGTAGAAAAACTCTAAACCCCACAGCAGCTTCAGAGAGTTTTAGTTTTAATCTGGAGCTCGGCTGAGGGGGCGGACCTACTCCCAGTTTAGCCTCAGAACAGCCATGAATAAAGAACGGTACCTAAACATCCTCCCAGAGGAACCCCCCCAACCATCCCACAGCAGTTTGGTGAAGAACAATGTCTTCCCCAGAACTAAGTGGATCAGGACCAAAACATCTACGTGTTGGTTCCAGGTCCAGGAAGCTCCTCAGACCTGAGTCCTAACAGAAACTTCAAACATCAACGGGTAAAAACCCACAAATTCCAACAAAATCCAAACACTGATGATGGAGAATGAGCTCCATCCATCCGGATCAGGACCCTGTGATGGGATCAGCTCACCTGTTCAGGTGTTTATTATTGTTCTCCCTCAGAGGTCAGAAACGTTCAGATTTAATGTCTCTGTGTCTTTTAGAGAACAGCTGCTGGACTTTTATCCCCATCAGACTAGTCTGATTAGATCTGATGAGCTAACAGGCTAACGGCCTTTAGCCCACGGCCAGCAGACAGGATCTTCACTTAGGCCTTTACCGGCCCGGCTGGGAGGAACCGTCCCTCATCGGGCTCGGCTGTCACCATCCAAACGGGCCTGCAGAGTGTCAGATTACAGAGACGCCTGGACACACGGTCCATTTGTCCCTGAGCGTCCAAATCAGTGCATCCGCTCTCCGGAAGACCTGCAGACAAATTGGTGCATCGCTCAGTGTGTGTGTGTGTGTGTGTGTGGGGGGGGGGGGGGGGGGGGGGGGGGGGGGTGATATTCTGAACAGTTTAGGATTCGGTCGCTTCTAATCCGATCCGCTTTGTTTCTAACAAGAGCTGTAGTGGAACCGACCAGAACCGGTGTCCCTCTTCCTGCAGCTGTAACCACAGAACTTTATGTTTTACAGCTAAATCACCTCAGTGTTGAATTTGGTTTGTTAAAAAAATATAAAAAAAAAACATCAAACAAGTTTTTTAAAGTAAATTTATATTTAAAAATGAACTCAGGTGTAACGTTTGATGTCTCTACTTCTTTAAGACCTGTTTAAATTCAGACTAACTGGATTATTACTCAGATTAACAGGTTCTTTAAATGTTTTAACTATTTGAAAGTAAACGTCCACCAGGGGGCAGCGGACACGTTTCTGATGAAGGTACTAATCCTGATGCTGCATCTGGATGTGGATGAGAGATGATCACCTATAGGGGGTTAAAGTTCTGACTTTACTGCCTGGTAACTGGAGCCACATGTTTGTGGCGCTCTAAGCTGGGGCAGCAGTAGCTCAGGAGGAAGAGCGGGTGGTCCAGTAATCAGAAGGTTGCAGGTTTGATCCCGGCTCCCACCAGAGAATGCTGCTGTTGCGTCATTGGGCAAGACACTTAACCTGCATTGCCTGCTGGTGGTGGTCGGAGGGACCGGTGGTGCCGGTGTACTGCAGACTCACCTATGTCAGTGCGCCCAGGACAGCTGTGGCTACAATGTAGCTCATCATCACCAACGTGTGAATGATTGTGTTTTAAAGCGCCTTGGGGGGTTTTAGGACTCTGGAAGGCGCTATATCAAATACAGGCTCTTTACCATTTACACGTCTAAACAGGATGTTAAAAACTTTTCTCAGGATGTTTGTTCAGCACGGATCTGGACCTGATCCCGGGTCAGGATTCATGTTTCCTTCATCTTTAGTTTCACTTTTGATTCCATTTGTTTTAGGAAAAAACTTTTTTATGCAAAAACTAATGAAGCCGACATCTTTGGTGTGTAGGGTTAGGGCTATGCTGACACGCTCAGCTCACACTGGTTTTACCTCCGGAGGGTTGATGGATTTCATTTTCCTGGAAAAAACTCAGTTATAATGAATTCCTGGCAGCATCGTTTCCACTCTAACTGCTGTCTCTGCTTGGTTTGGTTGTTCAACAGGTAGATTCAGGGTTGTTTTTGGGTCAGGAGGTGAAACGTTTCAGAAGATTTTAAATGCAGACGTCAGCAAACCTGAGCTCATAGGAAAATGAGGTTTTTACCAACAAACGATACAATGAACAACATTTAGTGTCTTTGTGCAGCTAGAACTAAACTGTGTTGATAAAATAGATTCTCATGATTTCACCATTTAAATGGGATTGTTTTGAATGTGATTGCTCTGCACCATGCTGTGGTGACGCGCTG
The DNA here is from genome assembly GCA_006937985.1 of Aphyosemion australe. Lineage (NCBI taxonomy): Eukaryota > Metazoa > Chordata > Actinopteri > Cyprinodontiformes > Nothobranchiidae > Aphyosemion > Aphyosemion australe. The sequence goes on from SSNS01000576.1 coordinate 166,256, forward strand.
CTAATGAACGTTTAAACTAAGGATGATGATTTAATAATAAAAACCATTAAAAGTCTTGTTAAAGTCGCTTTCTGGGCTGAAGCTGAGCTGCTGCTCCTGAGGAGGCTTCAGCACCATGGACAGCGCTCCGCACGTTTGACTGTAAATCTAAATTTTTACGGTTTAATGAGTCATTTCTCGTCTTTATTTTGGTTTTATTCTGTTTTTCTTTCCTTCATCGCAGCTGAAAGTCACCCAGTCGCTCCAGCAGCCACTCAGCAGCTTCACATCCTCTAATTAGACGGTTTGCTGCCGTCAGCCAATCAGAGGGCAGAGCCCTCACCTTCACTTTAGCTTCCTGCCTCCACAGAGCTCCCAGTCTGGGGACTGGGGGGACTGGGGGACAGGTCAGCCTACCTGTTCTGCTCCCTGGAAGCAGATCCTGCAGCTGGGGGTGGGGATGCAGGTCTCGCTGCTGCTGTTGGAGTGCATCGCCTGCGCCTTGCAGGATCTCCCCCCGACCGCCCCTTCCTCGCTGGACGTGTTCCCCCCGTTGTCCTCCTCATTGAATTTCTCCGCGTCAGCCCCGCAGCCTCCTTCCTCCTCCTCCTCCTCTCCTCGCTGTGCCTCCACATCGGGGTGCGGACGTCCTTGGCTCTCCTCCCAGGTGTGGCTCTGGGTGCTGCCGGTCTCTCCCTTCGCCTCCCCGCAGGCTGGACCCGCGTCCCCCCCCTCTGAGCTCATCATAACATGCAGAGTAGAAATAAAATTGCATAGATTCCTCCGACAGGCGCAAACTCCTCCAGCACTGCAGCGCAGGGACGTGACGCTGCCTTCGGGCTCCCGGATCAGCGCCTCGGCTCCGTTTCTCTGAACCGAACCTACAGTGCGGTACCGGTACCGTCACCGAGCTGCACACCAGCAGGCGGAAGCTCCTGATGCAGCGGACCGTTGGTGGGCTGGAACCGCCTCATGCGCTCCGGAGAGCCGCGGAGGCAACCTCCGACCATCGCAGCGACTCTGTCTTCCCAAAACACCTAAATCCCCTCTCCTGTCCTCTTCCTCCTCCTCTTCCTCAGAGCTGAAGCAGCCTGAAGAGGCAGCAGGTCTCAGCTGAAACCGGGTCCAGCAGAAATCCTCCCAGAGTCAGCTGGAAGTCCTCTGCGCCCTCAGGAAGCAGCAGAAAGCTTCTGTCCGCGGAAATGACCAATCACATTATTATCCCATTAATATGATGGAGGAGGACTTCCCAGAGCCGGGGGGGGGGGGGGGGGGGGGGGGGGGGGGGCGTTAAAGGCATCACCTGCTGGGTCACAGGATCAGGGAGGAGACCTGCACGCGCCCAGGAGGTTAAATAATCATAAATGGGAGGAGCTGGTTCCATAAACTGGGATTTGATTAATTTGCTGTTTAAGGTTTTATTTTTATAAAGATTCCTGATTGTGGTTCAGACTGATGAGGGACTGGAGGTTTGAGGATTTCCATGAATCCAAATAAAAACCATCTGGCTCCTACTGTGAACATTACTGGTTGAAATAACTTTTTCTATGTTTCTGTATTTAAAGCAGCATTCCGCAACTTTGCAGTTATATGGTCTCTGTCGTAACATTAAATCTCTCTCTCGGGCATAAGAGGCATGTTTACGTTCCTAATATCAGGCAAAACAACGAATACAAACTTTTCCACCTCCACACATTGAATAAATAGTTTTATCAGGACTGTATAACAACTTTATGCCCGACCAAACACAATAACCCTGGTAAAATCATTTATTACTTACCTAGCCATTAGCAGCACGGCTAGGTTAGAGTCCGTAGTTCATGCCTTTCTTTCTAAAAGAGCTCTCCAGCGAGGAAAAGACGGCCCAATAATAACTCTGGTCTTTGCTCTATCACGTTCTTTTCTTTTCCTAGATTCCTCTGATAAGGGATTTCTAGCTTTCTTTGGTGAATCTGTCGCTAAATTATACAATTATGGCAAGCCAAAGGGATAAAAAAATGCGCGTTCTAAACGCACATAATGCTCGCTTTTAGAACACGCGAGTTTTTGCCCCCTTTGGCGTCAAAACACGCATTCAAGACACGCATTTTGTCAGACATAATGCACGTTTAGAAGGCACGCTTTTTTATCCCTTTGGCTTGCCATATTCTGCTGTAAAACGACACCCAGTCAGTACTTCCGGCGCTACCCAAAGCACAAAAACTGTATAGTGCAGTAACAGACATGGAACCCCTCAACACTGTCACAGGTATGAAAATGAACATAATAGATAATACTATGACACAAAAACTTTACAAAAAAATCAATTTTAAGGTGTAAAAGTTGCGGAATGTTACTTTAAACGACTGTAAACCAGTTCATCAGTCCTGCTGATTCATAAGACTTGTGTCTCATCTACAGTGGCTCGGTTCTGTTTCTACCCGTTTGTCACGTTATGGGCTGTGGGGCCGGGCCCCAACAGGTGGCGCTGTAGAGCTCTGTGCTCGCTTAAGCATAGAATGAATGTCTTTTATTGTCACTAGACACAAGTAATGAGATTAAAAGCAGCTCCTTCAGTGCAGTCAAACACAAACAAGTAAAAACAATAAATAAATAACTGGTGCAAAGGTGCTCTATGTACATATTTGATATTGCAGTTATTGTCAACAACATATAGATATTGGATATTACACAGATGGATAAGCAGAAGGGAGACCTGAGGTTGTGTCAGAGCATGTGTGAGTTTAAGGTGTTATGACTTTTGGGAAAAAACTGTTCTTGAGCCTGTTTGTCCTGGTTGTGTTGCACCTGTAGCGCCTCCCGGAGGCCAATAGGTCACAGCCAGGGTGGGAGCTGTCCATGATGATGTGTTTTGCTCTGCTGAGGCAGCGGGAGGTGTATCCATCAGGGAGGGTAGGGGGCAGCTGATGATCCTCTGTGTTGCCTTTACAGCCCTCTGAAGCCTCTCCGTCTGCCATGGTGCACCTGCCGTACCACACTGTGATGTAGTAGGTCAGCAGGCTCTCCCTGGACGAGTGGTAGAAGGTCAGTAGCAGGTTGGAGTCCAGATTGTGCTTCCTGAAGACCCTCAGCAAGTGTAGCCACTGTGATGTTTTCTGTCCAGGAGATTTCGGCAGAGATGAGGACGCCAAGAAAGCAGAATGGACCCTCTCCACACATTCCCCGTTTATGTACAGGGGGGCTAACTCAGTACTGTGCCTCCTGAGGTCCACGATGATCTCTTTAGTTTTCTTGGTGTTCAAAGCCAGATTGTTCTGTGAGCACCAGGCTGACAACATCAGGACCTCCTCTGCAGTCTGCCTCGTCACCCTTTGAGATGAGTCCGAACCCTGTGGTGTCATCAGCAAACTTAACAAGGTTGTTGTTGTGGGCTGGGCTACAGTTGTGGGGGTAGAGACAGTCCAGGAGGGGGCTCAGCACTCAGCCTTGTGGGGGGCCAGTGTTCAGTGAGTGGATTAAAATAATCAGTAGAAAATAATTGTTTTCATGTAACACTGTAAAAAACCCAGTCTGAGGATTTTAAA
>SSNS01000576.1:169798-195339 GCA_006937985.1 Aphyosemion australe
CACACACACACACACACACACAGCCCCAAGCTCGGCTCCTCCAGGGGAAATGTTGGAACAGCGTTCTGTGTGACCTGTGTTGGTTTTCCTGTTAGCTAACAAGACAAAGGTAAAAATAATGTTTTTCATGAGACTAAGTCTAGCAGTTTGCCCCTTGAACAAAAGTTAGATGAAACGTTCAGGATTATTGGACTTCATTCGTATGAAAGATCAGCGTTTCTGGTGAAAGACCCTTCCTGTTGGTCGATGACTTCATAATTTATGAGAGAGAAAATGTGTTTAAATGGATAAAATGTTGTATTCATTAAGTAGAAGTTTATAACCACCAGCTCCGGTGGTCTAGTGGTAGAGTGTCCTCCCCGGGACTGGGAGATCGGGGTTCGAATCCAGGTCGGGTCATACTAAAGACTTTGAAAAAATGGGACCCAATGCCTCCTCGCTTGACACTCAGCACTAAGGGGTTGGATTGGGGGGTTAAACCACCAAATAGTTCCCGAGCCTGGCCACAGCTGCAGCTCACCGCTCCCCACCACGGGGATGGGTCAAATGCAGAGATGTAATTTCACCATTGTGTGATGATGACTTGGGACTTTAACTTGACTTTAAGTAAGCAGAAACATTTTTATAATTTACATGTGACCTTACCAAATAGTGTTACTCAGGATAAATGAGTGTAAAGCGATTAAAAATAACTTCACGTTGAAATTTCTGAGGTTTATGAATCAGCGGTGAAGTGAAGAATCTAAATCCCAAGGTTAGCTGAAGTTTATGTATCTAGGAGTTTTATCACAAACTTGCAGTGAGACGCTGGATCTGGATGTTGGAGAAGCTCAGAGCTTTAGCTCAGCTGGTCAGTAAGGATGAGGCTTGATGTGCTGAAGGTCCAGAGCTCCATTCTAGATAAAAACTAATTCATTTTAGACTTTATGTGAATTCTCTAGAACATGAAAAGCTCTAAAATACAACTTAAACAGTAACTGGTCTGCAATAGTCATGTACCCATGCAGCCCTGTGGCTAAAAGACAGAGGGAACACTTGTTAGTGGCTGCTTGTGTGGCTTAGTAGCTCAGTCTGTAGCGCACTGGGTTGGGAGCTGAAGGTTTATGGTTCAAATCCTGAACAAAGCAGCAGGTTTTTATACTTTATGTGAATTGTTGACAACATGAAAAGCTGTAAAACATCTGACTGTTGTCTGCTGGTAGCTCAGGCTGGAAGGCTGAAGGTTGGTAAGCATGAGGTTCAGGGTTCAATCCCAGGAGAAGCTCTGTTTATGACTGTTCACCTTCTCAATACAAAAGCTAAAAATGACAAGTTCAAATGTTCCACCAGAACAAAGTATGTTGGCCAACTAATAGCTAGGCCATTTAAGTAACCAAGTCATCAATATGTTGGCCAACTTACTATATGGTCTAGGTCACTTAATGGCCAAGTCCAAGTTACTCTAAACGGAGCTGATGTCTCTGTGCTTGGCAATTACAGGCCGATCTCCAACCTCCCTTTTACCTCGAAACTGCCGGAGAAAGTTGTTTATCAGCAGCTTGTGTCTCATATATGTGACTCCGATCTGTTTGAGGTTTTCCAGTCAGGGTTTAGGTCTGGTCATAGCACTGAGTCAGCTCTGCTGAGGGTCTTAAACGACATCTATATTTCATTGGATCAGGGTTCGTCTGTTGTGCTTCTTTTGTTAGATCTAATCGCAGCTTTTGAAATGGTCAACCACGCCATTCTCCTTGATCGTCTGGAGCGGTGGGTCGGGATCAATGGGTCTGTACTGGACTGGTTCCGGTTGTATCTCCACCAAAGGAGGTTTTGTGTTAAATTGGGGGACGCATTTTCCTCCTGGGAGGATCTTCACTGGGGGGTCCCACAGGGCTCGATTCTCGACCCATTTCTTTTTGCCATTTATTTGCTGCCTCTTGGCTCAATCATCCGTAAACACGGCCTTGCGTTCCACCTATATGCAGATGATTGCCAGATTTACACCTCGTTTTGTCAGGGGAATGGTCTTGCTATCATGTCCCTTGTATCCTGTTTCAACGAGGTTCTTGGCTAGCGGCTAACAATTTGCATGTTAATGAGGGTAAAACAGAGCTTATTATTTTTAATCCGAACAGCAGGCTTGCTGCGGGTTCAGAAGTTGATCGGGGCCCTCTCTCTCCCTTTTTGAAGCAAGTTGTCACTAGCTTGGGGGTGAGAATTGACTCTGGACTTAAGTTTGATGCTCACGTCAACTTCGTGATCCGATAGTGTTTTTTCAACCTGCGACGCCTTACCAAAATCAAGCCTATGCTGTTGAGAGTCCACTTGGAGCAGGTACTCCATGCATTTGTAATCTCTAGGTTAGATTACCACAACTCTCTCTATGCTGGGCTTCTTTCAGAGAGGCGCCCCTCCTTACTTAGCGGCGCTCCTGAAGAAACATGGGTCATCACGCTCTCTGCGCTCCTCTGATCGGGGCCTGTTTGTTGTCCCTCGCACTAGGTGTCGGACTTGTGGGGACCGGGCTTTCTCAGCCTTAGCGCCATCGCTCTGGCATCAGCTGCCACCGTCAATTACGCTGTCTACATCTTTGCCGGTTTTTAAGAGTCGGCAGAAAACCCTTTTTTTTTGTTTAGCGTTCCCGAAACATGCTTGTCTGCCTGTTTTTATGCTTTTATGTATTTTTTATGGTTCAGTGTTTTAATTTGTTTTATCATGATTTGTTGTTGTTCTTCAGCGCCTTGGCCTCCTGTAATGGGTGTGGAAGGTGATATTTAAATAAAGCCTTGATTGATTGATACTCTGTTTTTGTCACTTCAGTAAAGGTCCAGCTCAGCACCATCCCAGCCAGTATAACCCCCACATCCATCTGTCAGAGACTCAGGGAGGGCATCGGGGCCCCTCATCGACCCCCTCCAGGGTAGTCACACTGATCCAGGTCCGGTCAGTCACAGGTGGGATTTGAACCAGTTGCTGCACCACTGGTGACTTACGAACGCAAACAATCCCACTGCACCACCAGAACCCTTCACACTTTTATCTTGAAAAGGTGAACAGTCATAAGCAGCAGAGCTTCTCCTGGGATTGAACCATGAACCTGGTGCTCATCAACCCTCAGCCTTCCAGCCTGAGCTACACCTGCAGACAACAGTCAGATATTTTTACAGCTTTTCATGTTGTCAACAAGTCACATGAAGTCTAAAATCACTTCTCCTGTTTGGAATGGAACTCTGAACCTTCTGCTCATCAACCTTCCAGCCCGAGCTACACCAGCAGACAATGATGCTTTTTTTTTTTTTTTTTTTAGTATTTTTCATGTTGTCAACAATTCACATAAAGTATAAAAACCTGCTGCTTTTATCAGGGTTTGAACCATAAACCTTCAGCTCCCAACCCAGTGCGCTACAGACTGAGCTACTAAGCCACACAAGCAGCTCTGTCTTTTAGCCACAGGGCTGCATGGGTACATGACTATTGCAGACCAGTTACTGTTTAAGTTGTATTTTAGAGCTTTTCGTGTTCTAGAGAATTCACATAAAACTCACTGAAACTCTTTGATGAATAAAGATTTGTGTTTTTCCAAACTTTTTCCAGCTCTTTGAAGATAAAACAATTTTCAGAGTTCTGTTTCCACTCCAACGTTTCAATAAACAAATCTTTTAAAGTCCTTCAGTAATTTTGACCGTTGACTTTCATCAGATTCTTTTCCAACTTCTGATTTTTCAAAATAAGAATAAAATCCAGCTGTTGGATTTGAACCTTCACTCCCCAGAACTCCAATCTGTTCTCTACCCAGACACATCTTACTGAGTTCATTACAATTTCAGAATATAAAAAATCAGCCATCAGTTAAAAAAAGAAATTGAAGACTGGTTTAATTAAACATCTCATGCTTTCCTGCATTCACAAACTGATATTTATACCTTTTAAAAATGACAGATTGGTTCTAAAAGAATAATTTTGTGTCATTAAACACAGTGTGACACGATTGTGGGGCTCTCTGGTTCTGTGTTAGAGTGGATGAGGTCCTATCTTAAGGATAGGACTTTTTCTGTTTCCCTTGGTTCTTATTCATCAAGAGATGCTGAGCTTAGGTGGGGTGTCCCCCAGGGCTCTGTTCTGGGTCCCCTGCTGTTCTCACTCTATTTGTTACCACTGGGATTGTTGTTTAAGAAACATAAAATTAGCTTCCATCTCTATGCTGATGATTGTCAACTTTATTTGCCAATCCAGCAAGGGACCAGGGGAAGTTTACAGCAGCTGGTGAATTGCTTACAGGATGTTACTCAATGGATGGGGTCCAATTTCATGACTCCGAACGAGGGCAAAACTGAAATAATAGTTTTTACCCCAAATAACAAGCAGCCCCACAGATTGGACCTTTTATCGCTGCTACTCTATGAGAAGTCTGTAACTACGGATTTGGGTGTTAAAATAGATTCTGCTTTACGATTTGATGCTGAGGTAAATTCTGTTGTTCGTTCGTGTTTTTATCAGTTGAGGCGCTTATCTAAGATTAAGTTGATCCTCACGCAACAGGAATTAAAAACTGTGACCAATGCCTTTGTCATCTCTAGATTAAATTATTGCAGCTCCCTGTATGCTGGCCTGAGCCGGTTCTTATTAACTCGACTGCAGCTGGTCCAGAACGCTGTGGCTAGGTTTCTTTTTGGAGCACGGAAGTGGGACCATGTCACGCCCCTTCTAGCTGCTTTGGACTGGTTACCGGTGAAATGTTGTATCCTCCTCAATATTCTGGTCTTTGTTTTTAACTCTTTGTCAGGAACTGCCCCACCATATTTAACTTCGATGCTGACCCATTATGTTCCCTCAAGATCGCTACGTTCGGGTCAGAGTGACCTCCTAGTGGTACCGCGGTCAAAGTGCAGGTCCAGAGGTGATCGTGCCTTTTCGGTTCTGGGTCCTCGGCTTTGGAACCAATTGCCACTAGAAATAATTGTTTTTGTTATTGTTTTTTAACTCTTTTATCTTTGAATGTTTTATTTTTATTTTATCTTTGAATGTTCTATTTTTGTATTTTATTGAACAGTTGTTTTATTGTGTCTTAGTTGTTTTTAAATTATGTTCAGCACCTTGGGCCCCCTTGATTGGGGTAAGAGGCTTTACAAATAAAATTGCTTGATTGAAAACTGAACTAACTTTAATTGAATTAGCTTAACTTTAAATTTTAATAATGAAAAAGTTTCTGTTCAACATAAAGAATAAAATATAGAAATTTTAACTGAATATAGTCATTATTTAGTCAGGGTGGATTGTACATTTGAACATTTTTGCAAACATCAGAAAAATATCTGGAGATGTTAAGGCAAGGTCTACTTTAATGTAGGAGGTTGAGTGAGATCTGGTGCACCAGCGTACTTCTGGTGGCTTCTGTCTGACACAAAGACATAAAATAATACACTTTATGGTTTCACTCTAGAATCACAACACCTGGGTTTTGGACCGCTCTGATGTTTAGGGGTGGGGATGTGCTGCTGAACTAGGGATGGAAACATGACAAATACATAAATATAATAAACGATTGAGCTGATTTAAAAAGCCTTCAAATACAAAATTCCTCTCAAACTGAGAAAAGCCTTTATTCTTGTAATTTCCCAGAATGCATTGCTAATCTACTGTAACCAGCAGCACAGGGCCATAACAGGAAATGACCTCGTTTTACCATTAAAACAGAAACCAGTTTCAGCAGCTGTGAGTCATTTCAGCTCCAAACTCTGGTTTTATTTCTGCTCTGTCTGACCCGACGACCTTTAGGGCTGTTGGTTTGAATCATGAAAACTTTATTCAGCTGAACTGAATCCCACAAACAAACATAAAACTCCTGTTTTATACAAATATCTATCTAATCTAGCAGCTGACATTAGACAAAATCGTTTTTTGTTAAGAGTTTACCACATCCATCCATTCATCTGTTAATCCGTCCATCCCTCTGTTCATCCATCCATCCACCTGTTCATCCATCCATCTGTTCATCCATCCATCCCTCTGTTCATCCATCCATCCACCTGTTCATCCATCCATCCCTCTGTTCATCCATCAGCCTAAGCAGAGAAGCCCAGACTTCCCTCTCCCCAGCCACTTGGGCCAGCTCCTCCGGGGGAATCCCAGGGCGTTCCCTGGCCAGCTGAGAAACATAGTCCATCCAGCGTGTCCTGGGTCTTCCTTTGGGTTGGACGTGCCCAGAAAACCTGACCAGGGAGGCGTCCAGGAGGCATCCTAGTGCCCGAGCCACCTCAACTGGCTCCTCTGATTTTTCCTGCTGTTATTGGACTTTAGTCTTTTATATGAGACCTTCAGTGTCTTGAACAGCTTCAGAATTGATGAAATGAATCTTTATGATGAAGCTGTTTTTTTTATCATCTTTAAGCCTCTGATTCTGCAGCCAGGCAGCAAATAGGTTTGTTTCATTAGTGGGAAAATATTTTAGGATCCTCTAAAACTCTCAGAAAGACTGGATGTTCGTCAACGACATTTCTCGTGTTTGGAGTTCAACACAGCTGCTGATCAACATTAGCAAAGAAAAAGATGGTTCAACACCTTCAGGTTTACAGCTGATGAGCTCAAATCTGGACTCATGGAAGCGGAGAGTAATCGTGAGAAATCCTGAGATGAAAAACATTTGATGTGGGTCGAGGCGAGGTGTGGAAGGCACCAGGAGCCTTTAAAGCAGCAGCTTCCTACACCAAAGACCTCTGAAGACATGCAGCTGAACTCATGTCTGAAATAAAGCAGCACGCTCTAGTCTAGAAGGAACGAAACACACAAATATCTCCAAACTTTGGTGATTCTCTAAAAACCAGCAGAAAACAGATTTGGACGTTTGATGTGATGTTTTATGGTTTTACTGTGAACTCCAGTTTTTATCCTGGTAAATAAACACCTTTACTACTTCTTCAGTTGCATCAAACATCTGAAGAATGAAGATCAGAGACACGAGGGTCTGAGTCGGGCCGGCCCATGTGCATTCATCCACACATCTCTATCAGGACCACGCCACCTCCTCGCCCAGAGAGAGAGAGAAAACCAGGAAATCCGAGTCTTCCCAGAGCTGCTCAGATGCTCCGGAACGATCCGAGCTAAAACAGTCAAGACGTTTTCTTTCTAAATAAAAGCAGATTTCCAGATTTAACCCACATGATTCCTGAACGATCCCTGCCTCTGATGAACACAGCAGGCCAGCCTCCTGATTATCACAGCATCCGTCCCTCCAAACGGACCTGCTAATAAAGTTCTAGGAGCTTCGGTCGGTGAATCATTTGTTGGAGAAGAATGCTTTTCCAAGAAGATTTTTTTTTTGAGGATGTCTATGGCTTTCCGGGGAGCGAGCCAGTAATGGACTCTAATGCAGCAAAGGAAATTATCCACTCATGTCCAATCACTACCTACGAGGCTCCGATCAATAGCAGGTCCCCAGGGCTCGCAGGGAGACCGGGTTCAAGCTGAGAGCAGGAGCAAAGAGTCGGGATGACTCACAGAGATCATTCCTGAATTTGGGTTTTGCCTTTTGTCTGATAGCGCGGCGCCGGTCCACTTAACACGTTCTACCAGACTCGATCAGCTGATCTGAGTTCAGCTGTTTACTCTGATAAAATTAACTTCCAATAAATGAAGGAATCTCTGGATGTCCATCACGGTCCGGTCTACGTCAGACCTTCAGAACACCCGCCTTGTGACTGTGGATTAGAGACCAGGGCCGGTACCAGTTCTGACCAGAGGGTACTGGTTCTAGATTCTGGTTCTGACCAGACGGTACCGCTTTATCTCCAAAATTTGAATAAAATATAAATTTGATGACTGAATCCAAAATTCTGATTCTGGTGATGCGTTCACAGACCTGGAAAAATGTCAGACTTATTAAAATGCTGCTCAGAAAAGGTGCTTTCGTGGACCAGAAAAAAAAAACCCAAATAAAATCGTATATCTGAGCTGCAGCCCGGACGTGACCTCTGACCTCCAGAACAATCAGCAAAACATCCTTAAAACAACATGAAGGCAAAAAGTCTGCAAAAAATTACAAAAAAAAAAAAAAAAAACATCTTATGAAATTAATTTCAACCTTTCAGAGCTCATTTCCACAGATTTTTTCTACATTTATCAGAAATTTAGTTTAGGATCTAAATTCTGACGAATAGAAAAAAAATGAAAGAAATTTGTGGAAAAAACAGATTTAAAACTTTTAAATGATTTCAGCTTTTAAGCCAGAATAACGCAGTTTAGATTAAAGCGTGTGCCAAAAACAAAGATTATTATTGCATCTGTGTCTCATTCAGAGGGAATCAAACACAACCAGATTCCAATCCGGAGATTAAAAGCAGAGCAGGAATCAAACCCTGAAGTCATTTCTGTCCTTCATGTTTGGTCATAGAACCCCTGATCTAGTGGAACAGAGCAGAGCGTCTGAAGAACGTCACAAACACTTCATTAAAGTCACCTTAGGACACGCACGCACAAACACACACACACACGTACGAGGTCCGACTCACCTGAAATAATTATATAATAAAAATAAAAATCACATTAAAATCCAGATCTCAGGATTTATGACTCAATAAAGAAAATGACCAAACTGGATTATTCTGGAAGTTTTTATTCTCACCTAAAACTGGGATTAAATCAATCAGGAAACCAAATATTCAACATAAAAAAATGTAAGAAAAAAAAATTACTGAATATAGAAAAAATTTTGGTTCCGTTTACTTTTTAAATATGTTATAAATATAAATATAGAGATGATTGTATATTTGTTTACAAAAACACTTTCATGTTTTTAAAACACCTAAAACGACTCTGGCGTGTTTATTTGTAATATTAACACACAGGTTGTAAAATATGGTTTCTAGACTTTTTAGATGGTTTTATGTATTTGAAATATAAGTATTAATTAGTGTTTCATCGGAAAATGAAAGGCATGAAAGGGGCGGGGCTTGAATGAAAACCAAAAACATTTCATTCAGAATCACCAAAACATAAAAAATGAATGCAAAATAAAAACGTGTTGCCCAAAAGTCAGTTTTTTTTATAATCTATAAAGGATATGAACTTATTTATTAAACAGAATTTATCCAAATATTTTCATTCTTACCAGAAACTCAGACGGCGCCAATCAGACTGTTTCCAGGATAAATTTAGCTTCCAGAATCAAACTAAGCAGTAAAAAGCTGTGATGAACCTTTAGGAATGAATGAATGAGTCATTAACTCCATCCATCAGCCTCACCTCCTCCCAGCCTGATCAATTAGCCCCCCCACTGGCCGTCGGCCCGTCTGCGGCCCCGCCCCGGCTCTTTTCCTGTCCTGCGGATCGGGCAGAGTGCCCCAAACCTCTGAAACCATCCCGCCGCAAACACGCTTTCATCCTGCAGAAGGAAGTGGAGAGGCTGCTGAAGATAAAAGTGGAGCGCCACAAACAAGCCAGCTCATTAACGGGTCAGCATCCTGCTGCGGATGACATCATCTGGACCGGGATCAGAGCCGCAACGGTGAAGCTGTGCTCAGACCTGCTTCACTCCAGGTTTATGTTTAAATGTTGGGAGTCTGAGCTGAAAATCAAATCTTAATGAATAAATAAATGTTTTCAATCTGCAGATTAAAGAATAAAAACTGATTTTAACTTAAATTCTGAAAACAGGAATTCTCTTCAGCCAGAAAATATCCCCATATTTATAAATAAAAAGTTAATCTAAGTTGATTTTACATTTGGATCAAACTGACTTCCTGTTTCCATCAGAAACAGACCCGGGGCTCTCAAACACATTCAAGGTGAGTTTTCCAGATTATTCCAGCACCTGTGGGTTTAAATCTGCTGGATTAAAACTGATAAGACGTTTGATGACGAGTGTAACCGTGACATCAGAGGACGCCGCTCCAGGAAGCTTCAGACAGGAAAACACGGATTCATGTCACACGTTTAGGAGCCGGTTCGGAACGCCGCCTCTGAGCCGGGAGACCTGACGTCAGCCGGTTTGATCGTTTCCAGAGTTTAACAAAATAAATAAAAGTGACATAAAATAAAGATGGATCATGTTTATTTAGCAGCAGATTCAGGTGAAATTCAGTCCATTATAACGTAATAAAGCACGCGTGCTGAGCTAACGGCAATGTCAGATTTAAAATAACAAACATGGTGCTGGAAATTAGAGAATAATCCCAGATTCAAGTTTTTTTTAGTTTTTGTAAAAAAGAACAAAAAAAAAAACAAAACTAAACGTTTGACAGAAACAGAGTTGAAACAGAGTTTATCCTGGTTTATTATGTTTCATATTTAAAGGTGTTTAATCTCTTAAATCCAGATGTTATTTTAAATTTACCACTTTAATCCTAAAGATTTTACTTTAGTAACGGTGTGGTTTATAATCTCAGTAATCAGTTCATTTCTGTCAGATTTCACATTTTAAATCTGATAATTCTTAATTTTTCTCACTGAGTTTTTAGCGTTTTTATTCAACTTCCACCATAAAAATGACTTTTTGAAGCCAACGTCACAGATGGCGTCTTTGATCTTCATCACCCGTATTTTTATTAAAAGTCTGAAGCTTGGGTTAAATTACAGGTGGGATTTTGTGACTTTACCTGTTTTAACACAAGACAGATTATATCTGAAGGACAGTTTTCATCCATAAAAAGTCACTTTGCGTTTGTCTGGGACCGCTCGGAGCCGTCAACCCTCCTGGTCTGACGGGCTCGGGTTTAGAACATGACCTGGACTCTGAAGTGCTTCTGCTTGGTGGCGTTGTTGATCATGCCCGTCTTCAGCATCCACTTGGACTTCATCCTCTGGACGTACTGCATGTCCTTCTGCTTCAGAGAGCCGAGACCTGGGGGGGTGAAGGAGCACGAAGATAAAACAACCTTACTGTGTACTCATCAGAACAGATAAGTGAGTCTAAACCAGGAACAGGACGTGTTGGGGGGGTCAGTAACTGAGTGATGGTGACTTTTACCTCCTTCGCCCCCCCAGCCCAGAGCTTTGTACTGCCGGAGGACTCTTCCGACGGCGTTCCTGTTGTGGCTCAGAGCGACGGCTCGCTGCGTCCCAAACCGCTGTTTGTAGTATCTGATGAGGGAGCGGTGGCCGATTTTAGCTCCTGAAACAAACGGGAAGCTGCTGAAGTTCTACTCAGCACCAGAACTCAACACGTGACTGGGTCGTCTCCGTACAACCACAGAAACGTTCTCATCTGGGGGGGGTTTGTCACCTGAGGGAAGAGTCAGCTCCAACGTTTCATCGTCATACTCCAGGTTCTTGTCGTCAGGCAGATCTTCATCAGGCACGGCTCCCTCCTCTCCGTCGGGATAGCTGCTCCTGTGGGGAAAATCCAGACAGCAGAAACACTCCTCAAGATTAACACACCTCCTCGTCTGCCCCAATCACAGCCAAACGCTCTGCTGTTTTATTCGTTTTTATGTTTTCAGCTTATTATCTAATATTTCCCAAAGCAGAAGCATAATGGAACATGTGTGATGGAGGCATTAAAGCCTCGACTGGGACAGTAACCGCTTCATTCAACGCACTTTGTTCTGGAGTAAAGGAGGTTAGAGACAAGAAAAAAATCATTTTTAATAAACCTCAGAATTCATTATAAATACAAAGTTGTTTATTTACGTAGAGACTTTCTCTTGATCAATTAAACACACACACCCACACCCACACCTTTAGCTTCTTCAGGGAAAAAGGACTAATAAGTACTTACCTGAAATCATAAAAGTCTGCAAACTCCAGCGCAGCGTCTCCATCTGTGAAAAGCTTGCAGTGGCTTTTGTCGATCATGTGACTCTGAACAGCTTCTGTTGAGTAAAACGAGCGCCCCTTCTCGTTGCACCACAGACACACGTTCCCTGCGCCGACCTTTTCACCTGCAACAAACAAATTTCAGATTTTTTCAGGAGAAAAATGCAGATTATGAAACAACTAAAGCATCAATTAGCAGGCAGATTATTTACATAAAGTCATCAGTTTGGGTGAGAAAAATATTTTGGAAACAGAAAAATACTCATTTAGTCTAAATCTGACTGAACATTGTGTGAGAATAGTGAAAAACGTTCTAGATTTAATCCGACTTGCTCGATGCGTGGTGTAGAAATGAAAAATCTTGACTCTAACGACGCAGTTTCAACCCAGCTCACCGAGGTAACGGATGAAGCCCTTGAGGTTGACGAGGAACTCCACATCAGGGATGAAGAAGCTGTGGACGTTGGTCATGTGGGCGACGTTCTTCATGAGCGACTTGGAGTGGTGGGAGCAGAACAGGCAGTCGGTGACGGGGATGGAACCAGTCAGAGGCGTCGGGTCGGACGCACTAGAAGAGCTGCCTTCCTCCTGCTCCATCGTTTCCTCCTCAGCTACATCTTCCTCCATGTCGTCATCATCATCATCTTCCTCCTCCTCAACATCCTCCCAGTCATCTGGGAGGATTTCATGTGAACGTATAACAATCTAATTAAACCTAATAAACAGTCTGACACAACTCATCTGAACAGTTACAGGCCCGCTCGGCGTTTACCTTCATCAGCTGTTGCTCCTTCTCTCTCACGCCTCTTGACTTGCTCCTCCAGCCACATCATCCGTGGTGGTTTCTCCACCTTCTGTTTCGTTGCTCCCTGTGAACTCTGGACCCTCCTCTGCTTAGCCGGGCTCGACCTCTGCTCCTCTCTCAGGGCCTGCTGCAGAGCCTCGTTCCTCGCATCATTATCCTCCTTCTCCTCACTGAGTCCCTTCTCCAGGTTTTTCTCATTCATCTTCTCCACTCTCTTCTGTGCTGTGAGCAGTGCCTGCTTCTCGGCCTGTTGGTGTTTGTGAGACTGGAGGTGGTTCTGGTAGGCGTTGGCGCTGGAGAACTTCTTATTGCAGATGGAGCAGCCCTCAGTTACCGCGGCATCTGTCAGCTGCTGCTCAGCAGCGGCCCTCTGCGCCAGGACTCGCTCCTGGAAGTTTTCAGCTGTGACGGGTGGCATGTCGGCCACCTTACGCTTCAAGTTGTAACGATGCCAGTCGGTTTTGTAGTGCGCTCGCTGCACGTCGCCATCGGAAAAGGCCACCCGGCAGCTGATGCAGGTGTAGGTGGCCATGGTGACCTAAAGGTGAAATCAGTTTAAATTGTACAGCACAAATACCATTGATGATGTCACCACCCTCCATGCTTGTCCTGTCCCCTCTGACAGAGCTGACTGTTACTGTTAACAATTACAATAAACACACATTTCAAGATGCTCTGGACAAAAGCGTCTGCCTAAACATTTGTCTAAATACCTATCAAATTGCTATTTTTTTATTATTTTAATCTAATTCAACAAAAAGGGAACTAATTTATTTGGTGACACAGTGACGTTTAAATAAATATAATAATAGTTTATGGTTAAAAAACAACGTTCAGGACAGATTTCCATAAGATTATCTAATTAATTTGCTATATAAATAAACATTATTTACTTAATTATAAGTAATGTTTACTATATTAAAGCTGTATTAATATGAAAACAAACACAAAACGTGTGTCTGAATAGCTAAAGACCAGATCTTATTGGAGGTGAAATCTTTAAGTATGATGATTAAGACAGAAAACGTACTAAAATACAAAACACATTAATCAGCTCACCGACAGTCGGTTCTCTTAAAACCTGAAAACAAAGGGAATAAATAATAATAGGGGTAAAGTTTAAAGATGTGTGTCTGAGCAGAGAAACTCAGCAGGACCACAGCTAACCCTACTGTCCAGCAAAGTCACCTAAATGTGTAAAAAGCAGCTTAAAACGATTTTGAGCTTTTGTATCTGCGAGCAACAAGCTAGCGCACATTAAAGGTATCAGTGTAAACAGACCATCATAAAAGCTTAAAAAGACAGACCTTAATAAAAAAAATAACTAACAAAGGACCATATTAAGTTAATTTATCTCATATCCAACATTTACTTACTAAATTAGAGAGCTGGCTCCTTTAAAAAGAACTTTTAATCGATTTTATCCTTTATTCAGCTCGAATTTAAACGCTGCCACAGGCTACAGCACAACCAGGAACGCACGAGGGAAGCTTCCGGGGGAATTTCTTCTTCTACTATCTGGGTCGCAGTGCTGCCACCTACTGGACACACAATATATATATCTATATATACAGTCTTTGTATGTTATCTATGGGACACACATCCACCGTGTAATGTCAAAAGCCTGGTCAAAGTCCGAAAGGAGCAACAAAGTCCTAAAACGTATCTGATATTTTTCATAGCGACGGTCTGAATGCGGGTCTTGTCGCCATTCACTAGACTTTGACGTCATTGACATGTGACAGACTTCACTATTCTGCGCCGAAGGTGGTGGGGAAACTGGAGAAAAGAATAAAACAAGCTTACCTTCAATCTTTGGCTTTAATACACACGATAACTTGCAGCATCCGCATTCACTACCGTAAATACTGCACGCGCCGGTCAACGTGCGTGACACGCAGATCCTGCGTACAGCGTGCGACGTCACGCCCGTTTCTGCGCATGCGGGTTGCCTCAAGGCAGCAGAGTGTTTACACCAGTCTTTGGTTTACACTGGAGTCAGATGGCTTTTTTAAAGTGATAAACCAGGAAAAAGAAAATCAGGTTTTAGCAACAAACCCAAGCTTTCTATTGCTAGAACATCCAGAAAGACTGATTCAGGTGTTATTCAGGGCTGAAGTCAAACCTCCATCGTTGGTTAAGTCACATAAACTCATCAGTTTTCCTGTCATTTAGGGTCTTGTGATCTTTTACTTTTCTCAACTTCTCTTACAGCTAATCTGAAAGTGTTTTTATTTTTGACAAAGTCCACAGAAAGTGTTATTATGAAAATAAGGAAAAGGGCTGGAGTAGAGTCAGAGAAAAGTTTTACCGTTCTTAGTGTTAAAACTTTTCTCTGATTCTTCAAGTGCTCCAGCCTTTTTTTCTTCTCATAGCTGATGTTCCACAGCTGTCGAGCACCGGTACTCTGTTGTAAGATGCACAGAGAGCTCATTATACTTATCCTTTAAAGAATATTGTACCTTATTAACTTGCCTATTATTGCTTCCTTTAATTTTCTCTCAAATCATCATACAGCATCAGCTCTGACAGGAACTACCCTGTAAATATCCTGTACATGTAACACATGAGTACTATTACATGATGTTAGGATTTATAACTGAAGATACAAAAAGAATTGATCTGCAAAACAAAAATATGCTTTTTATTTACATTTTAGATGCTTGTGATGAACATCATTAAGGATTTGATCATGCCAAAACCCTACATTACTAAAAAACAACATTCACATGGCACAACACTAAACTAACAGCAGGATCAGTTTATTTAAGTTTGCAGAACTCTGCTGAGTCTTTGGTGAAATAAATCCAAACTCCAGCGTGTAGCGGCTGAGTGAATGTGGTCTGGACTCTGTGGAGGAGAGTCATGGTGTCAGAGATGCTGTAGAAGGACAGAAGACCTGCTCCGTGGTCCAGATACACTCCTACTCTGGAGGAACCAGGATCTGAGATGGAGGTTTTCATGCTGTTGTGGAAAAAGTTGTAGTTGTTCTGGTAACAGTCTAAAGCCCAAGATTTGTCATTCCGCCCAAACGCACATTCATTTCCTGCTCTGCTGATATTTTTGTACGAGACTGCTATAAAACCTCCTCTCCCGCTCCACTCCACCTCCCAGTAACAACGTCCAGTCAGACTCTCTCTGCTCAGAACCTGACAACATCCTGTGAATCTGTCTGAGTGAACAGAATAAGGCTGATGTTGTTTAATCAGCATAGCTTTCCTGTTGCCATTGAGCAGCAACAGCTGCGTGTGTGCTGTGTTTGGATCCAGCGTGATATTACTTGAATATTTTAAGAATCCAGCTCTGCTCGTTGGTTCTGGTTCTGACAGTAAAACGTCCACCTCAGTGATCTTCAGTGAGTCGTTTGTCCAGCTGTCCCTCAGAAGGTCCTGTAGTTTGTCTCTGAGCTCTGACACAGCTGCTGTCACATCCTCAAAGTACCTGAGAGGACGGATATTGATGCTGGATGAGTGTGGAGACCCACTGAGTGCTGACACTGAGGGGTAGTTGTGTAGAAACTGGTTGTGATCCTCTGTGTCTGAGAGCTGCTTCAGCTCAGCATCTTTCCTCTTCAGCTCAGTGATCTCCTGCTCCAGCTTCTCCTGAAGCTCTTTGACTCCACTCACTTCAGTTTCCTGCTGGGATCTGATCTGCTGCTTCACATCAGAGCTTCTTTTGTGGATCAGATGGATCAGCTGAGTGAACATCTCCTCACTGTCCTCCACTGTTTTATCAGCAGAGTGATTGATGGCCTCCACCTCCTGCTGAAGCAGCTTCACATCTTTCTCTCTGTCCTGGATTCTCTGCTGGATTTCTTCTCGTCTCACCTCCAGCTCTCTCTGCCTCTCAGTCCTTTCTGCTACAGCTGAGACTGTGTCGTGGCCTCTATGATCCTCCAACAAGCAGTGAATGCAGATACACTTCTGATCAGTACGACAGAACATCTTCATTACCTCATCATGACGAGAGCAGATGTTCTCCTGGAGGTTCTTGGAGGGCTCCACCAGCTTGTGTATCCTTAATGGAGCCACATCATAATGAGGCTGAAGGTGTTTCTTACAGTAAGAGGCCAGACAGACTAAACAGGACTTAGTGGCTTTCAGTTTTCTTCCAGAGCAGAAATCACAGGCCACATCTTCAGGTCCAGCATAGCAGTGATCAGCAGGAGCAGGCTGAAGTCCAATTTTCTTAAGTTGATCCACTAAAGCTGCTAACGTGACATTTTTCTCCAGGACAGGCCTCGGTATGAAAATTTTCCTGCACTGAGGACAGCTGTGGATTACTTTGTGGTCTTTTTTTTCCCAGTGAGCTTTAATACAGTTCATGCAGTAGCTGTGTCCACAGGGAATAGTCACTGGTTCCTTCAGGAGATCCAAACAGATGGAACAGCAGCAGGTTTCTCGGTCCAGCTGAAGTCCTTTCTGCTCCATTTCTCCTCTCAGGAACAGCGACCGTGTGAGCTTCACCCACACCCTGCTCTAAACTAACTCTCAGCAGGAAGAAACAAGAAAATATGTGGACAGACTGGAGCTGCCGTGTTCACGGAAGTGAGGAGAGGGAGGTTCTTCATGTTTTCTCACATTGCAGAGTAATGAGCACAAGGATATATTTACACAAGTTGTTTCCTCCCATACTTACAGTCAAGAGTCAGGTGATAGTCTTAAATCAGTTCCTTATTACAGTTACTTGTTTTAGAGGTCAGTTACTTGGTCTAATTGGTCAAATAGTTACCTGAAGCACCCTTATTACTATTTTGTTAGATTATTTGTCTGACTTCGTTTTTAATTAATTCTCTACAATCAGGGATAAGGACACATGATTGATGAGGTACTGTAATTATCGCCACTTGAATGAGAGCAAAACTGAGCTCATCACATTCAGTCCAACTGTCAAGGTGGGTCTGGTCTGGGTCCTACTCTCAACCTTGACACTCTGTTAAAGTGACACAGAGCAGTTTCCTGCTCCTCTGCCCCACTGGTTGAAAGTGGAATTACAACTGTCGTAAACAGTTCTTCTTTGAATGCAGCTTTGTCCTCTTTGCAGCACAACTTTAATTGTCTTCAACATGCCTTCTCCAATCTTCACCTTCATTTAAACACAAGTAAAACAAAGTTCATGATCTTCAACCGTAACTTACCGCAATCAACTTGCCACTCTAGTATTGTTTCCCTGGATGGTACAGAACTACAACTTGTCAGTTCCTATAAGTATCTGGGTATCTGGCTTGACAGCACACTTTCATTTGACATTCACATTAATTCATTACTCTCTAAAGTCAAGTCAAGGATTGGATTTCTATACCGCAACAGGTCATCCTTTACTCATTCTGCAAAGCAAACCTTGGTCAAAATGACAATCCTTCCCATCTTAGATTACGGTGACATCATTTATAGGACTGCTTCCAAAAACTTCTTCATAAACTCGATGTCATTTATCACTCAGCAATCCGTTTCGTCACTGGTGCCCCTTTCACTACTCATCATTGTGATCTGTACTCACGCGTTAACTGGCCATCACTCCATTCCCGCAGGTTGTTACATTGGTATCAATTTATATACAAAACAATCATTGGTAGAACACCGTCATATCTTCACTCATTACTCATCACTTCCAACAACCAGCGCATTTTACGTTCCAGTAACCTAATATCTATGGTTATTCCCAAAGCTCGCACCTCCTTTGGCCGCTCCTCATTCCAGTTTGCTGCTCCCAATGACTGGAATGAACTGCAAAAATCACTAAAGCTCACTACCTATGTTCCATTATCTACCTTCAATAATTCATTGCATTCAATAGTTTCTGATCAATGTGCCTGCTTCTGAGTACTTAAAGATTGTTTTAAGTCTATTTTGATGGCTTGTACAAATTATATATGAGAACAGTCCTTTGTTTTTATGTCTAGCTGTTTTATGTTATCTTTATCTGCATTTTTTTATCTTATCTGTTTGTGTAAAGCTAACTATGTGTCTGTTGCTGCTGCCTCTTGGCCAGATTGTCGTAAATGAGAATGAGTTCTCAATCGACTCATCTGGTTAAATAAAGGTTAAATAAATAAAATAAATAAAAAATAATAATAAAAGTAAACAACCCTGCTGCAGCCTGCTGTAGCTAGCGCTAACAACGAGCTAACACTAACATGAGCCAACTAATACTAAAATAAACAATGAAGTTAAAAGATCCACACTGTTGATCAAAAAATATTATTACTTATTAATATTATTACAAAGCCAGGTCACCATCAGTCTGTGAATTTGTAGCTAGCTAGCTTAGCTCCAAACTAGTATAGGCTGAGCCAATGTTCACTCCAGTTTTAGCTCTTTGCTTTACCTCCAAAGACATTACTGTTACTTTTACTTCCAGGCTCTGCCATGATGCCAACAGAAAAAGCAAACTTTTTTCTTCTTCTTGGGCTTTTTATTGACGATCGGTGAACTGAAAATGCTAACCACTAGCATTACAGCTAACAGCCATAAAGCAGGTATAAGAGAGCCCCCTAGATCACCAAACCCGCTCCACAAAACTGTTAAGTACTGTATCTGGCCAGCAGAGCGCTGCAGTGTGGTGTCAAATATGAAACGGGTCAAGTTTCTAAACCAACAATCACTGAGATCAATGTTAAAGCTCTATTAAAGTTTTAGTGTTCTGGGCAGATCTTATCCACCTTGTCATCAAGGAGCTTTGACCACCTCAGTGACCTTGGCTCCAGAGATTGGAGAGCCCAACCCAAAGTCCCCAGACTCCACTTCCTCACTGGAAGACAGGCCGGTGGGATTGAGGAGGTATTCAATGTACTCTGCCCACCAATCCAAAATGTTCCAAGTCGAGGTCAGCAGCACACCGTCTCTACTGTAAACAGTGTTGGTAGTGCACTGCTTTCCCCTCCTGAGATGCCGGATGGTAGACCAGAATCTCCTCAAAGCCATGCTGAAGTTTTGCTCCATGGTCTCACCAAACTCCTCCCATGCCCGGGTTTTTGCCTGTGACCACCCCAGTCGCATTCCGCTTGGACTGCCGGTACCCATCAGCTGCCTCTGGAGTCCCACAGGCCAAAAATACCCGATAGGACTCTTTCTTCAGCTTGCAGCATCCCTAACCGCCGGTGTCCACCAGTAGGTTTGGGGATTGCCGCCATGACAGGCACCAACCACCCTGTGGCCACAGCTTTGGTCGGCCACCTCGACAACGGAGGCACGGAACATGGCCCACTCGGATTTAATGTCCCCCGCCTCCCCCGGAACTTTTTGGAAGTTCTGTCGGAGGTGGGAACTGAAGCTCTTTCTGACAGGAGACTCCGCCTGATGTTCTCAGCAGACCCTCACAACACGTTTGGGCCTGCCAGGTCTGACTGGCATCCTCCCCCACCATTGAAGCCAACTCACCACCAGGTAGCGGTCAGGTGACAGCTCCGCCCCTCTCTTCACCCGAGTGTCCCAGACATGCGGCCGCAGATCAGATGAAACTACAACAAAATCAATCATTGAGCTGCGGCCTAAGGTATCCTGGTGCCAAGAGCACATGGACACCTTTATGCCTGAACATTTGTTATGGACAATCTATGATGAGCACAGAAGTCCAATAACAAAACACCACTCAGGTTCAGATCAGGCGGGCCGTTCCTACCAACCACACCTCTCCAGGTCTCACTGTCGTTGCCCACATGAGCACTGAAGTCCTCCAGCAGAACGAGGGAGTCATTGGAAGGAGTGCTCTTGAGCACCGCCTCCAGGAACTCCAAAAAGAGTGGGTAGTCTGAACTGCAGTTAGGTGCATAAGCACAAACCAGTCAGGACCAGTCTCCCTCACGTAGGCGGAGGGAGGCAACCCTCTCGTTCACCGTAGTAAACCCCAACATACAGGCACCAAGATGGGGGGCAACTAGTATGCCCACCCCTGCTTGGTGCCTCTCAGTGGGAGAAACTCCAGAGTGGCAGAGCCCAACTCTTCTCAAGGAAATTGGTTTCAGAGCCATGCGTCAAGGTGAGTCAGACTATATCTAATCGGAACGTCTCAACCTCACGCACCAACTCCGGCTCTTTCCCCACCAGAGAGGAGACATTCCACATACCGAGAGCCAGCTTCTGTAGCCGAGGATCAGACCGCCAAGGTCCCTGCCTTCGGCTACCACCCATCTCACACTGCACCCGACCCCTTTGGCCCCTCCCACGAGTGGTGAGTCCATGGTGAGTCAAATTAAATACAATAAAATAAATATCTTCTTTAATTAAAAGCAAAACATCAACTGTTCGAATCAAGTTTCTTCATTTAAACGCTAGGGGGCGATAACAGGCTACACAGAGAGGGTGCCGTTCGAATTTGTTTTTAAACGCAGTTGAATAAAATGTTTATTTCCACATAAAAAAACTCACAAGCAGAAGAGAAACATGAGTTTAACCAAGATTTAGCAGCTGCATGTTCCAAAAAAGCTGTATCAGTGTTACCCGTTCGCTATGTGATGCTACAGAGCGCTACAGCGGAATGTCCGGTGACAAAAATAAAATGTCCACTCAACAGATTAACCTAGGCGTTCTGAACATCATCATTATTTGTGGGAAAAAAATGGCACACTTGTACTAAAAAATTTAATTTCACACATTTATGGAATAAATTAGAAATTTTATATAAAGTTTAAGTTAATTTGTACGGTGCTTTTATTTTACAACCAGTAGTTTATTTCATCTCATGTGAAACATCAGCAGCAGCCCAGGAGGTAGAGCGGGTTGTCCAGTAATCGGAATGTTGCAGGTTTGATCCTGACTCCCCTCAGAGCTGTTGTGTCCTTGGGCAAGACACTTAACCCTCCTTGACTGGTGGTGGTCAGAGGGACCGGTGGCATCTGTGCTTTGCAGTCTCGCCTATGTCAGCGTGCCCCAGGGCAGCTGTGGCTACATTGTAGCTCATCACCACCAGCGTGTGAATGAATGAATGATACTCTGTAAAGAGCTTTGGAGTCCTCTAACTCTGAAAAGTGCTATAGAAGTGCGGCTCATTTATCATCATAAAAACCTGGCACATTTGTTTAATAATCATTTTAGAGCAGACTGAATGTTTTGTTGAAATAAAACAAGTCAGTTTCCGTTATTTATGAGTGTTTTTACACTCAAC
This sequence comes from Aphyosemion australe, assembly GCA_006937985.1. Lineage (NCBI taxonomy): Eukaryota > Metazoa > Chordata > Actinopteri > Cyprinodontiformes > Nothobranchiidae > Aphyosemion > Aphyosemion australe. The sequence goes on from SSNS01000576.1 coordinate 191,433, forward strand.
ACACTGATTTATGTGGCTGAAGCAGCTTGTTGCTCTAAGAACAATACATGATTATTTTTAAACAAGTTTATTTAAAACATTTTTCAAAACTAATTTCACAAGTTTTCAGTCTTTCATAAAAAAAATATGAATTATATCTAAACACTGAAGACCGACTGGTAGGAAGAACCAGAGGGTTTTAGAGGCATACAAAGACAACAGGAATTCCACAGAAACGTAAGGTTCCAGGAGTGTTGGGGAGTACGCAGGACCGGAATCCCTAAGTTTATTTAAAATACTTCACTGTAAAAACCTAAAACTCTAAATAAATCCAGTTAGGATGACGGCTACTGAGGAGTGTTTTTATTCAGGTAATTAAAAATCCAACCATGCCTCACCTCGTGTGTGAGGTCAGATTGTAGAGGTAAAGATCCAGACGTCAGCAGAACCAGGTTCTGGTTTAAATGTTTCACACAGCAGACAGACGACCCGTTTAACTCAGGCTTGACTCGAGGTTGGATTCGGCCCTTGGGATGCATGTCTACATCCGATGGGAGGGATGTCTAAAACGCATACATCCCATGGGATGTAACTGTATTTTTCCTTAAAAATGATCATTGTTACTTCAAAAGAAAGTCTTTAGTCCTGCAATAATCAGTTATTAATAATTATGCATAATAATTTTCAAAAATTACAACCCATAGGCATGAGCTTGTAAGCACTGGGGCTGGAATTCACTTAATCTGCCAATACGTTTTTGCTTCTGAAGTTTATAGGTTGAAGATCATATAGTTTGTCCTGCTTTTCTTTTAGTCTCTGGAAAATTGATAACAGGAACATCTGATCATTATTTAGCCATACTTTTTTCTTTTAGCCAAACCATTTCATCATGTGCTGAAGATTTTAAAAGACCATATTCTTGAGTTGAATTTTTAAGATTTCAACATATAAGTACAATTGACCTTTTTTCCAACGTGTTAAGCTGATATATATGCTCTTTTTTGTAATTGGTTGATTTGTAATAATAACTAGATTGAGCCTATTTTAACCAAAAAGAAAGAACTTTACCCAGACTTTTTTTTTCTCCTCTCAGCAGAATATACTACACAACCTGTTTCCTCAGTGTGATGACTTGTTTTGTTTCTCAGATTTCAGAGTGGATTAACAGAAAAAATGTTCAGGGCAGAGTGTGCATTGGCATTAGTCAACACAAAACAGCCACAATGCAAATTGCAACATTTGCTTTAACAATGGAGGAGACTGCTGTACGTTTTTTCTTAAACTTTCCATTTTAATAAAGTGATGTTCAAAAATAATCATTTATTGTTTGTCTCCACAGATGCTGGAGGCATATTACATCCATGTGAGACCAGATTACCCGACAGGTAGTGGGGAAGATGATGGGCGTTTTTTTAGCCAGCAATGGTAAACCACTTTGGAGTGCTACAACTGACTTAAACAGTCTTCCTGCCCAGTGAGTATTAGATTTAGTGCAATTTAATGTTATTCAAATTCATATTCAGTGTTAGCAGTGAATCTGCACATTGACCTGTCTGTTCCTATTGCAGCTACAAACTGACAAATGTCACCAGTCAGGAAGTAAGAGCTGTCGAGACACAGGCTGCCAATTGCCTCTCTGAGAAACAAAAAAATGCAGTCGCCCACTACAGGGCACACACAAACCAGGTGGCAAATCACCACTACAGAATGAGGACACCAGGTGCCATCGTCGACACTGCTGTTGTTATAAATATGAGACATTTCTCAGTCAGTCCCTCAGTAAAGGGAAAACAGATCGTGTAATCTGGGCTCAAATATTTACCTGACTTTGCAGACGTTTTTGCTGTGGGACTTAGCAACGGGTTTCCTCAAAGCGCCCAGCAGTGAGATGTAGGAATCACACCTCTGCTTCAGGTCATGATCCTGCACGCCTCTCAGTTTGAGGAACTCACAGAACCTGATCATGTTTTTTAAGTCATTCAGAATTGTTGCTGGGAGGAGGTTGGCCCACTTGAGATGATGGATGTAGTCGATGGTCTCCACGCTATTGCTAAGGAAATCCAAGCTAATTTCCTCACTAGTTGGCTGAATAAAACACAGCATTCTGGAAACATTGTCAACCTGTAATGAGAAGCAAGACTACCAATTTAGGCTGGAAAGAAATGGTTTGTACGCTTTTCAACACTCTCTATTGCTATGGTGTAAGTATTTACACTGCTCACAAAAATTAAAGGAACACTTTTTTTATTGGGCCTGGCATGAAATCAATGAAACCTGTCTGATATTTTTCTGGTTGATTAAGCAGCTGAGGGCATTGTTAATCGCTTTCAGCTGTATTGGTGTTCATGGACTTAACGACAGGTGCACTAAAGTGGCAACAATTACAAAACCCTCAAAACAGGACTGGTTTAACATGTGGAGGTCATTTCAAGTTTCTCCCTCTTGATCTTTTTTGGCTGGTTTTCCACTCGTGCTAGTTTTGGCTTGAGTAATTATCTCTACTGGCAGCATGAGGCGATTCCTTAACCCTACAGAAGTTGCACAGGTTGTCCAACTTCTCCAGGATGGCACATCCACACGTGCTGCAGCAAGAAGGTTTAATGTGTCTCCCAGCACAATCTCCAGAACATGGAGGAGATTTCAGGAGACTGGCGGTTATTCTCGGAGAGCTGGACAGGGTCGTAGAAGGTCCACAACCCATCAGCAGGACCGATACCTGCTCCTTTGTGCAAGGCGGAACAGGCTGAGCACTGCTCGTGCCCTACAGAATGACCTCCAGAGGGCCACTGGTGTGAATGTCTCTACCCAAACAATCAGGAACAGACTTCATGAAGATGGCCTGAGGGCCCGACGTCCTGTAGTGGGCCCTGTGCTCACTGCCCAGCACCGTAGAGCTCGACTGGCATTTGCTCAAGAACACCAGAATTGGCAAGTCCGCCACTGGCGCCCTGTACTTTTTACAGACGAGAGCAGGTTCACCCTGAGCACCTGTGATAGACGTGAAAGAGTCTGGAGAAGACAAGGAGAACGTTATGCTGCCTGCAACGTCGTTCAACATGACAGGTTTGGTGGTGGGTCAGTGATGGTCTGGGGAGGCATATCCATGGAGGGACGCACAGACCTCTACTGCCTAGGAAATGGTGCTCTGACTGCCATAAGGTATCCAGATGAAATCCTTGAACCCTTTGTCAGACCCTACGCTGATGCAGTAGGTCCTGGTTTTCTCCTAATGCACGACAATGCCCGGCCTCATGTGGCAAGAGTATGCAGGCAGTACCTGGAGGATGAAGGAATTGAAACAATTGAATGGCCTTCACGATCCCCTGACTTAAACCCAATAGAACATCTGTGGGACATTATGTTTGGGTCCATTAGGCGGCGCCAGGTTGCTCCTCAGACTGTACAAGAGCTCAGGGATGCCCTCACACAGATCTGGGAGGAAATGCCACAAGACACCATCCGTTGTCTCATTAGGAGCATGCCCCGACGTTGTCAAGCATGCACACAAGCTCGTGGGGGCCACACAAGATACTGAAAAGCATTTTGAGTTGCAGAAATGAAGTTTTTGAAATAATGGACTAGCCTGCCACATCTTCATTTCACTCTGATTTTAGGGTGTCTACACAATTGAGCCCTCTGTAGGCTGAAAACTTTTATTTCCATTAAAAGACTTGGCATCCTTTTGTTCCTAAGACATTGCCCTGTCGTTATTTGTATAGATATCCAACTTCATATTGAGATCTGATGTATCTAATGTGTTTCTTTAAAGTGTTCCTTTCATTTTTGTGAGCAGTGTATATAAACTGAATAGTTTTTGTGGATGTTTTTGTTAAGGCAGATTCAGGCATTTAAAAAAAATTCTAAATATTCTANAGGACCGATACCTGCTCCTTTGTGCAAGGCGGAACAGGCTGAGCACTGCTCGTGC
>SSNS01000576.1:204512-254575 GCA_006937985.1 Aphyosemion australe
AATCCACGCTGCAGCCCTGATCACAGCTAATGCTACTACTGTAGCATGATCACAGCTAATGCTACTGCACGCTAGCTCTCTCTGAGTCATCGGTGAGGTCAGATCATTGTCATCATCTCTAAACACAACCTATAATGTTTCTTACCTGCTCACTAGGAAATGAGCCATGGCAGCATCCTTTTTGAGTCCCAGATATAGTTGAAGCAGCCTCCATTCGTCAATCACGTATCCGATATAGATTCAGGTCCCTGCCTGTCTTTTACCATATTTGGTTTTTGACTCACGAGATGCCGCTGAATAAACTTCCTTTGTGCCACGCTTGGTCGTTTGCTGGTTGCAGTAGAATCCATTCCCACAGTTCTTCTTTTGGAGTTTGGCGGTTGGCAAGCAACTTACGGTGCAATAGCGCCACCTACCGATCTGCAGTGTCGAACACATTTTCTTTCTGTTTTGAAGCTGTTGTGAACGCGCAAGCAGTGTCAATTGACGCCACATCCGTAGGGCAGCGCGGGAAATTCGTGACCGAACTGCAGCGCATTTTGCAGCAAACAGCCTGTTCAAGAAAATGGAACGATACATGGGTGGCCTCATTCTTTTTGGTTTATAACGCTACATCACCCATTAGCTTTGAAAAAATGAACATACATGTTTAATTTTTTACAGATTTTTTAAAGATCCTGCCCCATGTTCCTTTAAGAATTGCTTTAGTTTTTAAAGCTTATTTCTAGGGATGTTATGACCACATTTTTTGCCCCTGATCCAAGTTCAAGTTATTTGATTTTGATTATCTTCCCATACTGAGTTCTGTTCTGATACAAGGTGGTGATGCAATGCATTAAAAAAAGAAGAAAAAAGGGAGAACACATCCAAGTTGTCAAGTTCTGTATTTGTCATTTTGCTAATTCATCCTTAAAAAGTCACTCATCCAGGAAGTACATGGAACAGGATGCAACCACAGAAAGTTATCCAGTGTGATAAATGCTGCTATGCTGGCTGTGATCTTTTTCCTGTCTGAAGTTCCTGATCCAATTCCATGATCTCACTCTGAACTTTACACTAAACCTGAGAGCTCTGCTACCAACCTAACACCATCCTTTACATCAGGCTGAATACCAATAACACACATTCATCTAGAGTCTGATATCACACACACCCACACACACCCACACACACCCACACACACACACACACACACACACACACACACACACACACACACACACCATTTCCAGAATACTGCATATACTATGGCCATAAGTTTGCATCATGGTGCTGATCCAGAATATTCCCAGAATGTTCCCTTGGTGATCTGACTGGTTTCAAAGCATCAACTTATCACCCAGTCCTGTTTCACCTTTTTAATCAACTCCACCAATTTCACATTAACTTTTAGAATTTTTATTCAATAAAAAATAGATTCTGCCAAATTTTTAGAAAACTGTAAGTGTCTCTTTGGCAATAAGATTTTTAAAAACAGTGTTGTTAAGGTTCTACAGTTTTAATAGTAATAATAATGTATTTTATTTCTCATTTTTAATAAAACTCAGAAACGTTGCCATAAAACATTTACATAACATGATCATATAACTTCCAATGCATCTGCTGACAAAAAAGTTACATATTTAAAATAATGTAAGTAATACTACTAATAATAATTATATTATTGAAAGGGAACAAGTCTGAGCTCCTGGTTGTGTGGGTTTGAAAAGGTGAGCTTGAGCTTGTTTTTGAGTTTCTGCAGGATGAGGAAAGAGCTCGAGGCTCTGCAGGGGGATGAGTTTCTCTAACTTTCACTTCAGAAGAGGTCACTAAAGTAAACTAGTAAACGGACTCGTCCGCTTTTCTGCCAACTCTCACGCATTGAGCGTGAGATACACGCATCTGAGAAGAACCGCCCCCCCGCTCTCACACACACCCCTCGCTCTCACAATGGAAGAGTTCAAAAGTTGGCTGCCTTGCTACCTGACTCTGTACCCAGGGGCGTCGGACTGGGGGGGGGAGGGTACCGTTTACCCAGGGCCCACTGCAGGGAGGGGCCCTGGGACAGCCTTGAATAAAAATGTTTTGTGTTTTTTTCCCCCACGATTAACTTAATGTCTTAATAAACGTCCCTTTACCTGGATAAAGAGGTTAAAAAACAGAATTTTGCCTTAAACATAATAACTGAATTGTCTCTGAGGCATCTATCACCCCTTAAAAATGTGCAAAGTGGTTTAGTCCACACCTGTGGCCAGGGGCTGCACCAGCTGCATCTACAGCTATGATATCGCTGACAGCCAGAGCTGGAGGCAGGAGGAAGTCATGTGTTTCCCCAAGAAAGAGAAACCTGGCTTCCAGAAAAGAAAAGAAATGAAGGAGAAAAAGCTAATTGAACATATAGGATTTTCAAGAAGAGAGGTGAGCAGCAGCACAGAACCCAGTTTGAGCTGATAGTAGCTCTCAGACTGAAAGCTGCATTCATGTTACGTGTTCAGTGTTAGACGCCTTTAGTTTCACCATCAAGATCAGTTATAAATCCATTTGTTACACCCCCTCGGTGGCTCAGCTAGGCAGAGGAGGAGGTGATAACATAAACTGGACGAGTCAGGTTGTTAAATAACAAAAAGGTTTATTTACCAGTGTAAATGATTCAAAATTTATTGAGCTTGTGGAAAAAACAGCTGTCATCTTAATTTGCATTCCAAAAATAAGTGTAAGATGTGGATCACTAACACCCCACCCAATATAATTTGTGTAAGTCCACACTTTTGAAAACAAAATTATTTCCTTGACTGAAACAGCAGCTTCATGTTATGTGAACATATGCATAAACCACAATACAGGTTTGACAACACGTTTATTATGATGGCTGTCATGTTTCACTCCCAGCTTCAGAGACTGCGGAGCTTGCTGTCGAGTGTAGGAAAAAAACAACCAGATTTCGCTCCATTTTGAAAAACTAGTCAGAAAGTATTGATTAAATAAGAAAACTTGTGAACATTAAACAATATTTTGCTTAGCACCAAAGTACTGGATGGATTATTTCCTTTAAAATGAAACCAAACATGAAGGGTTCAATCTCTTGATAGCTTGACCAAATACATGTAACATATTTTAAAGCCTTGTTTTTCTGATTGTTGCTTTTAAGACAGAGAAACTGTCACAAGTATCAAAAGCATGTAAGATTGGAAATAAACATGCATGTTAGCAAGAATAATCAATAAAAAGTTTATATAAAGTTGTGCCACACTGTACCCTTCATGTTTAGTCTCATTTTAAAGGGAAAAAAATCCAGCATTTTGATGCTCGTCAAGAGGTAGTTCAATATTTACAGGTTTATTTTGTAATACTTGTCAAAAATAAAAGTGTTTTCATTCATCAGTGGTGCAGGATGTCTTTACCAGCCCACTCATTTGTAATCGAAAGGCTATTCACCCACTGACATTCTTCCTTAAAGGCAGGAAGTGTCAGGTAAAGAGGTCTCTCAAAATACAAAAACATTTTCCCTCCATTTTGTCTTCAGTTTTACAAACAAACTATCCAGACGGATGTGATTAAATAATTAAAAAGTGTGAAAATTAAACAATATTTTGCCTAATACCAACATGCTGGATTTATTACCATCTTTAAAATGAAACCAAACATGAACGGTTCAGTTTGTTGGAAAATGAACCAATTACATATAATTTTTTAACCGTTCTTTTTCTGACAGCTGTTTTTGGGACAGATAATCTTTTATGTCTTTAACCATCACCACAAAGCTACAGGCAGGTTTATGAATCCATATTATGAGGGCATTTTTAAATGCCGGTTTATAGTAAAAATGTTCATACCTCAGGCTAGCAAAGTCGTACAAACATGTTTGACACATCAAATGAAAGTATAAAAGCTCCCCTTTACATATGCTGGTGAAGGTTCTCAGTCATCCAGGTCATGGTAATCCAAGGGGTTAAAATGAAGGCAACTGGACTTCTTTGGTTCGCTTCTCATCCGAGGAGCTTTGTCAATTCTGACTGGAATATGGGAGGGTCGATAAACTGTAGCTGTCTATTGTTGCTCAACCAGCAGCACCTGCCTGTGAATACCCCTCCTCCCTACCTTTTTCCAAAACTGCAAAAAGCTCTCCAAAACTGCAGATACCGCAACTGGGCCTTTGTGAAATCAACAAAGAAGTCTAGAAAGGAATCCACAGCGGCAAACAGCAAGGAGAAGGACAACAGGCGCAGAGGTACCATCATCCCATATGTGGCAGGAGTCTCTGAGAAACTGAGAAGAATCTTCTCCAAACACAACATCCCTGTAAACTTTAAACCCAACAATACCCTCAAACAGAGGCTGGTCCATCCTAAAGACAAGACACCCAAACAGAAGCGGAGCGGCGTCGTTTATGCAGTCCAATGCAGTGAGGACTGTCCAGAGCTTTACATAGGGGAAACTAAACAACAACTACACAAGCGCATGGCACAGCACAGGAGAGCCACCTCTTCAGGCCAAGACTCTGCAGTCCACCTACACCTGAAGGACAAGGGTCACACCTTTGAAGATGACAAAGTCCACATTCTGGACTGAGAAGATAGATGGTTTGAGAGAGGAGTGAAGGAAGCCATCTATGTCAAAATGGAGAAACCATCATTAAATAGAGGAGGAGGACTCAGGTTTCACCTTTCCAGCACCTACAAAGCGGCTTTGAACTAAGTTCCAAAACAGTTTCAGTCCAGTTCACACCCTCCTGCATCTAATCAAAACGACTCACAACCAATAGAGGCTAACGATGCTAACGACTCATCAAGAGGTAGGGAGGAGGGGTATTCACAGGCAGATGCTGCTCGTTGAGCAACAATAGACAGCTACAGTTTATCAGATCGACCCTCCCATATTCCAGTCAGAATTGACAAAACTCCTCGGATGAGAAGCGAAACGTCTTCAAGAAACCAAAGAAGTCCAGTTGCCTTCATTTTAACCCCTTGGACTCCCCTTTACATAGGTTCCAAGCTTAATGGGGTGTGATGAGGCCCTGGATTAACACTAGAAATACTGAAAAATTCATTCCTGGTGCAAGTGCCCCCCCCCCCCCCCCCGAACTCCTCACGTCTTGTGCAAATGAGTCATTACCAGTAAGTGCTAACACATTTGCATTTACAAACCAGGTGGGGGGACGTTTGTTACATTGAGTTGAACTGACTTTCTGAGATTCTGAGTTTCATTGTATGTAATGTTTTTTACCATCCTGAGATCATCTGGCCCTGGAATATAGTCAAACAACAGTCCAAAAGAGATTCAAAAACAGAATTTTTATTTTCTCACACAATCATATACAAGTTCAAACACTAGAAACATGTTTCAGCGTTTGCATAGCCAGTATCCATTGTCCCCGCATTTGGCTCAAGTGAATTTTTCACATTTTGCACCGGTAAACCTGCTGCGGTTCCTGCTGCTACTCTCTTGCACCTGGCACTGAGTTGTCCATACCTTTCCTGGCACAGCAACCTCAGCAGCCTTCCTCTCTGCCTCTATTGCCTTGTGCTGCATGAATCGGCAATGGCGTTCACTTGCTAGAAGACTCAGAAACAATCTTCCTTTGCCTTTCCACCCTGTACATGCCTTGTGAAGAATGAAGGCATTCACTGCCGCCAGGACCAGCATATTGTAAAAATCCACTACTGGCCACCTGCGTGTTGCTGCTTTTACGGAATACATCCGCCCCATTTGGTCCAACACGTCGACACCACACTGTAAAAGTATAGAGTCAGAGGCAGAGTCATGAGTATATGTGCTTTTTTTCTATAGGCCTGTATAGTTCATATAAATAAAAGATTGTATCACTGGTTTAAACATTCACATACCTTCATGTAGTTGTAGTCTGTTATTGTGTTGGGTTTCCTCTTTCTGCTGGCACCGATCGTTACATCTTGGTGCAAGGAACTTCTGAAGACTGGGGTCCTTTCCCAAGTAAGGGGATGCATTGCATACATATTTGGTCTCCAAATCCGTGGCCATCCAGAACTTGATCCCAAATTTGTCAGGCTTGGTTGCAATATACTGGGTAAGTAGACAACGAACCTTGGTAGGGAACAGCTGTTCATCAATGGTCAGAGTGAAACTCTCAGCACAGTTCTTGGTGAAGTGTGTCCAGATGTCAGACATCGCTGCAAATTTGTCTGTTTTTACATGTTCTGCCCTCATATCCTTGTCATCAAATCGAAGGTGTTGCATAATTGAAATGAATCTATCTCTGGACAATTGTCTCTTTGACTACTGGCACCAGAAAACTTTCCGACCAGCAATCCACAATGGCACCAACGTGACACAGGATGGCTCTCACAAACAGAATTGAAATGAATTCCATCAGTTCATGAGTGCCAACTTCCAGTCCACACAGCACACAGCATATATGTTGTGAACAAACCTTCTCCAACTGGTTTAACCTGGCTTGTGAATGCAAATGTGGGGGCCTCACAGGTAATGGTCCCTTTGCAAAACAAAAGGAGGGGAACAATGGAGTGGGGAGAGGGGCCGGGTCCTGGATTTTAAGCAAATTTGCGCAGGTTTAGTAAATCTAGTGTTAAGACAGCCCACCCCATACTAGCATTTTCATAAATAAATCACGACTCGGTCAATGTTGCTTCTTTTAATTTGTGCAAATTGTGTCTGAAATCTGCCTCAATCCAGCCTTGCTATATCTTCCCATTTTCAGCATGAGCTCAGCTTTCCAATAAGCATAGCCCCATCATGCTGGCATTGACCACCACAAAGCTACAGGCAGGTTTATGAATCCATATTATGAGGGCATTTTTAAATGCCGGTTTATAGTAAAAATGTTTCCATTCATACCTCAGACTAGCAAAGTCGTACAAACATGTTTGACACATCAATGTTCCTTCAGCTGTGGGACTGAAGACGAGTCAGGCATTGGCGGTCCAGAAACAGCTCCGGTCGTCCCAGGTGAACCTTCATGTGATCTTTGAGACGTGAATGAAAAGAGAAACGGATCCCACAAACCTGGCATAAATACGGTTTTTCCCCGGTGTGGACCCTCATGTGGATCTTACAGTTCCCGTTAGTGCTGAACCTTTTCCCACACACTCTGCAGGAGAAAGGCTTCTCACCGGTGTGGCTCCTTAAGTGTGTAACTAGACTGGAGTGGGAAGCACAAACTCTGCCACAGACGGGACAGCAATGCTGCAGGCTGTCAGAGGTTGGGCTCCTGACTTTGTGGGCGTTCAGCTGACTTAGAAGATGAGAGCTGTGAGAGAACGTGTCCCCACCAGGAAACGACCCCTGACTGGAGTGGGATCCAGCGTGAGCGCTCAGTAAAGAGGGATTTATAAACACTTTGTTGTAAACGTGCTGCTGCTGGGTGGCGATTAAGCTCCTCTCAGGTGTTATGGGTTTGTTTCTGTTACAATGACCACCGTTCGTGTCATCGGTCTTCTCTGGAAAGAGTTCAGTGTTCTGATTTGACCCTGAATCCTGATCCAGGTTCTGGGTTGCATCAGAACTCTGAGAGTTGGGCTGTTCCCCTTCTGGTTCTGCTTCACTGAGCTCACTTTCATCATCCAAAACAGTCACCAGGAACGGATCTGTCTCCTGCTTCAGCTGAAGTGGCTCTTCCTGATGCTTTTCTTGGATCTGTGGAGATTCTGGATCCAGTTCCTCATGGTCGGCTTTGATCCGTGGAGGTCTTGGTTCCTCCTGGTCCAGGCTGGAGCTCCACTCCTGGTCTGTGAGGACCAGCTCAGTTGTGGGATCGTGTTCCTCCTGGAGGCCTGAAGAGACCAAATGACCAATAACAGGTTCAGAACAACAATACACTGACTGTGTGTTTGTGTGAAAAAACTAAGAGCTGGAATCAAAAAAGAGGTTATTTGTAGAACACAAAACCAGGAAACACTAGCTTTCAGGTCGGTTTAGCCACGCTCCATCGTAGCCTCAGCAGGTCTACCACTGGCCCGGACGGTTTTGTGTGTAGCCAATCACCTTTGGGGTGATGGTGGCAGAGGAGTTAAGTGCCCACCCCGCAATCAGAAGATTGCAGGTTTGCGCCCCGCTCAGTCTGTCGCTGTGCCCTTGGGCAAGACACATAAACCACATTGCCTGCTGGTTATGGTCGGAGGGACTGGTGGCGCCGGTGTACGGCAGCCTCGCCTCCGCCAGTGCGCCCCAGGGCTGCTGTAGCTACGATGTAGCTCATCACCTGAGGTATGACCGACGCTTTAGTTTTAGAGTCTCTTCTGATTTCTACTTCTACATTCTCTCCAGACAAAAACAACTTCTGTGTTCTGCTCTGATTTGGAGGAAATTCTGGTAGAGCAGGACTTTCATCCATGTTCTCAACTGGCTTTATGATTAATATTACTATTGTTAAATGTTCTATTATGTTCAGGAGAGCTAACGAATTAAATCTGATCAAAGTTTAAGACTAACCAGAAAATCAGGACTAATCTAAAAACATGTCTGCTTCATTTGAGGCTCAATGCTAACAAATGAATGAGGCTTTTCGAGGAAATAAACAACAAACATGAAGGTTTTATCACAGCAGGACAAGAACAACCAAACTAAAGACACATTCCCATTAGCTTCGTTAGCTTAGCTAGCATCCCAAACCTGCTGAAAGCTTTATTGGAGCTCACTGGTCATGCCATGTCTCTGAACGGTGAAGAAACGAGTTTCCAGCTCTTCGCTCAAGCCGTTAAGGCGCAACTTACCGAGTCTGTGTTGGTTCGTTTCAGGTTTCCAGCTGATAACCATCAGTCTGCGGGAACGAGCGAGCTCTTCTTCGTACCGAACGATCGTTTTTTCAAACTCGGCGAAAATTTCGGTCGCCGCGGCGGTGAGTCGTTCACCGATGAAGTCTCTGAGATGCTGAACTGAAGGCATCGTTACAAAAACAGTTTTACTGACACTTCAGCAAAAGAAAAAACACGAAGCCGAAGAAAATGACCACTACCGTGTTTTCTTCTGGTGTTTAATTGTGGTTGTAAAACAACGCGAAGCTCTACCGCCACCAAGCGGTGAAACCACCCTCCTCCGATGTTTGGAGTCTTGTTGCTTCATGAAACTGTTGTTTTAGTAATGGTGCCTTCATAACCATAACCTCAGACCCACGTTTTGATTTGGTGTTAACTTTTGATTTCAGCTAAATATTTGGGATTATTGAGGCCCGATGAAAATAAACAAATACTACAAATACAGTAATTAGTTGTTTCAAAATGAAAACCAATTAATACATTTTTATATAAAATAATGAGCATCCCCCATGTTTTTAACATGTTGTGTGTGATAGTAAATGAAAATATCTGAATATGAAAAAATACATAAACTAATTAAATATTAATGGTCTGTCTACCTGAACAGTAAAAAAGTAAGAGAAATAAAGCTCTCATTTGAGTCAGAGCAGAGAAATAAGAAGTGAAAGAAGAGTATTAGATTAGTTTCTTCTTAATATTCTTCAGAATTCGATGTATAATTTTTGATTATTTTAACCAGATAGTACAATTTAGATTAAAATTAATCCGTAGGACCAAAACCTTTCATCCGCTGCGCTACTACGGTCTGACCAACAGGTGGCAGCAAAACACAAACCCATTTAAAAACAAGAAGAAGTCCGCAACTCCGCATCCGGCGGCGGCGGAAGTAAACAAATCAATTAACTTGTTTTGGTTCATTCACGTCAGTTTTTGCAGCAACAAAATCTTTCGTTTAATATCAGAGACGGTGTTCTGCTGGAGAACGTTTAATAGAGTTTAAGGAAACGAATCCGAGCGAAGAAGAGAACGTTCTTCATCGCAGACCGATGGAGATCTGCTGGAATCCACAAATAACCGGTTAGTAATATAAGCTAGTTTTAGGTCATTATAAAGATAAACCAGGTCCAGTGTTTAAGGGATTAATAACCTTTAAACGTGCATGGAGTCCAGTCCTAGTGAGGTAGTTTATTATCTCTGAAATGAGCCTCCAAACGGAACAAAAACATTCTGAAGAGGAACGAGTGATCTTGACAACAAAGTCCAGCAGCTGCAAAGTATCGAATTACTTCAGTCTTGTTGACTGTTTCAGTGTTTTGTTTAATCACAGAAACATTTTTATCTCTTCTTTGTCCTGCCAGAGCTCCAAAAGGAGTCATCCTGTAAAGGAGAGGAAACACCACTAAACCAGGAGGAGCCAGATCTACAGATGAAAGAGGACCAGGAGGAGTGGGACCCATCACCGAGAAAAGAGTCAGAACCAGAACCTCCCTGGATCAAAGAGGCAGAACCAGAACCTCCCTGGATCAAAGAGGCAGAACCAGAACCTCCCTGGATCAAAGAGGAGCCGGAGGAGCTCTGCAGTAGTGAGGATGAGGAGCAGCTGGTTCTGAAGCAGGAGACTGACACCTTCATGGTGACCTATAATAAAAGTGAGCTGAGTGAACCAGAACCAAACCCACAGCAGCTCCTCTCTCACATCTCTGCTGTAACCGAGACTCAGAACCTGGAACCAGAATCAGCTGGTGATGCTGAGCTGAACCCAGAACAGACCCATCACAGCAGCCATGATGAAAGTTCTTCTGCGTTCAGCAGAGAGTTCAGAACTGGGTCTGGTACTGAGCCTGTGATATGTGACATTTGTGGGAAAACATTAAAGAACAAATACAAAGTTGAGGTTCATCAGAGAATTCACACGGGTGAAAAACCACATGTTTGTAAAGTCTGTGGCAAAAGTTTCCGACAGAAGGATTATTTAAAACGCCACATGAGAACCCACACAGGGGAGAGGCCTCACGTTTGTACGGTCTGTGGCAAAGGCTTCAGAGAGAGCTGTTATCTGACTGTTCACATGAGGTCCCACACAGGCGAGAAGCCTTATATCTGCAAATTATGTGGCAAAAGTTTTAGGCATAGTGGCAAGTTGTCCGAACACATGAAAAACCACAGCGGCGTGAAGTTGTTTTCCTGTGAGACTTGTGGGAAAACCTTTATAAATAACTCCAATCTGACCGTCCACATGAAGACCCACACTGACCTCAAGCCCCATTCTTGTGAAATGTGTGGCAAAGGTTTCAGACGAAGCCATCATCTGGTCAACCACATGAGAACCCACACAGACCTGAAGCCGTACGCGTGTGAAACTTGTGGAAAAGCGTTCAAGACTCACGGTGGTTGGTCTTCACACACTGGGTCCCACTCGGGCCTGAGGCCGTATGTGTGCGGCACATGTGGAGGAGCTTTCAGGAGCCACAGTGGCTGCTTCCTGCACATGAAGTCTCACACAGGAGAGTCTGGAGCAGGAAATCATCCGTAGGACAAAATAATCATGTTGATAGAATCAGTGTGTGTGTGTGTGTGTGATCCAGGTAGACTCAGGCCGGTTTACCTGTGGATCAGCAGCCTGCTCATGATACTTTGTTGTTTTTTCATGTTTATAAAATAGAATCATGTTTCTGAGACCGAGGGAAGAGCCAGAAAAACGTGTTTGTGGTATTCTGAATCAAAGACTGGTCTTCATTATCTGTGAGAACCAAAAACCTCATAATAATCATTTCATAATAATAATGCTGGTTCCTTCTGTCGTGTTTGCAGATAAGTTCAGAAACAACCAGCAGAGGTGACGACGTAGGTTTGTCACCACTGAGCTTCCAGGAGTATGACTAGAGAGCCTCACTCCTGTTTGTCATGTATCTGCACCTTGATAGATGCACGTGTTCAACAGAAATACATAAATAAATCATATCCACTTTCACACTAAGAAACGATTGCAAAAATGTGTTTTTTTATTCATTTGGAGCAAGGACGTTTATAATAGAATGTAAATGAATAGAACTGATAAAAAAAATGTCAGTAATATTTAGGTAATGATAATTTAGTGTTTAATTGTTATTTAAGCACAATAAAATATGCTACAACCTACATCTGACCTGCCAGTTAAGAGTTAATGTCTAAATGTTCTTTATTTAATAACAAAATTATTCATGTTATGTTTATTTAGAGAAATGTTTGGTGTTTTAGAATTTATACAACTGATCTGCCTGCCGCAGCCTCGTGTTCTGGACACAAGGTGGCAGCTTAAACACCAAAACGGAAATACAGAAATACGACTAGAAGAAGAAAACATCCAGAAGGTCTGGCATGGAGTCTGGAGGATGTGACATCTACAGAAAAACATGAAAACACTGAAGGATCGTCAGAGAACACAGATAAGAAACCAGACAGTTATAAATGTGTGGGCTCTTGATGAGACGCTAAGGTCTAGAACCAGGAGCTGCATGTGTGGAATATGAAGGAACACGTGGAACACTGTCAGGAGCAGCCATGGTTATACACAACTGTGTCTGAAGTATTAAACTCACCATAAGAGCTGTGATGACAAAACAAAAGGACGGGAGAGGAAAGTCAGTTCATGGCAACTGATGATGTCATCACAGTAACCAATAACAGAACGCTCTGGTGTCCAGGCAGAATCAGGTCTACCTGTGGGTCAGCATCATTTGGTTAAAAATGGTTTGTTGTTATTTCAGGTAAAATGAAGTTTCGGTCAGACTCAAAGAGGAAACTACAGAATCAGAATATCTAAAAGAGCTGAAAACATAAACAGAATATTTGTGTCCTTTAGTTATAAAGTTAATCTGAGATCAGATTAAAAACAGGATGAAAGTTCTACCTCCAGAAGTCAGAAGATCCTAAACCTGAGTAACGGGATCAGACACTAGGGGGCAGTATTGCTCCACCCATGATCAATTATCACTGTAGGGTGGAGCAGCGGGTAGCACTGGTACCTCACAGCAAGCAGGTCACAGGTTTAAATCCCTGCTGCAGCGTGTTCTCTACCTGCACGTGTCCCTAGTGGAGACAAGTCCAGGGTGTCCCCACCTCTCACCTGATGATGGATAAAGAAAAACTTTGAATAGTAAAAATCTAACTATAACGGTGATGCAGGGATGAAAACATGGAACCAGCTGATTAACCTGAACTGGTCTGACTGGTTGCTCCTGAACAGGTGAGATAAATGTTGACTGGAGCAGGTGATTATGATCCAATCTTTACCCGACCTGTGGAGAAATCAGACCTGCTCCGGTGAGGGAAGAGCCAGACAGCGTGTCAGTCAGGGATCGGAGAGGTAATTGGGAGGAGAGGAAAAGGTGGCTCCACAGCTTAACCTGAGCGAGGTGGTAATGAGCCTCGCCTGAGGGCCTGCAGGAGGCTCATCAGCCTGCCGGGCATCATTCACACGGCCTATTTATGCCTTTTACACCAAAATATATTCTATAGGAATCCTTATGTGACTAACAGAGGTGAGAGGTGACAGGTTTTTACTGCTCTGCAGCGATAAATGACCCCAGAGGAGGTGACATGGTTGCCACGGCGCTGAGGAGGATGTTTTCTAATGTCCTTCTGTCCCACATGAACACACCTGATTACCTGCATGAGAGGCTGCATTAATGAACCAAGTTTATTTTACGCTGCAGTAACATCCAGAATCAGAAATACAAACATAAACAATCTCAGCTTGTGTTCAGAGTTTCTGTCTGCAGGTTTTACTCCTCAGAGTGAGAATGTGTTGGTCTGCATCCCTTTGGGTCTGGCTTGAATTAAAGGACACGTCCGCGTCTTTATGTTTGTTTCTTTGTGGGTTTAAATCTGAGACTCTGGTAAGTTTTACACAAATCATTTCTATAAATAGATTTTAATCCAAAAAAAGTCCACCATCAGGTGTGGCCATAGATATAGATAACATAGATGAAGCTACAACCTCCAGCTGCTGCTCGATCATAAAGGCTATTCTGTTTTCTTATTTAGCTGTAATCATTATTTAATTGATGCTTCAAAACCATCTAATCTGTGTACAGGTGAGTGGGCGGGGCTTTCAGGACTCTGGTTACAACCTAAAATATTACAAACCCACAGCAGACATTGGTGGTTTTATCTGTGTGTGTGTGTGTGTGTGTGTGTGTTAGCCTGTAATTAATAATTATATTATACATAAATAATAAAACTGATTAACTCTGAGCCAAGATGGCCGCCACGTTGATTGTTTAAATGAGTTTGACGTTTGTTGATTCAGTAAAAACAAATAAATAAAATAATAAATCTCTTCAGCAGCAGCAGGTTTTAATTGTGGAGCGGATTTGAGGCTCGGCTTCATCAGTATTCCTCTTCCTCGCTCCCTTTCCCCCAACAGACGGTGTCATTCCCTTCAAACGTGGATTTATCTTTGTGGAAAAAGAAGACTTTCTCTTTTTCACAGCTTGATGAGTCATTATGTTCCCTGAAACCTGACTGACAGGCAGCGCTATTAGCTCCCACACACGGAGCGCCGTTATCAGCTGATGTTTCTGAGCAGACAGGTAATTCACTCTGTTGACCCAGAAAACCTGAAAGCTTCACAGATAATGAAAAATGTCGCTGATAAGTCAGGAATCCCAGCTGGAATATTAAGTTTTGATTTCCTACGCAGCTTTGGAAAAACTCAGAATAAACCTGAACTGGAGTCTTGATCTGAGGAGCGGGTGCTGCTTTCTGGTTTCTAATAGAAACCGTCTGTAAAAACTATCACTGATAACGGTGGGATTCTACTGAAGCAGGTGAGAAAGCCCCGCCCCTTCAGCTCCATAGCGCAGGTAAACTGGTCACAGCTGGTGTTCTGATCTCTGAGCCGTCTCTAGAGGGCAGGATGTTCACCCCCAGGATCACCTGATGTAACCTCTTCATGACCTCGTCTCCTACATGAAGGAGGACGTGTGTCCATCGGCTGATCCCAGTCGGAGAACGTTTTGTCCACAACTTTTCCATCCATGATAAGCCTTTCACCTGTTCTGTTACCATGGTGACCTTAACAAGCCAATGGCAGTTACCATGGTGACCCAAGTGAATCACTGGCAGCAGCTTTAACATTTCTGCTGATCTTGGTCCTCCTGGGCCACCATCCTGAACCTGTTCAAGGGTTCCCTGCTCCAACACACCTGGTTTTAATCAGCAGGTGACTAACAGGCTTCTGCAGGGATCTGGAGGCTGCTGCTGGATGACCCTTGGTTCTTTTGAAGAACCTGTAATGTTCCAGGCACCAGAAGCAGGTGCACCCTTCAGAAAAGATCATTTATTTTTGTATAAAATGTCATATTTATGGTGAAGCACATCTCCACCAAACCGTGGAAACCTTATTGCTGATGAAGGTTCTAAGTCATCCAGGTCAGGTCAACCCAAAGGGGTTCGAATGAAGCCAACTGGACTTGTTTCTCATCCTTCATTGCTTCATTCCAACGCCTTTGGAAAACCTGGTGATGTTTCAGCACAGTTTAATGTGACATTGACTAACTGAGGTTGTGTTTAATAATTATTGATCACCCGTTAATCCACCAGCTCTCGTTCTGCACCAGCAGCCATGAGGTCGTTGCTGGTGAGAAACCTTTGGGTTGCATGGGTTCTTCAGTAACGGGTTCTGATGGTTACATCTGAGCTCCAGACGACGCAGCAGGATTTAAACAAACACCACTACTCCTGGAGACTCCTGCTGGCTGAAGCCCGATGGACCTGCTGGTTTTCCACGGTGGTCAGGAGGACGCTCCCTTGTTTACTTCCTTCTGTCTCTTCTGAGCGAAATGTGGCCTAAAGGTGTTTCTATGAGCTGATACTGCATCCTGGTCCCTGATCCTGGTCTCTGATCCTGGTCCCTGATCCTGGTCCCTGATCCTGGTCCCTGATCCTGGTCCCTGGTCACTGATCCTGGTCCTGGTCCCTGATCCTGGTCCCTGATCCTGGTCCCTGGTCCTGGTCCTGGTCCTGGTCCTGGTCCCTGATCCTGGTCCCTGATCCTGGTCCTGGTCCCTGATCCTGGTCCCTGGTCCTAGTCCCTGATCTCGGACCCTGATCCTGGTCCCTGATCTTGGACCCTGATCCTGGTCCCTGATCCTGGTCCCTGATCCTGGTCCTGGTCCCTGATCTTGGACCCTGATCCTGGACCCTGATCTCGGACCCTGATCCTGGTCCCTGATTCTAGTCCCTGATCCTGGACCCTGATCCTGGACCCTGATCTCGGACCCTGATCCTGGTCCCTGATTCTAGTCCCTGATCCTGGTCCCTGATCCTGGTCCCTGATCCTGTAGCAGCAGAGATGTTCTTTCATGTCGCGTCGCCTCAGAATCCGGCTTGTACTTCATCAGTCAGAGGAAATCAAAGCAGAGAAGGATCTGCTTTATAAATCTTTTACCTGTGAACAAATTTAATCCCGGAGACTCCGGAGTTATTGAAGCATCTTAATGGAGCTGCTCTCTTCAGCAGCCGCTTAAACTGCTCAGTCGATGCATAACAAACAGACGGAGCCGAGTCCATCGCTCCGCTGTGGCGCCTCTCTCCAAAGTGCTGATATAAATCAGAGTTATGGTTTGTGGGATTTATGCA
The DNA here is from genome assembly GCA_006937985.1 of Aphyosemion australe. Lineage (NCBI taxonomy): Eukaryota > Metazoa > Chordata > Actinopteri > Cyprinodontiformes > Nothobranchiidae > Aphyosemion > Aphyosemion australe. The sequence continues at coordinate 220,862 of SSNS01000576.1, forward strand.
GTAATACAGGAGAAACACCACTTCAGGTTTGCTCCTCTGAAGTTTGGTGTTTGCAGACAGGTGAACAGGTGGAACGTTTTAACAGCAGGACTCGTAGACGGGTTAGGGTTAGACGTTTGAGATTATAAAAGGATGAAATTAGAGCTTCTGACAGCCTGCAGAGATTAGAGTCGATTGTAATTACATCCATGTTTTAACCTCACCTGGACCGTCGTCGTCAGACACCTTCTGGCCTTAGAGCCTCCAGGTGAAGCATCAGGATTAGAAACCTGCCAGATCCAGTCCTGTACCTGTCTGCTGCCCCCTGGTGGAGGATCTACAGGTGGTGAGGGCCAGTTTTATTTCTTTATTACTGTTTTAATGTTTCAGAATTACATAATAAAATAAAACTGATTGTTTTTTTCCATTTGAAAACTAGATTTTATTATTTTAGTCTATTAATGGATACATTGTTTTAATGTGGCCATAGAGGCGGCCATTTTTATCCAGCTTTTACTTTTCATGTTTGACTGACCTGACCTGTGAAATGAGGAGTTTGTTAAAAATAAAAACTCAGATTTCTGATAAAGTTGCTTCTCAGCTGGTGAGAATGAAGCTTTCCTTTCAAAATAAAGCTCAGGCTGCAGCCTGCAGATAAAACAGAACTTCTCTCATCCTTCACCTTCAGCGTTTGTTACAGATCATGTGAGCGGACTCTTTTAAAGCTCCCAGTGGCTCTAATAAATGAAATAAATCCTCTCCTGACAAACTGCAGAAGCCTCCGGCCGCTCCGCCGAGTCGGAGGTTAAATCTGCTCCAGAGCCGAGCAGCAGACGCTTTATTCAGAGGTGGAGTCCACCCCCAGGTCGGGATTTAATTTAACGTCTCCTGCTTCACACATCTGGAAAAATAATCCAAGAATTAAACATCATAATGTGGCTGAAATAATCTGAGTTAATTAATAAAGTTAATAAAATAAACTATGCTAATGGGTGGCTGCTGCATGTTTTTCGGTCCCATCCTTTCTTAAACTGGGTGCTGGGCTGGAGTTGAACTGTTTTTAATAGTTGTTGGTTTTAGCTCATGTAGTTTTTATGTTGTTTTGTGTGAACGGTGCCACCACACTGGTGTACAGCAGCGCTTTGTCTGGCCCTTGGGCCATGGGAAGGTGTTTATTAATAAAGTTCAATATAACAAATTAAAAAATGCTAAATTGTAATTAAGCTAAATAATTTGAATTAAAAAGATTTATTGTCGTTGTACAACACCACTCACTGTGCAGCTGGCACAATGCAATTGCAAAGGGCTGGTCCTACTATATACATACTGTATGATGGCTGAGTAAAAGGAAAAATGACTGGTAAATAAAAGCACCATAGAAAACACCGTGGGCATCTGAAAGTAAAATAATTAAAGCTCATAAAGCTTTTGGTGCATGTGTGCATCAGAGTGTTGATCACCTGGAGGAAGTCACTGTTCTTGAGCCTTGAAATAAAACACTGCTTTTGAATTGTGGTTGAAAAGAAGAATTAAAATAACAGTTAGAACAATTTACTAAAGAGGAGCGGGTCAGAACACCTGTCAGCAGGTGCAGAAATCATTTGGCTGCAGCGATAACAACAAAATGTTAGTTTATGGGTTCCATCATGCTTGTCTTGATTTCTGTTCAACCACAGTTTTAATGAAATGTCATCTTTGAGTTTAGATTTACTTTCGTCATTTTAAACATATTTCAGTGACAGCTGTTCTTTTTCCTGTAGGAACGTAAGAACACACTTGAGACTAGAATGAATCAATTCTATCTATTTTTACTAAATTAAATAAGAAATTTATTCATTTTATTATATATTTTTTCATGTACTAATTATACATCTACTTTACTCTTTTTCATCATCCAGAGAGCATCAGCTTCACGTTTATGATAAATATCCCGGCTTGTGTGGATTCTCCTCATGAAACCTCCTACATCACTTTTATCATTCACTGTGTTCTCAGCACAGCTTTACTGACACGTTTTAAATAAGAAGCACAAACCTGAATCATCACAGCTGCTCTTTTCATTCTTTTGTGGTTCTTTTAGTCCAAAACAAAAACCAGCTTCCTAACATCAGTCTCCTCAAGTCTGCTGAGGGCTGCTTCTTCAGGGGACACTCTGCACAGCTGCGCCCTCCCCGGCGGACTTTGGTACTGCATGTAATTTCTAAGGGATTTTTTTTTACCCTTCAAAAGGTTCAGAAAACATCCGGGACTTGAGCCCGAGTAGCACCCCCTAACCCCGCCCCTGATTAGAATAAAAGTTCCTTCAGGTTTAAACCTGAACACCTGCTTGTTGACTAACAGCACCGCAATATTTTAGTTTTTATTTACTTTTATAGCAGCACCAAATCTGAAAGGATGGAGGATGAAAAGTATTTTATCCACTTTATCTCGTTAAAGTTTCTAATTAAAGGACGTTCCTGTTTGTTGAATATTTTCATGTTTTATTTAAAACTGAAAACTGAAGCTCAGTAAATAAAAACCCATAAAATCCATCAGATGAACTTTATTTATACAAAATGGAAACAAAGTGAACAGACTGATAAAATGAAGCTGAACCAGTTTCCTGCTGCAGTAAATGAAGCCAGAACAAAAACAAGTATAAGAATACAACAAACAGGAAGTGTATTTTCAGAATAAGACACATACGGATGTAAAAGGGCCTGATAAAAGAACAGCAGAACACGTAAACTCCTGTGAGTCAGATTAAAACGTGTCTCAGAATCAACTCAGATAAAAAACTGAAACTTTTTAAAAGAAACTAAATAAAAAACAACAAAAATTTAAACTTTTGTTAGAAGAAAATAATCCCAAATCTCTGCAGCTGCACCTTTAATCCTGTGATCACCTCCAGATTAGTGAATGATTTTGTATTTGAACACTTTTCCCATCAGAATAAAAGCCAAAGCTGCACCGACTAAAGACTCTCCTCCAGTTTAGAGTCAGGAAATTATTCTCTGTGATGGGATGGTGCAGCAGAAACATAATCTGGTTGAACTAATCTGGTTGAACTAATCTGGTTGAACTAATCTAATCTGTGTTACCTAAACATGCATATGTGGTTTAATTCATTTATCCAGTAAAATCTCTCCAGCTGGTGGCGCTCTAACATCTAAAGCAGCGCTCGCTGGTGCTCTAGTCTCAGACCAGCTGAAGCCAACTTCACCGTAGTTCATAGAAACATTCACAAGTGACCTTTGACCTCTGACCTGTTCTGGAACTAAATCCAGACTCACACCTTCGGGACCTTTTCTATAAAACTGAACTTTCTTCTCTCACACAACATTTTAGAGATTAAATTAGCTGATTTTATAAAGATTTGCTTTAAATTAGGAACCGACGAATAAAACCTTCATCCTTAGATCCTCCAGCGTCCCGCCTCTAGTTTCCTGCTGCCCTGATTTACTTCCTGTAACCTTACTCTGTTATCCTGGTAGCGCCGGCCTCCTCCACAGGCCCCTCCCTCTTGGTTTCCAAGGAGACCTCGGTGTAGGCGACGCCTCCCTCTGCTTTCTCCTCCTTGGCCTCGGCCTCGGCGCCCTCCTGGCCCTCAGCGACGGCCCGCTCCTTCTTCAGCTTGATGCGGAAGGTCTCTTTGGTCGGAGCTTTCTTGGCGATGTTCTCCTTCAGCCTCTCGCCAGACTGCTTCAGCCGCTCGCCGGCCTGGTGCATCTTCTCCCTCCTCTCCGGAGGCATGACCTTCTCGCCCAGGGTGTGGAACTTGGTGCCCAGGTTCCCTTTGGTTTTGCTCATGTTCTCCTTGGAGAAGGCGGCCTTCAGGGTCTCCGTGCTCTTCACCATGGATTTCTTGAGGCGAGCTGCCCGTGATGGGTCCGGTTCATCCACGTTCAGGCCTTCCTCATCGGAGGAGAGGTCAAAGGGCACGTCGTAAGAGTCAGGCTCGATGTCCAAACCCTCCAGTCCAGGCCCTTTGGGCCCTTTGGTGACAGCCACAGATGGGACCTCCGTTTCCCCCTACGACCACAAACACAGGAAGCTTTAGCCACAGGGCACCGTGACGGTAATGTAACCTACTATTATAGTTTAGAGTCTTATTTTTTATTTAAATCAAAATCATTCAAAAACTTGGATGATTAGAAACCAACTTTTATCAGGGTGCCTTCATTTTTCCTCTGTGTGTGCAGAAGTTGAACCGTTTCCGCGTCTCGTACTCGTCCCTAATTCATTCAGCTTTAACTTTCATTTCTGAGCCTTTAACTGGAATTATGAGCCGTAACTTTTCAAAATCAGTGTGCATCATGTGACCCGACTTATTCACCGGATCCAACGTGGAGCAGCTGAGATGCTTCATTCAGAACAGAGCGATGAGCTGGATGCTGTGGCGTCAGCGTCGTGATGCTGGAACGCAGCAGCAGAACAGGGTCAAAGGTTAAAGTTTCCTGCTTCAGAACCACTGAAACAACAAAATAAAGGTAGATCCTGTGAATCAGTGATGGGAAGGACTCTAATTATCTATGAAAGGGACTGATTTGGAGCCACTTTGTGTTTGCTGAGGTGGCGGCCATCTTGAATTAATCTCACTCCAAACGTTTTTCGGGGGTGGACGAACATCCAGAGCTTATTTAAACATCAGATATGAACGAAGGCGTGGTGAAGAGAAAAGGTTTTATTTATTCTCACTCGTCGGTTTGCTGTGAACGTATCGGGTTTGCTCAGCGGACGGCTCGTCTGTCTCAGCGCTGATGAAACCGACGCGTTTTTCCGTCACGGATAAGTGGTTAAACTGATGGCAGCTCAGATCGAGAACCTGATCTCCCGCTGAGGTTCCCCGTCAGACCTGACCTGCAGCCCTCTGCACACACGCACACCATCATCAGATCAACATTTTCTATTTTTACAGAAGAAGAGAAACCGAAGCTCGCTGAGGCCGGAAACGTCTGGCAGGAAGAGCAGCAGTAATAATAACCACGCTTCAGGTATTTCTAACACCTGCAGAAATCCTCCTGCTGCACATTAACACCATCCAGCCCCTTCAAACCTCACAGGTGGGCTCCATCTGCTGCGTCCTACAGGTGACCTTCACGTGAAAGCCAGTTAATCATGTTTAAGGCCAAACACCTACAGAGACCGCCGTCATTAATCAGGGCGGGGTTGTCGGAGCGAGTCCAGACGTGTTGAACGACACAATAATTACACCGGCCGGGAATGTGGGTCAGGACTCGTATTAATAACCGGAGAGGTGATGGAGAGGAAGAGGCTGACAGGAAGTCCAGACCATCAGAACCACCCGGTGTCATTACCCAGCAGCAATTAACCTCCGATCAGACAAACAGCCACAGAGACGCATCAATTATTAAAAAGATGAGAAAAATGACCCCAGATGGAAAAAGATGATAGAAAATACAGCTAAAGATAAAATCCTAAAAGCATCTTAAAGTTTATAAAGTTAATATTTTAATCATATCAATAACATAACAAAATAAAACTGGAGCAAAATGATTTCAACAAAAATTACAAAAATATTAACAAGACAAAAAAACATCAAATCTGATGGAAACGTGGAACAATAATTCACACAAAGACAGAAAGATGAGATAAATAATAAAAAGCTGCTGAATAAAAGACAAAAACACTGTAGAAGGAATTCACAGAAATGTGAGCAAGAAAATATGTAAAAAATAAAACTAATGGATCAACAGACACAGAACAACAAAGCCTGAAACAACCCAAACAAATAAAATAATAAAAGCACCAACGTTTTATTTAATTAGACGGTTAACGATGCTGGAGGTCATTAATCTTTAAACCCGGCATCACCAAAACCTTTTAGATGTTTGACCCGTTTAATGAAAAGGAGTTCCTTGTCCAACTCCTAATCGGAAGGTTGCAGGTTCCATCCCCACTCAGTCTGTCGCAGTTGTTCTGTCCTTGGGCAAGACCCACTATGCCTGTTGGTGGTGGTCAGAGGGACCTGTGGCGCCAGTGTTCAGCACCCTCACCTCCATCAGTGCTTCCCAGGGCAGCTGTGGCTATGATGTAGCTCATCATCACCAGCGTGTGAATGGATGAATGACTGATCATTCAGTGGGGGGTTCTGGGACTCTAGAAGGTGTTATATCAAATACTTAACGTCCATCTGAGATACTAAAGTGTGTGTGCGTGCGTGCGTGCGTGTGTGCGTGCGTGCGTGTGTGTGTGTGTGTGTGTGTGTGTGTGTGTGTAGCCGTATATCTGTTTCTCATCCTCCAGCATCTCAAACAAAGCAGCTTCCTGGTTCTGCTGCAGCTCTATATTAGGACACGAACGAAGGCCTCAGAATAACCGACGGGACGTTAGTCCTGGAGAAACCCGACACTCGAGGGTCCATCAGGTCCGGACAGAACTGAACCTGGACCCAGACGGTCGTCTACACAGGCTGGTGATGACTCTGTACATTTTCACTAAAGCTGGACCTGGACCACCTCAGCCCGGGTCCTCCAGGACCACGGTCCAGCACGTTTTACATGTTCTTTCTGCTCCAGCAGGGGATCTAAGCGTGGACTGACTCAGGTATGTTAGAGCAGGAACACGGCTCAGAACCACACCTGCATCCATGACTGCTGGTTTTTGAGTTGCTCTCATCTGAATATTTTTCTCATGATGTTTATTAGAACCAAACAGAACTTAGAAGTTGAAGCTACAACAGCTCCTAGTGGCTGGTTCCTGTACACATGTTAACCCCCACCCCCTCCATATAAACAGGTGGGACCTTGTCCTGATTAAAACCTGTTGCTGTATCATAAGTATGAACAGATGTTTGAGTGGTGTGATCAGTTACGTGATGCTTCCTGGAGGCAGGTGGGTCACCGGGACCTCCAGGTGTCAGGACCACCTAACAGCTGTGGAGATACCTGCTCTGCTTTTGTTCCTGTTGATGGTTGAAAACGGTTATTTTCTGCTGCTGTTGTGACTCTGAGAGCACGGTAACACCACAGCTGATTGGTTCCTTTGGGCAGGTGTGATGTGGACCAAATCTGGTTGGTCGTTGTCACACCTCCAGGTGGATGGAGAGTTAATGCGTTGTAGACGATCATCAGATGACAGAAAATAATCTCTATAAATGCAGGTGTGTGTGTGTGTGTGTGTGTGTGTGTGTGTGTGTGTGTGTGTGTGTGTGTGTGTGTGTGTGTGTGTGTGTGTGTGTGTGTGTGTGTGTGTGTGTGTGTGTGTGTGTGTGTGTGTGTGTGTGTGTGTGTGTGTGTGTGTATCAGAAACTAAACGCTGGAACCAAAAGAAGAGGTGAGGTTATTTATAGATCCTAGTTTGTTCTCAAAAGCAGGAACGTTTTCTGAACCTCACCTTCAGCAGCAGGTGAGTGTGACTGACGCTCGCCTCTCGCTGCTTATTGATCGCTGCTCCCAGACTCTGATTCTGGGTGGCAGCAGGTTAGGGCCTGTCCCTTTTGGCAGTGGATGAGAATGCTGCCATCCCAGAATAGATTCCTCTGTCACGGATCCACAGCAGCTGTTCGCTGCACACGCGGCTCCGGTTTCTATTCTGGAGTTTAGACATTAGGAAGGACAGAAGCTATGATGGCATGTCTCTGCTGCTCATCAAGAAGAATGGGGATGAGTGGAGACAGGGCAGGACCGGAGAGGTCCGAAGAGGACAGAGAGGACCGGATTGGACCAGAGAGGACGGGCTGGGATGGAATGGGACAGGGTGGGACGGGACAGGCTCTTCTAGCTTCAGAGGGAGGGTTCCCAGAATCAGATATCCAGAATAAATATTTAGCACAATGCATTATGGGAAACCATGTAATCCACATCAAATAAAGACAGGATTAAATACTGAAATGGAAAATATTCCCATCCTTTTATTATTTTGGTATTTAATAACGTTAAAGATCCTTATTGAAGTTGTGCTGGACGTCTTAATGAGGCCATGTGGGGGCGCTAAACACAGGAATAGAATCAGGAAGGAAAGCAGTTATTGGTGGCTAAATGATGATGTCACCTAATCTACATAATGGATCATGTAATGCATGCAGCAGGAGAGAGAGAAACTTCCAGCCCTAATCCAGCCCTGGGGTCAGCAGAAGCCACCTGAAGGAGGCGCTCTGGCAGAATTACTCTGGAGTTTTATTAACTCACTGCCATTGATTTGCTTTAGGACAGCAGCTCAGTTTAAAAGAGTAAGAATGAACGTTTTCATGTCTGATTCTACTAAACATCTTTTAAAACACCAAAAAAAGTCCAGATTTATAGATTAGTCGCTTCTTTGACAAAAGTCCCTGAAGCGTCTGAAACTCGTTAAACACGGAGCTGAAAACTCTGAGCTGGATGAAATACGAGGAAAGTTACTGCTGCCAGTGAATAAAACGTTCTAAAGACTAAAGTAGAGATGAAACACCAAACTAAATGTCCAACCACTATCTGTGAGGCTGTTGCCATGGTGATTGAATCAGCCGTACCACCCTTTAGAGGCAGGTTTCTGTTCTGGTGTTAAGCCCCGCCCCCTCCTCATAAACATTATTTACCAGACTAAAAAATAAAAAAAACACCTGATAAATGTGTGGACGTACCCTTTCAAAATAAAATCCAGCCCCATCACATTAAAACCTGAAAAGATTATCGTTCAAACGCTTCTTTTCACATTTGAACAAAATACTTTTATGTTATATAATATGGTTTAAATATTAAAGTTCTACTGTTTGCACGTGAGAGGTTTCTTTTGAGGTGTGGTCTTAGAACTTCCTTCAATCTTTCACAATAAAAGTCTCAGACACTTGCTTAAACTGAAAACCCATTTTTTAATGATTATATCTGATTCTCATGGGTCAATCTGAGTTTTTCATGCAGGCTGAACATGAAAATAGTCTCCTCCACCTATCTCCTGCATTAGATTCTGATAGAAAACAGACGGTGAAACTCTAGGATTAGAAAATCCTGACAGATCTACGTCACACTGTCACTGAACATTCATGGACTCACCCATCTTGACTCACGACGGGGAAGGCTGTTGTTGGTTTAGCGTCCAGGAAACAGCAGAGAACGTCTCGGCTAGTAGAAGCTAACCGTTAGCATTAGCAACTCCACCACACAGAACTCCTTCAGGCTTGTGTTATTAGTGGAGATAAAACATCAACGTTGCAGAGCAAACAGTCAGTGGTAGAGTCATGTTGCTGTTAGCCAATCAGAGGAGAGATATCAGGAAATAATACTCTAGATCCTGTCGTCTGAAGCTCAGCTCTGATGTGGGTCACTTCTAGTTCCTGTAAATGGCGCACCGGGGCTTTTTTTCCACAGAGAACGACTAACAAGGCACTAATTCCTACTAGAGACCACTGCAGATGTGTGATTAAATGAGTGAACTACACCTTTGAAGCAGAACTGAAGAATTTTCCCCTAAAATAAAATCAAAGTAGGAAACATTTCAACCATACGGTATCAGTAATGTTGGTTTCTGTTACATTTTAAAAGCCCAACAAGTTTAATTATTAAAACTATAAATTAGGATGAATTAAATAAAATATGGATACTTTTCTGCTCAGGTTTCCTCGTTTCTGACACAAACCTTATTTCATCACAGATAAAACTCCTTCACCAGTGTTTGAGCTTTCTAAGAAAATCTAAAGCGTTTATTTCTGTTTAACTGGAGTCTCTCTCTGGCTCAGAGGCTTTCTGACTCTCACAGATGAAACCACGGCTCGGATAAAAATAAAAGATCAACGTTTAAAGTTTCTGAGGAGATGGTCTGAATATTTAAGCCCACAAATATTCTATAAACACCTTTAAATGACTCAAAACTATGACCTGTGAAGTTTTCATTTCATGAAAAGAAAAAGAAAACGCTAATTGAATCGCCTTGTTCTTGTGCGTCGGTGCCGACCTGATTAAAGTCCTCCAGGTTAAAGTGCTCCTCATCATCATGATGATGCTCTGATATAAATGTCTGAGAACTCTAAGAGGCTGAACTTCATCGATGCTCAACCTCCCAAAGCTTCTAACGATCCTCTGACTCTGGTTGGTCTTCAGTTCCTTCTGTCTGTAACGATGCTGTCAGTTTCATGGTTTTTTTAAATCACATCTAAACATAAAGCAGATTTTGTTTATTACTGAAGGAACTGAAAACTGAAGCTTTTAAACGGAGAAGAAACCAGAAGAGATGAAGTCAGATGAACGTGGAACTGCAGCCCTGATCAATAACTCGTGAGTTCAGTTAAAATCATGAGAATTACAAACCGACTGATGATTAAAACTTTTTTTAGTCCTTTAACGACTGAGAGGTGAAAGGTGTTTTGACCTGGTCGTGTCTCATTACCAAAGGAATCTAACCCGAGAGGAGCTGGAAGCTTCGGCGCTGCAGAGACGTTTCCATCCTGCTGGACCCTAAACTCACCTGGTAGATGACGACTCTGAACTTGTTGCGGGTCAGCAGCTCGTCCTGCGTCGATTCCACCTTCTTGACCCGGATGTTTTGCTTCTCGACCCGTGAGCGGACCTCCTTGACGTTGGCGCTGACTTTGCGGGTTTTCTGCAGGAGCTTCTCCACCGTCCCGCTGGTGTCGCTGTGGTCTTTGGCCAGCTTCAGGACGTCCCCCTGGACGGTCTTGATGTTGTTCTCCAGCTCCTGCTGACGCTCCTCCATGCGCTGCTGGCTGGACTGGACGTTGTCGATGATACCGGCCACTCGTTCCAGCAGAGACAGGATGGTCAGGGCGCTGATCGGGTTCCCCGCCTCGTCCTCCACCCCAACGATCTCCAGCTTCTCCTGGACACCCATTGTGCGGTGTTTGAGCTGATCCATGGACGTCTGGAGTCTTAAATACGTGTAGGCTTGTGGTTTGGTCCGGGAGCCTGGATAGGGATCGTCGGGGTCACCAGCAGGAGTTCGGAAAGTGGCAACACCCAACTGCTGCGACCCGAACGGAAGTCTGGGAACAGAAGAGAAGAGGAGCTCCGCCCACCCCCCCTTTAAAGAGGTGTCAGGATACCAAGGGGGCCTGGATTCTGCTCTCAGTGGGATGTGGGCCATGCCGTAAACTAGCATCAGTGCTTACACCCCCCAAGCTAAAAATATAAACCCTTTGTAAGACGACACTTTGACATTTTGGGAAGAAGCAAAGCAGCGAGGATGGAAATACCCACCCGGCACCACTTTGCCCCTCGTGCTCGATGATTCCTAATTTCCCGTTATTGGGAACTTAGCTCGTGTTAGCAGCTGGTGAAACACGTACATCAGCAGCAGCTAAAGAGCCGGCGTGTTCCCGCGCTGACACTTGTCTGTTCTGATGACTCAGAGCTGGAATGTTTTGGGGGATTAAAGTCTGCTGCTCTGCCCTTTCTGCTTTCCCCTGGGCAGCACAATCCAAACATCGACTGAGATTGAGATCTGAAGCTCTTTATAGAGATGAGTGACAGTTCCAGAGCAGGAGGAGGAGTATCAGAGGGGTTTAGGTCTGCAGCTTCTAAACACACACACGCACACGCACACACACGCACGCACACACACACACACGCACGCACGCACGCACGCACACACACGCACACACGCACACACACACGCACGCACACGCACACACACGCACAGTTTACAGAACAAAACTTTATACGGCGCCTAATCAGCAGCAGCTCATGTTTGACAGAATGAAACCAAAAACAAGAACTTCCTTTGTGTCTTTTGACAGGAAACTAGAAAAGATCCAAACCTAAAACCTGCTTTTACAGGATTAAACCTGTTCAGTAACCTTCAGGCTGAGAAACTAACCTCTGCTCTACCAGCTGTGAGAACCGTCAGAAGGATGCTGCAGGTTTGTCCCCCGTCCTTCGGTGTGGCTCACAGCGGTTGGGTGTTTAGTCGCCTGCTGCCTAAAGGAAAAAGCTGATGATTGTGTTTTTGCTCATGCAAACGTTAGCCTGTCTGTTATGCTGGTTGGATCGGTGCCAGGCTGGAGTTTTACTGATGTGGCAAAAACAGAGAGACCTGACCCAAGAGCTTATACAAGGCTGAGGTCCTGGGCCTATGGTCAAGTCAAGTCATAGTTACTTAAGGTCTCATGTAATTTACTTGGCCTACAAGTAACTTAAGTTAGTTACTTGCTTGGTTTCAGTAAAACTTCGGCTCAGGACCATTCCAGCCAGAACCCCCCACCCCACCCACACACACACACACTCAGAGGCTCGGGGAGGGAACAATGGTCCTTACTTTGGTGAAGACTGATGGGATCAAGCAGATAAATAAACATGTTCTGTGTTCACAAACTGATTTTTACAAAGGTCCCTTGGAGCATTAAGGAGGAGCGGGGCAGGTGCTCCATCACTCCCCATGCAAGTGCTGTGTCCAGGGATCTGCTCTAAAGTTAAACCTACTGTACATGTTCATTTGTTCTGTGAAGGTCCAGAACCCGTTTGTCCCTCAGGTCCAGAACCAGCGTGAGTTCTTCACTAGAGAAGTAAACTCGTCCTTTAGAGCAGAAACATCTGAACCAGGAGTGCTGGACATAAATAATCTGAGACGCTTTCACATGAACGAAGGTGGGACGCTGGAGGATGATCCTTCACACTGAGACGTTCCACAGACTGCTGGTTAAATGTGCTCTACTGAGTTCTGCAGCAGCTGCTGCCCCAGAATACCCCCCCCCCCCACCCAGTCTGTAAATCTATATATACAGGGGCTGCGTGCTTTTACACCCTCCTGCAGAAATACACGAAACAAGGTGTGTTTATTTTATAGGGAGAGACAGAGATCCTAGTTACAGATCCAGGACCAGCTACAGATCCAGTACCGAGTCCAACTAAAAAACACATTTTATTATGCTTTTTCATGAAATCAGACATATGGTATGGCATGATAGTTAGAATATAAAATAATTAAATTAAATAAATAAAAATATATAATCAGGTAGGTTAGGAAAGCCAATAGTCATCCCACGTGATCGGTTTTCAATAGTACACCTGTTGTTGCTCACCCTGCGTTGACTCCAGTTGGGTTTGGCGAGTGAGGGACCCATCCAATATGGCGGCAACGCTGTTATGCTCTCCAGTGGCCAATGGGGCGTCTACATATTCATGCCTATGGCTTCCACTAGCTGAGACCAAAGACTGTAGAAAAGAGGCTGAGACTCGCTCTGTGCTCTCCTTCCTGTGGGTGGTCCCAAGCCCAGGTGGGCGGGTCTATTTCCCTGTGACCTAGAAACTTAGAAACTTGACCAGTTTCATATTTGACACCACTCTGCAGCCCTCTGCTGACCAGATACTGCACTTAATAGTTTTGTGGAGCGGTAGGTGCTTTATAGGGGGCGCTCTTTACCTGCTTTACAGCTGTTAGCTGTAATGCTAAAGGTTAACATTTTCAGTTTGCCGATCATCAATAAAAAGCAGAAGAAGAAGAAGAAAAAGAAGTTTGCTTTTTCTGTTGGCATCATGGCGGAGCCTGGAAGTAAAAGTAACAGTAATGTCTTTGGAGGTGAAACAAAGAGCTAAACCCAGAGTGAACATCGGCGTGGCCTACACTAGTTTGAGGGAGCTAAAGGGCTACAAAATCACAGACTGATGGTGACCTGGCTTGTTGCTACTGGACTTGTAAGTAATAATATTTATGTCCAACAGTGTGGATCTTTTTACTTTTTGGTTTTTTTTAGTATTAGTTGGCTCATGTTAGCATTAGCTCATTGTTAGCGCTAGCTACAGCAGGCTGCAGCAGGGTTGTTTACGACAGTTGTAATTCCACTTTCAACCAGTAGGGCAGAGGAGCAGGAAACTGCTCTGTGTTACTTTAAGGAATAAAGCATAAAAATACTTCTGTTTGTACCAACAAAGTTATTGTTTCTCGGTTGTTTCACCTTCTTCCTGCGACATTGTGCAGAACGTTGTTTTGTAGTATTTGGTTGGAAGGACCGGTGGCACCAGGGTAGCTGTGTTGTAAAGCACCTTGGGGGGAGGGGGGTGTGTGTGTGTGGGGGGGGGGGGGGGGGGGGGGGGGGGGGGGGGTAGAACCCTAGAAGACACTGTACAAATACAGGCCATCTACCATTTTACCTTCCCTGTGTTTGAGCATCATTACTGGATTACTGTAAAAACAAGAAGCTGCAGAAAATAATAAACAAATTCAGCATTACAATAATCTCAGAATGAATATTGTTGCATAATCCGATTAAACTCAAACAGATCAGAAGACAGATGTAGATAAAAATGATTTTATTTTTTCCAAAAAGCCTCTCAGGAGTTTACATGCAGAATATTAACAAGTCAGAGACAATCTAGTCACACTTAGAGTCACGTCTGTGATGAGAACAAGAAAAACAATGGCGAGTCTGACCTTCGACCTCTACATACACACGAGACGGAACAGAAAAACAACAAACAAAAGCTTCTCTAACTGATCTGGAGTCAGTGATGGGCCACTTCCCTCAAATGTATGGGGTAGGAAAGGTTAGTTGTTAAAGTCAGAAACACTTTTGGTTTCTGTTGGTTTATAATAAAAAATCATTTTATTTGAGCTCCAATCAGATCCTGTCTTTAAATATGAATCAGATTTTTCATTTGTTCAAAAGATTTCATTGGAACCAGAATTTCTCACCGATTGGATCCATCACCTGCAGATTTCATGGCAGTAAGACTGATGCATAGATTAATAATTCCTCAGAAAAAACAAATATCCGGTTATATAATCAGAGAATACCAAAAATTCAGATTCTTTTACATCACAGGAACTGGTTTGCTGTAAAAATGTGAACTAAAATAATTTGATTTTCATCATCCTCCATCATAAACTCCAGTATCTCACCAGGCTGCAGCTGGTGGAAAACAGGAAGCAATGGTCCTGAAGGAGTTTGGAAAACGTCTCAAAGCGTTTAGCGTGACTTTCGGGGAATTTTGAATATGATCAAAATATCTCCAAAGCAAATATCTTTTCAAACCAGCAGCAGGCTGGTCGCGGGTGTCTGCAACTTTCTGGGTTTGGTTCCATGAGTCGTGTTTGAGAACTTTGAGACGAGTCGGAGAGCAAACTGAGACGTAAATGAGAACATTTACACATCAATGTGGTCGTTTGTTTACAGATTTGTCGTAACCCAGACATAGTCGTGCATTTACCAAGAACTTTTTATTTTCACAACATAAAATAAAAAATAAAACGTAAATGAAAAATACCAAAAATATAAGAGATTGTAGTAGAATAAAGGAGATTTTAACGTTTGGTCCCACTGAAACCCGGATGTTAAATCTGAACTACAAATGTGTTTACTGTGTATAATAACAAATAATAATAATAATAATAACAATAACAAATAATAATAATAATTATTATTATTGTTATACACTTTGACGGGCTTTACAGGTATATTGAGTGATTTTTTTTGTGTAAACTCATGATTGTATTTTCCTGCTCTTCTGCAGTATTTTATGAACTATTATCAGATTTTTCACATCAGAAATTTTGACCTTAAAGATGAGGACGACTACAGGTGTGTTAAAAGGGGCTGCATTCCATTTAGAGGAAGTTCTGCTCGTTTACAGAACAACCAGCAGCAGCAGGAATGGAATGCAGCCCTCGTTAACACACCTCAGCATCTCCTAGCTGTGTCAATAAATCTTCATTATCACTGTTCTAAAACTAAGGAAATCTTTTTATATATTTTTCTTTTCTTGTTCTCAATTTATTTTTTAAATCGTTGCAAAAACGTTCTTCTGTACATAAAAGTCAGGAAAGCTTCATTCGGTAGAAAATGTGACCATGACATTTGAGTTTAATGTTTATTGTGTCTGAACATGAAAAATAAAACATAAACCAGAACGATACAAACATCCTGAAACGAGCCAGAGTCCAGGTTTTCTCGGCTCTCCCGTCAGCTGCGCCCGGTGAGTGATAAAGTCTTGGAAAGAGACGAAGTTTGGGCAGAGACATCCGGGACTTCCCGGAGAAGATGATGACATTTACATGGTTTGGACCCTTTATTGAACCTTTACAGACAAACTTACACACGAACCAGGAACCGACCGTAAGACTTGACCAGGAACCATGAAGACCACTAAAACACCTTAGACCACGGAAAAACGTGTTCCCGTTGGAATGAATTCTTCACCCAATGTTCTCGGAATGTTTCTCAGAAGAAACAATAAATGCAAATAAAAATTGTATTTTACAGTAAAGGAAACGCTGAAACGGCGCCGGAGGCGTCCTCCGGTTAGCAAAGTCCTTCGTTTACAATCTTCTGAATTAAAACATTCCAGCCTCCGAGCCTTTAATCGAATGTTCTCTGGAGTTCCTCGTGATTGAATCAGCGGCCGGATATTTAAAAAATCCCGCCGGGCTTCTTCTGTAACTCGTGGGTTTCGGTTTCCCTCCAAAGCGAGATGACGGTGGTCGAGGCGATGAGGCCAGATTCCTTTAAAAAGTTGAAACTACACCACAGAACATGTTTCACAAGTCATGCTAAGATACACGAACTAGAATGTGGGATTAAAGTAAAAACCTTCCGTAAAAACTACCTTCATTATAAATTATTATTAGCTTCAGTCTTTACACACAATCAAAGTGGAAACTACCCCAGCGGCTCGAACACACAAAACAAAAACAAACTGCTTTTGGTGATCAGCTGCAACATTTTTACTAAACAGGCGGGGTCAAAGGTTAAATGAAAAGGTCACATTCCGGTTTCACTACCGTAAAGCTGGGTACGGTAAACCAACAATCCAGAGCCTCCTCCTTTAGGATTAAATACCCAAAATAAAATTACAAATGCGCAAAAAATGTCATCAAAGAAAGAGAAGAGGAAAAATAAGGCCCCTTAAATAAATATTCTCATTCTTCTTTTATGGTTTCTGAGGAAAAATAAAAATAAACCAACGTGACCACAGCTACGGTTAAAAACGGCATCTCTAAAAAACAAACTTATAAAAACCTATCATCACGAACACGAGGCTATACCATCCTGGAGTTTGTGTCCGAGGAAAAGTGGCCGAGGTTCTGCTTCTGCCGCCGGCCCCGGTTGTTCTTCGGACATTTCCTATAAAACAAATAAACAACATAACAGACATTTAATGAAGGTCTTCCTGTAAAGGAAGATAATAAAGTCATACTTTAAATGTTCATTAATAATTCTAAGCTATTCAATTATTTATATTTCAGTAATAAATAAGATCTTATAAAAGTTCTTATTCTGATTTTAAATGAATAATTAATGCATAATTACTGGTATTATTAGTCAATGTCATGGTTCCCGTCTCTTTTTTCAAGTTTTAGAGTTTGAGTTTAAATTTTGTTTCCTGAATGCTTTTATTTTGTAAATCTAACTTCCTGCTTTATTTTGTTTTATTTCTTCACATCTCTATTCTGAATCAAAACACGATTTCATGATCTTAAATGTAAACAAACTGAATTAGGTAATTTTATCAGATACGTTAATAGATTTAATCCTTTGGTTTAATATGAAATCACCTTGTGATGCACATCACCACAGCAACAATGATGGCGATCTGCACGGCGCCAATGATGGCGGCGATAAGGACGTAGTGCAGCTTCTGTCCACTGGGGACCACGTAGAGGATGTTGAAGTCCTGAGGTTCGTCACACTGAGGGCCTTTATATCCCGTCTCACACCTGGGTCATGGCGGGAAGAAACAGCTGATTAAAGATCTGTCTCACTTCCTGTCTGTAAGACTGAAGGCTGAGTTCCAATTCTGTGATGTATGGGTGGGGGGGTGGCTGCAGCATCATTGTGTCAGCGAGTCACAAACCTGCAGATGGCCGTGTTGAACTTGATCTCACATTTCCCGTGAACGCAGAAGCCGGCGTAGCTCTCGGCACACGGCATTCCGGCATAGAATCCTTCTCCGTGATCCAGACCCGTGGTTTCTGAGCAGGTTAACAGGAAACCAACATAAAAAACCTTATTTACACGGAAAAAACGTTTATAAAAACAATTATGTTTAACAAGAAGGAGAAACTTGGCCCGTAATGATTAAGAAGACTTCCTGTTTCTGTCATCCATTCAGGGGTCCAGGTGTGGCCCCGGAGCCACAGGTTTCAGACCCATAATCCTCCTCTCTTAAAGGTAATTTCTGAGGTTTTATGCAATAAAATTGTTTAGTTATTTATTTGTAAACAAACAAACGGATTAGATGTTCAGTGAACTTTGTTTTTTCTGATCTGATCCTGTTGGGAGGACCAGAGCTGTTACACCTCCTCCGTTATCTCTAAAGTCAACACACACACACACGCACACGCACGCACGCACGCACGCACACACACACACGCACACACGCACACACACACACACACACACACACACACACACACACTTCCAAATCCCAGCCTTACCTAAGGTGTTCACTTTGAAAGGGATGCTGTCGTCTTTCTTGCCCAGTTTTTCTTTATCAGCTGTAAAAAAAGAGACGTTCAGACTCAGATTATCAACAAAAACAAAAACAAACACTTCGTTTTTCCATCATGTTGGAAACAAAGGAACAGATTTCAGATTTCAGTCGTTGCATCATAGTTTCTGTTTGGAATGTTCGATTTTTACCATCTGACTGCTTGACTTCCTGTCTGCTGCTTCTTATCATACCCAGAACTGTGTGTGTGTGTGTGTGCATGCGTGCGTGTGTGTGTGTGTGTGTGTTTTGTTTATCCTGTAGGACAGAATAAAGGAAGAAGAGGATGTCGGGGATGTTTACTAACAGTCTGAGTCACAGTCTGTTCATCAGAGCTGAGGTGGTGAAGGGTCAATCTGAGCCACAGTGTGTGTGTGTGTGTGTGTGTGTGTGTCTCAGAGAGTGATGGATGCTGACAAAAAGCAAACAAAGACGGCAGCAGCAGCTCTGGTTGGGCGTGTTGATGTGGGTTTTCATGCTGTCTGCAGGAGGAGCTGATGTGAATGCTAACCAGCAGAATTCAGTCTGAGACCAAAAATATTGACGTTTGAAAAGTCGGACGCGACGGCTCTGTTTTTCAGGTGAGGCTTCCCCAGAGAGAATACTGAAAACCCCTAAGATGATGCTCGTAAAATCTGATTATTTATCCTGCTGTTAGGAATTAAACTAGAATAAATAAGTTTCATGTGTCAGAAAAAGTTTCAGAATCATAAAGTTCAGAAGATCATCAGTAAATCTAAACCCAGATTAGAGGATTTTATCTCCTACGTTTAGAAAGAAAATGGTTGTTTTCCTAGAAATGACTGTATTCATTCCTACGGAGACCGAAACAACCCCTCCAGGACAGCAGGTGGCGCTACTGTCAACAATGATATCATCAAAATAACAAAATAGAAACATTATGGGTGTGTCCAAATTCAGGGGCTGCATCCTTCAACGGCCGATTACATCACAGCGCCGTGACGAAGGCTGTCCATATTCTAATGGTGCATTCACACCGGCCATAAAGTATGCGTCGCCAGCGTCAAGTTTCAATGTTAAGTCTATGGTAAGGCGCTTCAGAGCTGCATCAAAGTCCCTGCATCGCTTTGTGAGCGTTGGTCGCGTCAAAGCTTGATACTTTTCACGCTTTTCAAGCTTCAACGCAAACGTCAAAGCGAGCAACGTTAGCAACGCAAACGTCAAGACAAGTTCAGCTAGCTGAACTTTCTGCGTCGCTTTACAAGCGTCAACCAATCAGAGCGCCAGTTGATACGTCACAGTAGAGCAAGGGAAGAAGAAAAATTCATTCAGCAATGGAGGAGAAACTTATCATCGCCGTTTGCAACTATCGGGAACTGTATGACCCGTCTTGCTACGCTTACCGAGATCGGAATAGAAAGGACCTTGCTTGGAGGAAGATTGCTAGAGAACTCGACGTGTCGGGTGAGTGTTTTTTCAACGTTTATGCCGCCATTGTCTCGATAGGATCCGCCATTGTTACAAACACCTGGCAACAGAGAGCCGCGCACACGCTCTTTCCTCCCTTCCCCTCCCCGAATGCAAGCTGCGTCAACGCAAGCTGCGTCAATGTCAAAAATATATAGGCATCAAAAACGGCATGAAGTATGCGTTGTTTGACGCATACGTCAAGGCCGGTGTGAACACAGCGTAAGACTCCTTCAAATGCAGCCTACAAATCCGGCCCTGTTTCCCCCCGTGTATCCTTCAGCTCAACATATCCCAAGATGCACTGCGGGCCGAACGGGAGATGTTTTTGAACAACAGTGGCGGACTAAAATTATAGTTATAAATGTAAGTAGCTTAAAATGTTTTGATTTAGAGCTTCAGTCATTTATAGACAATGTTTTAAGTCATTTTAAACAATAATAATTTTAAAATTTAAAGTAATTTTAACAGAACTCTAATTTTAAATATAGCTGCTGTAACTCCTCCAGGATTCAAAAGTTATTAAACTAGGTCAAATTTCAAGCTCCATTATCTGTAGCTTCTGTTCAGGGTCGTTATGGTTGCTAGGTGACAGGATTTACGCCGAGGTAGAGACGGGATTAAATCAGAAGGCTAGACCATCCGAATTCACAGCCGCTCACTTCTGGTCCACCTGGATGATGTCGACGGCATCCTTGGAGGATGCAGCGCCTGAATCTGGACACACACGTCCTTTATTTAGGCTAGAAAATTATTAAAATGATAGTAATGAAACCAAGATGAATATATAGAATGAGATATGCAAGAACAAGTGACAAAAGTCTAAAGTTCATTTGAAAAATACCTGAAATGTTTACTTTAAGTCAAAAGTCTGCAGAAAAAACAGCAAATATTTTCAGAAAATAAAACAATGAGAAGAACATCTTTATTATCTAAGTTGTCACTAAAACATAGAAGACCTGGGGTTGTGTTCAATGACCATCTTAAAGTCGCTGTTCCCTCTGAACACATAAGGCATCTATGCTAAGCTAATGGCTAATATTTCTACATTCATGCTAAGCTAATGGCTAATAGTTCTACATTCATGCTAAGCTAAGGGCTAATAGTTCTACATTTATGCTAAGCTAACTGCTAATAGTTCTAGTGTTCTTTAATCCTTTAGATGAGAGTTTTTCTGGTAGAACTGAGATTTTCTAACATCACAGCTAAATCAAACCTTTTTAAATATATGAGACTTATAGAGGAGTTTATGAACAGAAGAGCTTGTTTTATTTATAGTCCTGATTCATGCTCATATAATTCAACTCTATATTTCTCATCATCTGCACTTTCCTGCTTCTAGAAAACATCCAGTAAGTTATTTTACTAAAACTCAGTTTTTGTTTGGTCTGATCTCAGGTCAGCTGCTCAAAATGGAAAACTGACATTTAGAAAAGCTGCAGATGCTTCTATCTGAGGATGGAATCAGCTTCAGAAATGCCAGAAATAAATAAATAATAATAAGTAGAGAATGGATTCAAAGCAGATTTGATCTGAATATTTTATGCTGATTATGTGACATTTATCTTGTGATTTTATTATTTATGAATCTTCTCACATATTTGTGTTTGTTTGAGGTTCATCCTGAATAAAAATGTTTTAAATAATAATAATAATAATAATAATAATAATAATAATAATAATAATAATAATAATAATAAAAATAAAAACCTCTAAGTGATCTTCACACGTAAAACCTTTAGGAACAAAGAAAAGACCGACTTCATTGTCCTCCCTGTACCAGATTTAGCTGTGGTTTCACCATCCATCCATATCTCTCTCTCTCTCTCTCTCTCTCTCTCTCTCTCTCTCTCTCTCTCTCTCTCTCTCTCTCTCTCAAAGGGAATATTGACAGACCTCTGTCCAGTCTCTCTCCTCTCCACCCCCTCATGAATCACCTGAGTCTCTAATAAACGTGTTTTTGTTTGGTTCTGGTTTTCTATTGGATCTTTCTGGACGGGTTTGTAGGAATATCAAAGAAACCAGAACCTGTTTGATTCTCCACAAACAAACATCATGACATCATCATTCAATGATGTCACAAAACAAAGAGTCAGACAATGTTGGGAAAAAAAAACCAAACCTAAATGATCTAAAGGTAAAATATTTTATATTTAGTCTCAGGAGTCTGGTTCTGTTTGGTGCTGATCCGGTTCAGATGACGCTTTAGAGCTCAAATAGAAATTCTCACGGATTTCACTGCCTGAATTTTTATTTTCTTTAGTTTTGCTCTTTTGGGGACGATCAGTTTATCTGTGATTTATTTGAGTTTGGAAAGTCGTATAAATCAGCCTTAAATCTCCCTAAAGCCAGGATCACTCAGGGCGACGCTCATGAAGGAGTCTCGAACATGTCTCAGACGTGTCTCCAAACACTTGAGAGGGTTCTCGGTTCCTCGTGTGAACCTCGCTGTCCACACACTGGAATTCTGAACATTTTTATTATTTAAGATGAATTTATAGCATTATAAGCAGCCTTTGATGACTAAATGATTTCCTTCTGGGATTTTTAATCTGTGAACAGATTTTTGTTCCGGCTCACACATTTGGGTTGGATTTCTTTTCTATTTTTTTACTTTATTTTGTCTGGTTTTATGTAAAACCTTGCTGAAACAGCACCAGGGTACCCCTGAGGTTTAGAAGTGAATTATTTAATCTTAATCTGGGCTCTGGCCCGATGCCCTGAAGTGACAGCAGATCAGGAGAGGGGGCAGGTGCTCCTCACCTCGGGGCGTCGGACACCCACATACTGCTGCCTCCCTGAGCCAATCAGACTCGAGGTCCCAGGCCACCTCGGAGCCAAAACCACTGACAGGAAATCCATAAATCCTACCGGGTTACCATCTCCTGCCAGCTTCCACACAGAGTCCGACTCCAGAAGGATGACACGTTGGGATTCAAGGTGAGTCCATCAGCATAAATCAGATGGGAGGAGAGACTCGGAGCTCACGGAGGAGCCGTGGCTGTTGGCTCGGACTCGGAACAACATCGGACATCAAACTGAGACTGCTAATCAGATCTGGGTCTGAGGTTTCACCTCTCACCCGCCTGGAGAGGAAAAACAGCTCAGGGACGGATCCGAGGAGCGGTGACTCATCACGTCTCTGGGTGGAGATGCTTCTCCTGTTTAAACTGAGATTAAAGGAAAAGTCTGCGTGTTTCTGCTCAGCCGACAGGATATCAGCTGTAAATCAGAATTATAGCTATACTCTGTCAATCTGACACCCACAAACACATCATCTCTGCAATCTCAGCCACATTTATAAAAAACAGCGGTCTAATAAACTCAGATGCATTAATCTGAGCAGATTAACGGAGCTCTCGGCTCTCTGATGGGTTCCCCTGCTTCAGGTTCTGCTAAACTCAGCCTGGTTCCTGGTTTGTGATGAATTAGGTCCAGTTCTGCTGGTCTCGGGTCAGCATTTATAATAATCCAGCAGATTATTTTATTTATGATAAACATTCAAAGATGTGAAAAAACTAAAGAGGATGTTTGTTTCTTTAGAGTTCAGGTTATTTTTACTTAAACTTTCAGTTTTTATGAGACGCTCGTCGTCAGCAGAAGCTTCTTCTGTTCCAGCAGCCGATGAACTGGATTGTTTTACAGAAGCAGGATTAACAGCAAATGTTTGTGTTTCTGCAGAAAATAAACAAAAACAGGAGGTTCTGCAGGTTTACATCCGAGTCCAAACCAGAAATCCGACCGCCGTCTGTTTAATCTGTGTGTCGGATTATTCTGGGATGTGAACACGGTTCTGCAGCACGCTCGGTTTGTGTTCTAATTGAAACTCCGCCGACTGATTAGACGCGTTAATGTGACTGACATGGTTTTAGTAACGAGGCTGATTAATTAAACCGTCACAGTTCTGCAGCCGGCTCGGTTCTGCAGAACCCAAAGGTGAGTCAGCGCCGAGCCGCAGACGGTCAGGAAACGCTGCAGGTGTGAACGCTAAAAGATCAAAATAAAAACATGAATCAACCCTAAACCTAATCCTAATCCTAATCCCACAGAAAATGGTTCAGTTTTTTTTATCCTTTTCTTGATTTTTAAGAAACAAAAACAAATCAGAGTTTAATCAGGTTTGGATTAGAAAAACAAAAACCAGAAAACAACAAACAAGGACACAAATAAATAATAGAAGAAAAAATATAAAATATGTTGGAAAATTAGAAAAAGGAAATAAAATCACAAAGAGAAACAAGGTAAAATAAATAAATAAATAAAGGAGCAAAAACATAAAAAATAAATGTTTCCAGTTGAATTAAATAATAATTTACCAGAAACAAATAAAACCCTTTCCTCTCTGAGTTTTTCTGCCGATAACAGAACCGTGTTTTAAATAACTGATCAGTTTCAGGCTGAAAACGGCTCTAACCGAGGTCAAAGGTCAACTCTATAAACAGGAAACATCAGAAGTGTCACGGAGTCAAGTTTAAAACAACAAAACGTTCTTTAAACCAAACGATTAGGAGACATTTAGAGGCTAAAAGGGTCTCACGTCTACGTTTACCACCTTAAATAAATGAAATCAGAGGAAAGATGCTTCAGAAAAAACAGAAAATATAAAACTCACCTTCATTTATTATCATTCAGATAAAAAATATATATTTTCACTAAATTTAGACCTAAAAATGTTACAAACTTGAATATTTTAACTGTAATATTTTATGTCTGTAATCATAGAAAACTAGTTTTATTCCTTCTTGTTTTCTTTGCTTTAGTGAAGTAAATTTGGGGGCGACGGTGGCATAGGAGTTAAGTGGACGCCCCGCAATCGGAAGGTCGCGGGTTCGCGTCCCACTCGGTCTGTCACCGTCGTTGTGTCCTTGGGCAAGACACTTAACCCGAATTGCCTCTGTTGGTGGTGGTCAGAGGGGCCGATGGCGCAACAATGCAGCCTCGCTTCTGTCAGACCGCCCCAGGGCGGCTGTGGCCACCCAGTAGCTTACCATCATCAGCAGTGTGTGAATGTGAGAGTGCATGCAGCGTCTTTGAGTGTCCTAACAAAGCGCTATATAAATTCGATGAATTATTATTATTATTATTATTAAATGAATCTGACCTGAAACATAAAGATGTGACTAAGACTGAAGCTCCTGACCTTTGACCCCACAGTGGGCCTGATAACCAGCTGTTAAAGCTCCATGTTCTGATTATTACGCTCCCGGGCTCTTACCCAGACACCTGCCCAGGTGTTTGACGTCGATCTGCTCCTGCTTCATGCACGAAGCTTCTCGGACCAGACACGGGTTGTTGTAGGAGGTCCCGTCAGTCGCACACACCGGGTTCTCGTTGTGACCGCTGCAGTCGATGTTACAGATGCACCTGAGGTCAGAGGTCAAATATCAGACGCTAACACGGCTCCAGCAGCCAGAGCTGCTCAGTTAGCTTAGCAGCTACAGAAACAGTTTAATAAACCTCCTGCTTCCCTCTTTATGCTAAGCTAAGCTGTTAGCTTCCAGTGGAATCATCAAACATTCCCAAATTAGTCTGATTTTGTTTATATCCGCCATGCTGCATCACATAGAGCAGATATTTTTATTAATCCGATGCTCACCAGACGTCCTCGGAGTCTTCATCACACTCCGCGCCGTATTTACACGTGCTGCACTTGGTGAACTTCTTCCCGACGTCGGAGCCTGAACCTTCATCGTCTGTCAGGAGAAACAGAAGGAAAAACGTTTTTCAGGGATTAAAATGTCAGTTTTCTCTTTACTGATCACGAGACTCGGATTATAAAAGTCTCTGTATTAGAAAAAAGCTCAAACTGGAATAAAACCCGGTTTCAGATCAACCTCCTGACACGTCGGAGCTTTGTAAACATGTTGTCCTCTGAGCTCTGAAACACTGAGTGGAAACTGGATCAGCTGTTAAAAACAAAAACAAACACGCAGCTTTGTTCACTGAAGGATGGAAAGAGAATAAAGATCTCAGGACTCGTCTCGCTGCGTCTCAGAGGACGGAGGACGTCTCTAAACCACTTCACAAACGGGAAGAGACAGCAAAGCATGATGGGAAAACTCCATATTTACTAACGGGTGGCGCCAATGGAGGGAAATCAAACGGAGACTTTAGGATGAAGTCGGTTTGAGTTTTATGTTCTGGATCCTTTTGAGTTTGTCTGTGGCTCGACTTCAGCGGACTAAAACAACAACAACAATTTATTTTATCCCTTCAGGGGAAACTTTTCTCTGCATCTTTAATATTAATTATATAAATCTGCTGTATGAGAATCAGAAATCGGTATCGGCGCTCAAAACCAGAACCGTTGCATCTCTAGTCTCCAAGGAGGTTCTGTTGGAAGCCAGATCACCATGGCAACAGAGGCTGAACTCAGATTTTCTAGAGTTTTTCTTTCATGTTTTGTTGCAGAATTTAAACCACAGCAAGAAAATTCAGACTATAAACATCAGAAGTTCTGCTGCTTCCTTGATTCGCTGCAGGAATAAAACTCTTTTCCTCTTTAGGTTCTAATGTGATGTTTTTATTTCATTTAAATCAAACGCGGCGTCTCTGAGGGCAGAAAGCTGTAAGAACGAACAAACGGAACCTTTCAGAGTGAAAATGGGATTTTTGTGTAGAGAAGTCTTTATTCACCTGCGACACTTTTCATGTTCCGCCATAATCACGTTGTTTTCCTCCGACATTTTAAAAAAGCGGTTTTAATTTAACCTTGGGGTCTGCTTCTGCTCCGCCGGCTGAGGAACTTTTTATTTTCAGATCTTCATCCCTGAACGACATAATCAGCTTTTATCTTCCTCCCTGGCCCGGCTCGCTGCAGAAGAGAGAATTGATTTGATTTTCCAAACAACCTCCAGCTCACGAGGCTTTTTGTTTCAGTAAGCGGCTGCGCGCCGTTAGCGCCGATGGCGCCGATGGCGCCCTTTTCCCATCAACACGACACGGCTCACACGCTTTCCTATCAGACACAGCTGAGGGTGTGAGGAGGCTCCTGGAGCTTATCGGCCAAATGGAAACAGAGGCGACGCATTATCATCTTATGATATTGTTATTATCATTACAGGGGATGCGTTTAATGCCATCCCGCATGATGACGTCCATTCTCCAGCAGCGCTCGGAGCAGATGAGCCGCTAACAGCCGCAACACCAAATATCAAAGAGCCGCGGGGATTATTCAAAGCTGCCTTTCATCAGCGCGGCCGTTTTCATGATTCATCAAGTGCAATTTTGTTGTAAAATAGAGGAAAAAGCTCCGTCCTGCAGGGTGAAGAAAATTAATCCACAGGAGATGAAACAGGAGCCTCAAGACTTTCAAACTTCTGATCAACCTTAAAATTTTACTTCTCACAAAAAACAAAACAGTCAAATCTGATGGGAAAATTATGAAGATGATTAAAATCTAGCTTTGAAATCATTTATGTGAATATAACAATTATTAATATGTTTTTTTATTTTATTATGTCATTCTAGAATAACATAAGATTCATAAATAAATCAAACTGGCCCTTGTCACCCGTGGATCCTCCACCAGGGGGCAGCAGACACGCATGGGAGTGGATACGGCAGGTTTCTGACGAAGGTGCTAATCCTGATGCTCCGTTAAGGGTTGATGTGGATTTCATTAATCTATGAGGAGTTCAGTTATATTAACATTAGACTTAGATAATTATTAATATTATTATTTAATTTTTCAGGCTTTAAATGGTTAAATTTAATACATTTAATTAAATGTCTGTT
The DNA here is from genome assembly GCA_006937985.1 of Aphyosemion australe. Lineage (NCBI taxonomy): Eukaryota > Metazoa > Chordata > Actinopteri > Cyprinodontiformes > Nothobranchiidae > Aphyosemion > Aphyosemion australe. The sequence goes on from SSNS01000576.1 coordinate 248,356, forward strand.
TTAAATTATTTGATTTAGATTTTAAAATGTTCAGCATTTCAATAATAAGTTTAGTATTGATTATAAATATTTATATTTGTACATTTAGATTGAACTCTTAATATTAATCTAAGCATTATTATTTTAAGTTAAGTTTGGTAAAATTGTATCTGTTAATGAAAGTAATAAACAAAACATATTATTTATAATTAAACTACCAGACTGATGAAGTGGCCTTTTTTGAAACAGGAAGCCGTGTTACCCGAAACCTGTCAGTGACACCTGACCGGTCTCCCCCTGGTGGCTGTAGGTGGTATTGCACCTTTTATTGGCTTTGTATCTCAATCCTGGAGGTTCAATCTGTGGTAACAGAAGGTCTGTTGCTCCGCAGCAGCAGACCTGCAGCACCAGACCTGCAGCAGCAGACCTGCAGCAGCAGACCTGCAGCAGCAGACCTGCAGCAGCAGACCTGCAGCAGCAGACCTGCAGCTAAAAATCTCCTCATGTGGAGCTGATGGGAGAAAAGGATGGGATGTTTAACCACGGAACGCCGAGCTCAAAGGAATTCCCCTGAGATGATTATGTTGGATAAACCAGCAGGAAGAACAACACCGATGTGATGGATGATGCTCTGACTCAGCTGGTAGTTTATTAAATAAATAAATACTCCTCAAGAAAAAAGAAAGGAGTTCCTTCAGGATCAGACTATTTTTTTTTCACAGCAAATTTCATGTTTTACCTGAAAAATAAGAATCAGAGAAGCGTTCATTTTTGTTTTATACCCAAATATCTGCTGAGATCTGATTAAAATGCTGTGTGAAGAGGATAATTCAGTGTGTGTGTGTGTGTGTATGTGTGTTTGTGTATGTGTGTGTTTGTGTATCCCCGCCGGCTGACAGATTGGCCTGCTGTGCACGGATGTATCGAACATGGAGATCTCAGTCGGCGCTCAGAGGCTGCTGATCGATTGACGAGGATCAACAGCAGAGGAGTCTTTGTTTCATGTTGACTCTACCCCCCCTACACACACACACACACACACACACACACACACACACACACACACACACACACATCTCCACTCATATCTGACGTATCTGTGAATGAATTTTTAAACCTTTCGTTATTAATTTCATTTAGTAAAATATGATTCTGTATTTTTTTTTTTAGAAAAAGTCGGTTTATGATTTAACTTCAGGATTCAGTCCCACCAAGCAGAGTCTGTAACCATGGCAACAGATGCTGGAAACACAATGTGTCCCAGGAGAGATTCAAATGTAGAACTACAGAGTAAAAGTTTTACTGCAACAACTTTAGAAGAAACACTAATTAAACATCGGTGTGACGTCTCTGGACGTTCAGCTTTGTTTTTATTTACTGATAAAAAAAATCAGTATTTATTTTTCTTTCAGAGCACAACGACATGTTTCATTTGTGTCCATATTCATCACACAAAATTAAATTAAAACTCCTGCAAATATGCATTAAGTCACATTTTAGTGCAATAATAGAAAAGCAGATTTATCTTTTTATGCAAAAATGCAAATTTTCTATTTGAGTCACACAGAATATTAGAAGTTTTATATTATTATTATTGATTAAAATAATAAAACGTGCTGCTTTTAGTGTTGCTGATTCGTCACAAAGACCTGAGTTTACTGAGTTCCTGTTTGAGTCTGAAATAAAAACTTGTGTAGAAGTTTTCATTCAAGATTATCAGTAAAAACGTTGTTTATCATCTCCATTGGTTTTTCTTGTTTTAACACAGTATTATGCTGTTTCATTTACCTTTAATCAATGACGGTTTCGGCGACTACTGTCGCCATCTTCAGAGTCACGCCGACTTGACGGCGTCACTTCCGCTGTTTATTTGCAGGCAGTAAGGGGCGTTGCCGCCCCCTACTGCCTGCGCCTTCCTGGTCGATCACCACGTCCCATGAATGATCCAGCGTGTACACTCCTTCATCCCTATTCATGGTCCTGGGTCCACGTCTCCTTATCTCGATTGCTTCCTTTATCCATCGTCTGTATTTTTGTTGTTCTGTTGTTATGATCTGTGTGCTGTCCCAGTCCATTATATGGTTTTCTCTTGCACAGTGGTCTGTTATGGCTGATTTCCTTATTGTGTTTTCTGCTTCCTCTTTGGCTGCTCTGGTGTGCCTTCGGCTTGTTTCTTTTTCACATTCCTTTTTATGTTCCATTTTGCGTGTGTTGAGTTGTCGTCCTGTCTCTCCTATGTATGTTTTATTGCAGAGTTTGCATGGAATTTCGTAAACGACTCCACATTTTTGTTCCTGTGTTATTGCGTCTTTTGGATGTACTAGTCCTTTTTTGACGGTCATGTATGGTTTTATTGGAGTGTTTATGTTATGTTTTGACATTACATGTCTTATTTTTTCTGTTATTCCTTTAATGTATGGTAGGGTTATCGCTGGTTTTCGTTCTGTTCTTTCTTGTTTTCTGGTTCTTTGTTTTACAATGGATAAAGGAAGCAATCGAGATAAGGAGACGTGGACCCAGGACCATGAATAGGGATGAAGGAGTTTACACGCTGGATCATTCATGGGACGTGGTGATCGACCAGGAAGGCGCAGGCAGTAGGGGGCGGCAACGCCCCTTACTGCCTGCAAATAAACAGCGGAAGTGACGCCGTCAAGTCGGCGTGACTCTGAAGATGGCGACAGTAGTCGCCGAAACCGTCAGTGATTAAAGGTAAATGAAACAGCATAATACTGTGTTAAAACAAGAAAAACCAATGGAGATGAAAAATAAACACAGGAAGAACATAACAAGTTGTTTATCATCTGTTCCTGGGATGTGTGTCAGATAGGAATATTAAAAAGCTTCCTGTTGTTGAGCCATAATCCATGCCTCAGCTGATCGGATTCAAGTGAAAACAACAAGATGAAAGTGACTCCTCCTGAGGAAGAGAAGTGACTGATGAAGACTACCAGTCCCTGATCTTCTGATGTCTGACCTTGTTCTTCTTCATGAAGACACGCTGATCCCGTTCCCCCTGTCCTGGTCTCCATCTTGGAGACAGGGTTAGGATTAGGGACGTTAGCCAGCTCTAGCTCCGACACACAGCTGCGTGGATCTGCTGCTGAAGGAGCAGAGACGGGGAGGAAAGCTAGAGCTACCTGCTGCATGATGTTGGTGAACTCACCTGGAAGTCTCTGAACCTGAACTCCTGAAGCTGCCTCACGTTAAAACTCACAGAAAGTAAAAGGAGAACAGTTCCAGGTTTGCAGGAGCCCGGATGAGTCCGTGATGCAGCGACTCAAGAATGAGGCCCCGAGGCTCGGGAAGGAAACTCAGATCCTTTTGGGAACGTTTTTGAAAAACGTGTTCCCAAATCATCTAGGCATCCTCTTCCTCTGTGCTGAGTGTGTCAGGAGCCGTTATCGGCGTTCCCATTTTCTCCTCCATACTTTTAGGAAACTCCACTAAAACATAAAAATCCACTTAAGGAGCCTTTAAGGATAATCAGACTCAGGATGTTGGACCAGAACCGGGCCTGAGAGAGCTCACCGACACGTCGTTGAGACGCAGACTGGGAGGAACCGACACACACACGCACACACACACACACACACACACACACACACACACACACACGAACACACACACACACACACGCAGGAAGAGGCTAATTAGATGTCAGCTGAAAGGTCGGACCTGGCAGCTCTGGAGACGAATCGACTCACGGGTCTGATCCAGACTCGATCAGACGATCAGACATGAGAAGATCTCTCACATAAATAACAAAACAAAGATTTTCTCTGAAAGTTTGGAGAAAAAAACAAATTAGATGTTGAAATGTCACCTGATTTAAATGTCTGACAGAAGTGGATCTTTGTGTCAGAAGTTCTGATCATTTATTCATCGGGAGGAATTATTCAGTTGGGTTTGTTGTTGTTTAAATGTCAGACTTCATTTTATCTGAAACCAACAGAAGTTCTTCTTCAGCGTTGGGTTAGCTGCAGTCTGAGCCACTTGTGTTTCTACCCATCCTAATGAATGAAAATCAGATTCCTTCACTGATCAACAGTTTTATTCTCAGCTGCTCATTAAAGGTTTTCTGTGTTTAAAATCACTTTATGTTATTTTAGATATACAGTAGTTCCATAAATGAACTGGTGTGTGCGTGTGTGTGTGTGTGTGTGTGTGACACCAGACCAGCATAAACCTGTTTATTAGCTTCAGACTATAGGTTTATTACTAATAATAACTCGTTTATTAAATTAGGCGTCAGAATTATTTCTGATAGAATTCCACGCTGCTGTTGAACACAGACGTTATGATAATCTTATTCTAAGAAGAATTCAGAAGTTTAAAATGAAACTCAGTGAAGTAAAGGTCAGGATGAATATTAACAGATGGATTTATGTTCATTTTCTGACGTTATTCAGAGCCTGATGATCCAGATGTTAATGAGTCCTGCTGTTCTTTTGTTTAGTGAATGAATCTATACATAAGTTCACTAAACTACAGGTGAAGTCTGGTTGTACTGAGTAAACAGTCCTTATGGTTACAAACATACTCATGTGTTCATCAGTTCCTGACCTTTGAACTTTTCCAGATGATTCGATGTGATGTGCTGAAGCGACTGCGTTCAGATCTGAACCGAGTCGTTTATGAGCTGAATTTGTTCGTGTTTGTTTTGATTAACCTGAACTTCGTATTAGTGTCCTCGACGTCGTTTATTCACCTTTTTGGTTCAACAAAGAAAAAAATCTTTTTCTGTTTGTTAAAAACTTTATTTGTAACTTTTCTAACCTGATTGTTTCTGATCTTGTTGTCGTTTAAATCAGCTGCAGTCGTGTGTTTCTGCTGCTGCTGATGTAATAAACCTGCCTCCCTGTGATTGAATCATTCTGCAGCGAGGCCCGTTCTTCAGCACCAGAACCCCGACCAGAACCCCCTCTAGACATTTAAAACACGGGTTTAAGTTGATGAACAGGTAAACTCCGACAGGTGTGGCAAAACAAACACAGCTGATCTGGAGTCAGTTTCAGTAATTAATCTCTGAGGTTGTGTTGCCAGCAGCCCATCGACCCGGCCCGCTTCCAGATGGAGGANATGTAATGTCAAAACATAACATAAACACTCCAATAAAACCATACATGACCGTCAAAAAAGGACTAGTACATCCAAAGGACGCAATAACACAGGAACAAAAATGTGGAGTCGTTTACGAAATTCCATGCAACCTCTGCATTAAAACATACATAGGAGAGACAGGACGACAACTCAACACACGCAAAATGGAACACAACAAGGAATGTGAAAAAGAAACAAGCCGAAGGCACACCAGAGCAGCCAAAGAGGAAGCAGAAAACACAATAAGGAAATCAGCCATAACAGACCACTGTGCAAGAGAAAACCATATAATGGACTGGGACAGCACACAGATCATAACAACAGAACAACAAAAATACAGACGCACACACACACACACGCACACACACAAGCACACACACACACACACACACACAAGCACGCACACACACGCACACACGCGCACACACAAGCACGCACACACACACAAGCACGCACACACACACACACAAAGCACGCACACACGCACACACACACACACACAAGCACGCACACACACACACACACACACACACACACACACACACACACACACACACACACACACATACAGAGCCAAATTAAACAACAAAGCGTGCGGTCGTCCTCACAGATGGCAGCAAAACGTCTCTGCTGCCAGGTTTGGCAGCAGCTCTGCTGTCGGCCCGGTTCCTGCAGGACGGACAAACCCGGAGTGTTCCTGAGGGAGGAGTTAACGCACGCAGCTCTCCCAGCCTCCATCACACTGGTTAATGTACAGACCCAAAAGGACACAAACATGCAGGAAAACAGGAGCATTCAGGCCCGTTTGAGCCGACCCGATCAGAACATGCTGCTGTTTGACTCGAATGATGAAATCTTTTAATAACTCACCATCTCCGTCTCCCGAACCAGAACCAGGATCTGTGAAGACACAAGAGACAGGACGGGTTATTAAACATCACACAGAACCGGTTCTGGTTCTGATGAAGCTGCAGCGTACAGGAAGCCGTTCCCTACGGAAGCCCTGAAAGGCAACGGAAAAATTTTTTTTTTTCTTGTGGAATTTTTCTAAGTCTTTTTTATTTTTTATTTTTTACTAAGCCCAGAAAGGCAAAATGAAAAAAAAAAATTTTTTCTTGTGGCATTTTTCTAAGTTTTT
>SSNS01000576.1:255648-269588 GCA_006937985.1 Aphyosemion australe
AAAAAATTTTTTTTTTCATTTTGCCTTTCTGGGCTTAGTAAAAAATAAAAAATAAAAAAGACTTAGAAAAATTCCACAAGAAAAAAAATATTTTTTCCGTTGCCTTTCAGGGCTTCCGTAGTTCCCTCTGCAGCTCCATCAGGAAATGGAGCGACTGTGTGAAAGTTTGATTTCAGAAATGCACTCAGAGCGGAGGTTCTGGCACCGAGCTGCTGCTTTAGGAACTGGACCCAGCAGCTGGAACCCCCCCCCCCCCCCCCCCCCCCCCCCCCCCCCATAACATAAAACCCCAAATATTTCAGAGTAAATCATTTTTATCGGAAGTAAAATTTGGATCAACTCCAGTTATCTTCACTGTGTCATCTTCAATATAACAGGAACATGGATGGATGGATGGATGGATGGATGGATGGATGGATGGATGATGGATGGATGGATAATGGATGGATGGATGGATGGATGATGGATGGATGGATGGATAATGGATGGATGAATGATGGATGGATGAATGATGGATGAACTGTATTGTAGAAAACCCTCTTCATCACCTCCTCCCACCCAGCAGACACTTTTCATCACTTTAAACCAGAACTCCTGGATCTGTTCCGACCCACAGACTAACGGTACCAGAACCTGAACCACAGCTTCTCTGTCCGCTTCATGTTGGCGTTGGGGACAAAGTGTGACGTCTGGAATTGGATTTAATTTGGAGGATCATAGCCGCTGAGCGTTTTCCAGCTCCAGCGGAGAGCTCTGACTCTTACAAACATGAAAGGAAATCAATCACATTAGGCCCGGCTCGGCCCGGCCCGGTCCAGTCTGGTTGCATCACTCGCCTTTAAAGCAGCAGACGCTTCTAACATCACTAAGTTTCACCTGTTCAGTGTGAACAGTCACCGTGGTGTTATAAAACAAACTCCTCCCAGCTGAGATCAGCTGTTTCTGTTCCACATGAACCCAGATCCTAGAGGGGACCCCACATGACCTCTGAGCCCAAAAGGATCTGAAATCTCTGCCTTTCAGCTCCCAGCAGCGCCTCGCCTCGCCTCCCCGCGCCCAGCGCTCCAATTACAGGAAGCATAAATCTCCAGGAGAGGAAATTGCAGGAGGACAGGCGGGAGGTGGAGGAATCAAAGAGCGAACAGCGGCAGCAGATTCTGGTGTAACGGCTAATAAGAGCAAGATGCAGAGCAATGCATCCTGGGAAATCTGGCAGCTGCTGATGGAGCCGACCACATCGCCGAGGTGTTGCAGTAAGTTTCCTCAGCTTCTTCCTCGGGGGGGCTTTATGACCTGCAGAGTCTCAGAAGTGGCCCAGAGAGGAGCTGCTGCAGGGAGACATGCTAACCTGTTAGCATTCAGCCACGGCTGCTGATGCTGCGGCTGTCAAACAGGAAGTCAGGAAGATAAAATTCCTGCTTTTGTCCTTTTACGTTGATTCAGTCAGAACCGTCTCCATCACGAGCGATTCGGGAGGAGTTCAAGAATCCTCACACTCATTTTGAGACATTCAGGAAACTTCCTCCAGTTTTGCTAACTTAGCAACGTTGGTGCTATAATTAGTGAATGTTTGGATTTTTAATCGTTTTTCAAAACTGAAATTAGCCACAAAGTTTTCTGGTGTTTCTGTAAACGTTTGGAGACTGATGTGAAAACCAGAAGAGGGTGCTGCTGTGGGCCCCTGCCCCGTCCCACAGCACTCTCAGGCAGCCCCTGTCCTGGTGCACAGGCCCTCTGTAGCTAACAGTAACATAAAACCTCCTTTAATCTGTCTGACAACAACCTGAAATCCCTAAATCCCGTTTCCAGAAGCGTTCCTCTCTGCCGGTTTGTGAGGAGTTTATGAAATAACAGATGGTTTTGGGTCACTTCTGGATCATAAAACATCAGAGTAATCCTCTCTTTACGGCTCTAAACTCCTCGGATCAGTCCCCGGACACCGCTTTCAGCAGCACGGAGCTTCGGGATGATTTTAACGACCCTCTTCCACAGCTTCTAATTAAAATTGATCCACAGCTGATTAACCAGCTCGTCCTCAGAAATCAATCTGACTGATGACGCTGCTGCAGAGTTCAGAGGAAGAATCCAGCTCTCAGCGTTTGATGTGCAGTCAATTAAAAATGTAATGACAGAGAGCTTAAACGCTGGAAAACGCCGCAGCTGCAGGAACGTCATTAAAATATTATTGGGACGTTACGGTTGGATTATGTGAAGCTGAACGATGTTCACAGGTGAACGGAAACGTTCATCTCAGTGAAAATATAACCAAATATTCTTTAAAAGCTCCATGTTTGGATCCAAAAGTTTGAATCAAACTTTTATTGCTCTTTTTTTCCTCAAAACAAACAAAACAGAAACGATTTCTGAACAATAAAAAATAAGAATTCAGGTTTCATTTACATCCAAACATTAGATAATAAATCGTTCTGGTTTCTGACCCAAAACAACTAATCGGGCTATGGCTAAAGCCTGGAAATCATCACACTGGGTCCTCCCCAGAGCCTCCCCTCAGATCCTGCAGAAGGAGCAGCAGCTCCGCTCTGAGCTCCAGCTGGATGATGGAGCTCCTCACCTCCTCTCTATGGTCCAACCCAACCTCCCTATGGAGGAAACCCATCTCAGACGCTTGGATCCAGGATTTTGTTGTTTCTGACTCAGAACCTTCAGCTCCTTCATCACCACGACAGACTGGACCAATGCCCTCATCGCTGCAGATGAAGTCCTGACCCTCCATCCCACCGCCCCCAGGAACAAAACACCAAGATCTCTGATCACATGCAGATGCTAACATGTTCATTTAGTCTTTTCATGAGTGGGAGGAGTTTCAGTGGGTACGGTGTAGTTCCTGGAGAGACTCACCGGTGGAGCAGGGCCCATCGTGGACTCTGGAGATCAGCCTCTGCTGTTTGCAGGACGCCTGCCGTCTGTAGCACTCGTTCTGGTAGGTGTCTCCGTTGGAGCCGCACACCGGGTTGTAGTTTTTGCTGCACTAAAAATCAGAAAACAGGCGGGTGTTTAAAACGATGTCAGCTCCAGCAGCGTGACGGAGGTGGCTCACAGGAGGGAGAACACTAAACCTGAACCTCAAAGAAGTTGAGAGAAGAAAAGTTCCTCTGATTTGGTGAAACAACAAAACCTGATTTAATGTTTTTCTGTCTCTGATCTCCTCCTCAGTTATTGAGTTATTCTAGTTTTAGTTTTAACCCCCCCTCCCTGTAGATAAACCCAGTTTGACCACATCCTGCTCCTCCCAGCACGTATCTGCTCCCAGTTGGCCTGCAGCCTGTCCCACTGGTTTACTGTCTCCTTTTGTCCCATGTCCAGGTTCATGTCCACATCCAGCTCACATTTCCACTAAACCCCGGATCCAGTCAGGTTTAATCTGTAGTTCTGATCTAAACCATCACCTGGAGGTCAGAGTTTAGTAAATGTCAGATCCACTCGTGTTTTAGCTGATGAACCACTTCCTTTTCTCTGGTGGTTTTTTTGTTTTTCCAGTCTGAAGAGTCGACAGAAACAGAAGAGAAAAAAATAGGAGGAATAATTATTTTGTTTGATTAGAAATTAAAGTTAAAATGTTTTGTTTTTATGTTTAAATTGATGAAAGTCCAAAATACAAACAGTCATCATCATATTTCAACTCTATTCTGTAAAAAAACTTTATTTTTGACATATTTATGAGCATCTTAACATCTTGATGCAGGAAGATGTTAAAGATTGTTAAATCTTCTCCATCACTAAAGATGGCCGCCACCGCTGATCAACATCATTAACACAAAAATGGCCTAAATCACTAGCCTGGCCTGCCAGACTCGCCCTCTGTCTATTCTACACAGAGAACTAGTCTGGTAACGCTCCCATTCAAATAACCCCGCCCCCTGAGAGTTCTCACTGAGCCAATCAGCGCTGAGCAGCATACGTCACACACAGCGACGCTCAGTTTCTCATAAACAACAAAGATGGCGTCTGAAGCGGAGCTCGCTGCGGCTCTTTCCTCTGTTCTAAATGACTTGGACATGTCTTAAAACCACAACAAGAATTAGCGCTAAAAGCCTTTCTTCTAAAGAAAGATGTTTGTGCTGTGCTACCCACAGACGTATATACGTAGACGCCTCGTGGACTGGTGCTGCCGTAGTGGCCGGCCGCCATCTTAGATGAGTCTCCATTCGCCCCCAGTGCATTCATTTGTACTGAGGAAGGTGCTTACCCAGCTAAAACACATTTTATCATGGTGTCACCTTTACTTGCACTAATGGAGGAACAAGTAAATAAAGCTGGGGTTAACTGCAGCGCAGCTCAGCGTGAACAGTGAGAGGGAGATTGTTAGCAGCGGTCCTTTGACGCCATCTTTGACTACAGCTAAAAAACTACAGCGTCTCGCGATAAGTCGTCATTTCCTCCTTTTTTCGGATTGGTTATTTTTGAGCTGGTTAGCCCCGCCCCTCATGGTGCTCGCTGCCTCTGAGACTCTTATCCTAATTCTGTATGTGAAACGCTGTCTCCTCATAGAAAGCTCTCTTATCTGTTCTTTTGTTCTATTCGTTTGTATCTACCATGTTAGAGCATGTTAACTGCTCCTTTTGAATTTGTAACATCTTCAAATGCCATGTTTGTTTGTAAATGTAATAAATAAAGTTCTTTAAAAAAAGAGTATCCAGACTCTTCCTCTGTGTAGAATAGACAGAGGGAGAGTCTGGCAGGCCAGGCTACTAAATCTGTTGATGTAACAGATAATGAGCTAAAAGCTGGTTTAGACCAGCATATGTTGGGTTTTGGTGCTGGTTTAGCTGGTTACCAGCACCAAAACCCAACATATGCTGGTCTATGCTGGTTTTTCCTGCCGGGTAAAGCTCAAAGGAATCAGGAATTTGTCCAAAACTTTAATAAAAGTTGTTTTAACTGATTCTTTGTCTCTTCAGAATGTTTTATTGTGTCTAAACATAAAAATGAAACAAGCTGTTGCATCATTTTATTTTCCATCAGAGATAGTTGGATGTGAACTGCAGCAGCAAGGACACACGATGGTTAGTAATCCATATTCTATTAACTCTGAGCCCTCAGCCAGCAGCGCTTCGACCTCCAGTTCCACCGGAACAACAACACCTCGGATTTATGCTCCTGAGCAGGAACGCCTGACGTCTGTGGTCTTAGTCCGGTCTGGTCCAGTTCTATCCAGTTAAGTCCAGTCTAGTCTGGTCCAGAAGAAGGAGTCTTGGATCAGGGTGAGGGTCTCCATCAGACATCATAAACACCTTTTGTTTACAGATGCAGACGGAAACATTTTAATCATCAGGAAATAGACGGATCCCTGCTGGCCCGATGCCAAGCCGCAGCAGAAAAGGTGTAATGAGTGGATGTTTGATGTTGTGAGGGAGCACCCGTGGGCGGGTGGGGACATTTAAAGATGAGATTTTAACACCAGTGATAGATGATGCATGTGAACCGTGACTGGGACCAGAAATTCAGATAAATTCACAGAAAACATCAAAAAAGGGAGAAAAACTGATCTTATTTACCTGAAACTGGCAGACACATTTAAGCTGAGCTCCGTCGTCTCTGCAGACGCCTCCGTATCTGCAGGTGGAGTCATCACAGACCCTCAGGTCGCTCTTCTTCTCTGACAGATCTACAAACAAACAGGAGGGGTGGGGGGGTTAAACAGAGAGCAGGTGGGTCGATGAGGTGAATCAGACCTGCAGAACCTCCACAAGAACCACCGTTAAGTCCTCTGACCTCAGTCTGAAGACAGTCAACAGCAAACAGAACAACCTGAGCAGGTGAAATAGTCACTAAGCCGCTTATGAAAGAACAGTTACCGCTTGTTTAAATTAATGTTTTAATCCAGCCTCCATAAACATCAGATTAAACACATTTAGAATAAATTCCACTCACGTTACGTCTACAAGACCTGTGTTTAGGGTTCACGGCACCATTTTCTCTAATTCTGCACTCAGAGAAACAAAGTTCTGGCTCTAAAATCAGATTTCTGAGCATGAATCAGCTTTAATGGAGGTTTAAAACAGGTTCAGATCCGGTCTGCTTTTAAAACCAAACAGCTTCTGTTTGATAATTAAAGCTCCTCATCAGAAAACCTCCAACATAAAATCAGAGTTTTCCTCTCAGGTCGCGGCTGCTGATTGGAAAAGTTTGTTGCTTTTCCCTTTAAAGTTTTTAATCAGCTGATCAAACGTGACGGAGAAGTTCTGATCTGAGACCGGAGGTGAGATGAAAACGTCACGCTGCAGGTGGTCGCTGGAACCAATCACGTTCCTTTGGATCATAACAAGCGTCCATGTTTCAGAAAGTTTCAGCAAACGCCGATCATCCACGTCCTCTCGGAGATAAAAGCAGCAGATTACAGCGTGTGTGTCCCACGGATCGGATTAGAGGAACCATGAAATGTTTGGTGATTACCGACACCTCAAACGTCCAGCTGAGTCTTTTAACATGAAATAACCTCCAGATTAAAGAAATAAAACAGAATATAAAGTCCTTCAGCTAAAAAACACAAACAGACTCAAAGAGAGGAAAAAAATCCCAAAGGTCTGGAGCTGATTCCGGTTTGGGAATGTGTGTTTTATGGTTGAGATCATCTGACCAGTTTTGAAGAACCAGAAAACATTTATAAAAACCTACAAAAGCATTTCAGTAATATTATAAAACTGAATCAGGACGGAAAACTGGTGAAGACTGGTCATGATGCTCTTATTTTGACGAGTCACACTGCCGACTTCCTGGTGTGTTTTTGTCTGAAGAGGAGAAATATGTGCAGCGTTTCCAAACATGTTTACATAAAACAATTAGGATTCTTCATCATCATCATCACCATCATCATCATCACCATCATCATCACCAACACCATCATCACCATCACCATCATCATCACCATCATCATCATCATCATCATCATATCATCATCACCATCATCACCATCACCATCATCATCATCATCATCATCATCACCATCATCATCACCATCATCACCACCACCATCACCATCATCATCACCATCATCACCACCACCATCACCATCATCATCACCATCATCATCATAATCACCATCATCATCACCATCATCACCACCACCATCATCATCATCATCACCATCATCATCATCATCATCATCATCATCATCATCATCATCACCATCATTTATTTCTACAGCACCTTCCAGTACTGAAGCCCCAGGTGCTACACCATCACAGCAGCAGACAAAGGGACAAAAACATGGAAAAGACGAAACAAAACAGCAGGTATCATAAGAACAAGTATAAATATAATATAATATAATATAATATAATAAGTATAAAACAGGAACAATAAAAAGTTAAAATAAATAATAAATGAAAGCCAGAATAAAACTGAGTGTGACTGAGAACTCAAAGGGAAAAGGTCAACCAGTAGAAATGTTTCTTTAAATGAGGCTGGAGGGATGGTGCCCGCCTCAAGTAAAGGTAACACATTCCAAAGGTTTGGGGCCACCACAGAAAACACATGATCCCCCCTATTTGTATCTAGAGCGTGGCACTTCCCAGAGTTCCAAGAGGATTAGGATTATTTCCATAATTTAGCAGTTTAAATTGAAAGTTATGATTGTCAGGTGGAAATCCCAGAATTCCATGATACAACACATGAACACGATACAAGAAATGATTCCAAAAATGATTCACAAGGCAACGATGACGCAATAAAAACAAAATGACACATTTGTGATGCTGTTTAATCCTTAGATAATCTGTAATGTTTTTCCAGCTGTGATCATAAACACCTGCATGTATCAGGAAGCTTCCAGAAGGAGGAACACTTTGGTTAGGGAACCGTATCGATCATCTCATTATTCCCTAAGTGTTTCTAGGTCCGGCTCAGACACAGTGGCAGCGTGACCTTTCCTGGGAAAACAGCAGAGCGCTGATGAGACGTGACGAGGACTCATTGGGTCGGAATAAGAAGAGCAGCTCTGCTCCTCGTTTCTTCTGCAGATGATGGACGGTTCTGAGTTTTAGATTTAATCCAGAAACATTTTCAGGTGAGGATGGAGGTTAGGGATGAGGACATCCGGCCATGAGCCAAGCTCCTGCTCATCGATCAGAGCTTCTCCTCACATCTGAGCATCATCAGGATCAGGATCAGGACAGTGTTTTAGGAGGAGCAGGTAGGTCTGCAGACTGCTCATGGCTAATTAAGTCCACACAGCAGCCCCATCCATCAGCCTCCTGCAGGCTGGTGTGTGTGTGTGTGGGGGTTAGGGTCCACCACAGCCGTGGTGCATTCAGGGTCCTCACCCTCATGCATTTTACAACACAGATGCGGATTTGAAATGCACATAATTCCCTCTTTTGGGTCGGAGCAGAGCTAAAGAAGCTGATGGAGCGTGGCAGCAACTGCCACCAGGAGGAGGATCCACCTCCCAAATCACCAGAGTCTGGCTCAGCCGTCATCGTTATCCAACACCCCCCATGTCTCCAGGAGATACGCGTCAATATTCCATCTTCTGTGTGCTGTTCAGCTCCTCCAGCATAGACACAAACGTCCTAGAGGACATTACCTACATCCAGAGAACCAAAGAATCTACCTGGAACATTTCAGAAGAGGATCACTGTCCAAACTTCTAACATCAACTTTGAAATAATCTAAACAGAAAAATTAACAATGCTGTTTAGTAAAATCTGTAAGAGGTGCATGAAGCCCAAGAAATGTTTTTAATGCTGCCAGTGGCTCATTAGGTTCACCGATGTAATCACCTGAGGCTTGTTAACATCACCATGGTGAAATCTAGCGGTTCATTAGGGTTACCATGGTAACCACCTCATACAAACAGGTTTTATGTGATGCTGTAATTTATGTTTCAGAGATTTAAGATTTTAGCAAAATATAGAATTTAATCTGAGGAGCAGCTGATTTAATTATTTATATCTATTATAACGTCATCATTTATTATATACAGCAACAATATCCCTAAAGGTGTCGTCCACCTGTCTGTGACACACATACGCACGCACGCACGCACGCACGCACGCACGCACGCACGCACGCACACACGCACACACACACACACAGCTGCCGTATTGATCCAGTTTCCTCAAACTGGAGGATTTTCTCCTCAGCGGGACGTGAAACAGGAGAAGGCGCAACGTGACGGTCTAAACATCATCCCTGATGCATGATGGGAATTCAAATCCTCGTCACGCTCAGAGACAAATGTTCCAACTTTTCCTGTAGTCGGGAATCATCACAGTAGGATTAAAAGCAGCATTCCGCAAGATTGCAGTTATATGGCCTCTGTCGCCCTCTAGAGGCTTGCTGCGTAACGTCACTGTCGTAACATTAAATCTCTCTTTCGGGCATAAGAGGCATGTTTACATTCCTAATATCAGGCAAAACAATGAAAACAAACTTTTCCACCTCCACACATTGAATAAATAGTTTTATCAGGACTGTATAACAACTTTATGCCCGACCAAACACAATAACCCTGGTGAAATCATTTGTTACTTACCTAGCCTTTAGCAGCACGGCTAGGTTAGAGTCCGTAGTTCATGCCTTTCTAAAAGAGCTCTCCAGCGAGGAAAAGACGGCCCAATAATAACTCTGGTCTTTGCTCTTGCTCTAAGACGTTCTTCCTTTCTTTTCCTATATTCCTCTGATAAGGGATTTCTAGCTTTCTTTGGTGAATCTGCCGCTGCTACAGCGAGTCTACGTTATACAATTATGGCAAGCCAAAGGGATAAAAAAATGCGCGTTCTAAACTCGCATTATGTCCGCCGAAACGCTCGTTCAAGACGCGCGTTTTGGCGGACATAATGCTCACTTTTAGAACACGTGAGTTTTTGCACCCTTTGGCGTCAAAACGCGCGTTCAAGACGCGCATTTTGGTGGACATAACGCGCGTTTAGAACGCGCGCTTTTTTTATCCCTTTGGCTTGCCATATTCTGCCATAAAACGACACCCAGTCAGTACTTCCGGCGCTACCCGAAGCACAAAAACTGTATAGTGCAGTAAACAGACGTGGGACCCCCCCAACACTATCACAGGTATGAAAATGAACATAATAGATAATACTATGACGCAAAAACTTTACAAAAAAGCATAATTTTAAGGTGTAAAAGTTGCAGAATGCTGCTTTAATAAAACTGTTAGTGATCTTTTTTTTTTGTGGATCTTAATGAGTCACAAACGTTCAGCTTCTCTTTGCTTCACTGATTTAATGAAGTTAGAAGAAATAATTCAGAGTAAAATCACATTTAAAATCTGGACCAGACCAGAACAGACCAGACTAGACTAGACCCGGGCCGTTTCTCAATATGTGTACTTGTCTGTACTTGTGTACTCCCGTCCTTGTGAAACGTCATCAACGATGGTCCAAGTACTGTTCCAATCCTAAGTACATATAATGGATATGTTCTTGCTCCGCCCATTGTATCGAGGATGTACTGATGCATCCTTCTGCGGACTTGGGACAGCAAAGTTTCCCATAATGCATTGCGCCGCTAACCGTTATACTCCGAACGGCAGAGGAGAAAGCTTATAAATGTTGTGTTTTATATCAGAAATACAAATAAATCAATATAAAGTTGTCTGTTGTTGTAAATAATTGCGTATAACATGTAAAATTTGCTGTGTATTTGTTTTTTTCTTCTTTCAGACTCTTCACGATCCCTCAAAATGCTAATGAGCTAACCCACTATCAAAATAAAAGCATCATTGCTTTGTTTTGATGAAAAAAAACTTTTTTTCTTCATTTAACAGCAGGAAATGTTTATTTATCAGTTTTGATGAAAAGTGGACCAAATATAATACAAATAATACGTTTTCATTGTTTTTTGTCATTTAAGGAACAGACTAGACTTTTATTTTTTTATATGTCAGGTCTTTTTTTTTACCGTAGCAACAAGCAGCGCTTGTTACCGTGAGGCAAAGAAGTACGCTTGTTCCAAATGCCGTCCTCGTCCTCCCGTACTCGGCAGAACGGACTTTCTGGTGTACTAGGCAAGAACACACTTGTCAAGTACACAAGAACGTACTAGCGTCCTTGAGTATTGAGAAACGGCCACGGTCAGGGGAAATGAGGATCTAGACTAGTCTAGACCAGACTAGACTAGACCAGACCAGAGCAGAGCAGACCAGACCAGACTAGACTAGACTAGACTAGACCAGACCAGACCAGACTAGACTAGACACGGTCAGGGGAAATGAGGCTCTAGACTAGACCAGACCAGACTAGACCAGACCAGGCAAAACTAGACCAGACCAGAGCAGACTAGACCAGACCAGACTAGAACAGACCAAACTAGACCAGACCAGAACAGACCAAACTAGACCAGACCAGACCAGACCAGAGCAGACCAGACTAGACTTGACTAGACCAGACTAGATGAATATCAGGATGAAGAACAACACCCTGCTGATGTTTCACCGACACTTTTTAATATTTAATCTGAGTTTGCTGCATCAAACAACTCCACGTTCTTGGTTTTCATTTGAAGTTTGTGAAACCTGAATCTTTATTCTTATCTCCTCTCAGCCTGAGAAGAATTTCATTTGAAATATATTTCATTTCATTTCATAACTTCTCTAAACAAACAACCTAAAATCTTGTATTTTTGCTTTATTGTGGCACACATGTAATAAATTCTGTTCCTGAAGCAGAAACTCCCAGGTGTTATTTATGTTCCGTCTGACTTTAACGTGTTTTAAAGAACCGATTATTAACCTTCTAATGCCTGAAAACACAAACCTGCAGGAGGCTAAAACAGCAGCAGTGGAGCAGATTAATGTGATGAAGAGGAGGGAGAAGCGGTTTGAGCCTGTTGGAGACCTGAGAATCTCAACTGGTGCATAAATAATCTCAGTGTCTGTTAATCTTTATGTCCCAAAGTGCTCCGCTGTGTGTCGGAAACCAGAAAATTAGGAAGAGGACGGTTTTCTGTTGGGAATAAAGTCAAAAATACTTTTGCAATAATGAAGTTAGCTGTAGGAGTAAAGACGTTACCCATAATGCTTTGTGCTCTGAACTATGCTGTAGGTTTTAACCATAGACATTAATAAACCCCATCAGCGGGGCTGACGCCGTGAGGCTCCCAGCCCCGCCAACACGTTATGTTTCACCTCATTTTGACCAGACAGTGTTATGTTAAACACACAGCATTTTCCCCCATTCAACCAGCAAAATAAAGTACAGAAATATCATTTTACTTACTGATAAAATGAAGCAGAGACTTCTTGGATGATCTCTTAGTGCAATCAACACCACAGCTTGCCCTCTTTGTCCAATAATTCCATGAACACCCAAACACGAACACACAGAGGACACCACTAAAGTTCAGAGTCGAAATGGACGAACATCTATTAACGTGAGGCTGAGGCCTTCCCCGGAGCTAGCCGCTAGCGCTAGCTCTGACGCTCATGCTAGCTGTCAATCAAATCTAATTATTCATAATTTCAAGCATTTAATTACACCTAAACAGAAGAACCACAAAAAATTCACCCCCCTCAGAGTTGTCATGACTGTAAACTAGACCTATTGAACCTAGAATGTTTATTTTTAACCAGGCTGTAAACATGTTTATTTCTGCTGTGAAGTTGGTATTTTTAACATGGGAGTCAATGAGGATTTGCTCACTTCTGGAGACGGCCCCTAGTGGATGAGGGTGGAACTGCAACTTTTGGCACTAACGTGTTTGCAGCATCTTTGGATTTGCAGGGCGCTCCCTTGGTTTTGGTTTTAACCAAGGGGCAATCCTGAACTCCTCCTCCTCAGGTTGGAAGAGGGTTCAACATCTGTTTAGAGCCGAGCTGCTTCCAGCAGTGGATTAAAATCTAAATCCCAACAATCTGGGAATATTTTTAATATGTTAAATTCTTCTTGTTATCAGTAAGTTTTTAATAAATCATCTGAATAATGACTGCATTTACAATAACAGAAATCATCATCGACTGGACGTTCGATCCTCGAGTTTTTCTGGGATTTAATTTGGAAGCAGATAATAAAAGATTTTCACCAGCAGCTTTTTTATCCTGTTTTAGAGATTTTACTTGTTTTAAATGTTTATTGTCTCCGTTTTCTCTGTGAATATGTTTTAAAGTTTTTCAGGCAGGAAAGGTTTTCCTAAAGAATGGAGGGAATGTGGCAGATGTGCAGGAGAAGCTCCTGATAATTTGGAAATTGGCAGAAAATTCTGCTGGAAGCTAAAAAGCAGCAGCTAAAATACGAACTGAACCTCCTGCTGATTTTAGGGGGTCCATGGGTCCACTCGGGACGACAAAAACAGAACCGCCTCGGTGCCGACGTGATGCAAAACGTTTAAAGGTTCAGAATTCAACAACAGGAAACATCTCTAAGCTGCTCAGATTAACAGAATATCTATGAAATCTTTCTGCAGAACCCAGGCTGCAGCGTCGCTCCACGTTAGTAAAAACAAGTTTCTCTCAGGACTTTACTTTCAAACAGCTGGCAAAGAGTTAAACACAAGCAAGCACACACACACACACAAGCACGCACACACACACACACAAGCACGCACACACGCACACACACACAAGCGCGCACGCACACACACACACACAAGCACGCACACACGCACACACACACAAACACAAGCATGCACACACACACACACACACACTCACGCACGCACGCACACACACACACACAAGCACGCACACACACACACACAAGCACGCACACACGCACATACACACAAACACAAGCATGCACACACACACACACACACACTCACGCACGCACGCACACACACACCCACACACACACACTGACTCAAGCACGCACACACACACACACTCACGCACGCACACACAGACACATTCACGCACACACGCACACACACACAGTCACGCACGCACACACACACACACACACACACTCACGCACGCACGCACACACACACACTCACGCGCACGCACGCACACACACACACCCTAC
>SSNS01000576.1:274737-287447 GCA_006937985.1 Aphyosemion australe
CTACAGTGAATGGATTCGCCCAAAGAGTCAGTGATGCGAAACTAATCAGGTCCCATTCCAATTCCGGGCACAGCGACGAACACCAGACCCCAGTCCCTGGGCTCAAACACTAAACCAGCAGGTGATTTGCACTTGATGCATTTTAATTTGTGCACAAAGAGATCCAATCCCCCCCACCCCCCCCGTCTCCTCTGCAGCGCCTGACTCTGAGGTAACTGGAGCCTTCAGACGGTGCTCTGGGTTTGCAGATTCCACGTTCAGGCTGGCGGCTCTTTGTGCGTACAGGATCAATGGCAGGGAAGCTAACCCGGAGCGCTGTGGCGGCTAATGGCTTCACAACACATCCTGCAGAAAATCTGAGACTCGGAACGACAGAGCAGAGAAGAAGGAAAGGAAGCTGCACACATGAATACCAACAAACCACAGCCAGGAGGATTTATGATGAACGCAGAATGCAAAACCAAGTCCTGAATTATGAATAACCCTTCTGCAGGAATATTGGTCCAATCAATTCCTGAAGAATAAATAAATGCACGTGAGCCGTAATAATTCATCAGACCGCTCTTCATCATCAATCCCAAAGCAAGAGGAGGAAAGGTCAAAGGTCAGAGAGATTCTGAAGGGTTCAGCTGGAAAAGTTCAACCAGTCTAAGAATGTCAATAAAACGTGAACTAAATAAAGTTAAATTTTATTTTATTAGAGGAACAAATGAAAGATTTAATAAAGAAAAGTTTTGTTTCACTTCTGTTTTTATTTCTAAAGTCTTTCTGATTGGTCGGTTAGATTATTTTCATTTAAAAACTATTAAATGTGTAAAATCACACATCAGTATTCCTGAACTCCGGACTCGGCTGCATCAAGATGCTCCTCAGCTCCTCAGAATAAAACCAACTTTTGTTTTCTGGCAGCAGAGGAGGAAGGGTTTTTAAAATAAAGAGGAAATGTGCTGGAGGCAGCGTGGCCAGACTGGTTCTGGTTCTGGTTCTGAGAGGTTACCTCACAGAGAACTAACTCCTCTGAAGCTGAAGCGTTTATTTAATCACAATAGAAACCAAGAAAAGGATCTTCTGACTGTAATTAAAGGATGAGAAACGAGCAGCTCCATGGTTTCTGGACTCTTTTAGCTCACTTCTGGTTTAGAAACATATTTCCTGTCAGTTTTAAACAATGACTGGATAATTACAACGCTTCTTCAGCGACGGGATTAAAAGTTCTTGGTTGTCTTTTTTTACTCAACAGCCACTTTTCTGCCCTGCGTCTGTTTCAGTGAGGGGAATGTTTCTGATGAGAATAAAAATAAAAAACAGATTTTTTTCATGTGTTCCTGATGGCTTTAGAAAGGAAACACCCATCCGTCTGGATTTGCATGTCTGGGCTTCTCTTCCTAAACTGATGTAACTTGATCTTAATATTTTCAGTGTGAAAAACTAAATCTACATTAGAAAGTTCCTTGAGTATATAAACATATTTTGTAAATAAAGGATAAATCAAATGAGGCCGAGGACAGAACCCTGTGGGACACCACGCTGAAGACTATCTGATGATGCTTTAACATTTAACGCAGCGACTTCTGACTGTTAAATGAAGCAAATCCAGCTGAAGCCACATCACAACCCCATGTCCCCACCTCCACCAGCATCCGTGTCTGAAACTGAAAACAAAAATCACAGAACTGGAACTTCAAATGAGACGTAAATCTGATAAAATCTCAACCCGAAGCAGGAATTCCCGTTATCGTTTTTCTGTTTTCCAGTTCAAACTCTGAAGCAGAGCAGAAGATAAGTCTGTGACTCAAACAGAAGCAGCTGTTTTCAGAGCTGTGAAGCTCCCGAAAGTAAACAAAGCATCACATCAGCTAGTCGTCTCCATGGCAACAGACTCTCATCTGTTTGATGTAACACTTCCTCCTTCCTTCTCTCCCAGGAAATCTCCAATAAGCATTTTATCTGTTATGAGTCAAACAGAAATAAATCTGTTTGTTTGAATAAAAAAACTTTAAACCAAATCCGACTCAGATCTCTCAGGTCAGTCTCCCCTCAGGATGGAGCAGCGGCGGCCGGAGCCTCGTGGAGACGCTGATTTACTTCTTTCACCTTTAAGCAGGCGGTTCTGTTTGGGTCGACTTTTAAATCTTTCCTGACACCAGAAGCTGGCCGCGGCGCTGCAGAGATGCTGAAACAACCGGAGCTACTCGTCGTTTTAATGAGTTCTCTGAAAGCAGTCGAACTTTATAAAAGTGAAATAAAAATATCTGATAGCTAACTTTTTAAGATCTGTGTGGAAACTTCCCCTCAGGCCAAAACCTGACAGAAAGTTACTCTTAAACAAAAACAGGAGCCAACTTTAATCTTTAGTCTCAACAGCCCAGCCAGCACACATAGGTGGGCCCCACATGGAATCTATATGGGCAAGCCGTATGGGTCCCACCAGGGTTTGTCTGCAGTTTACAGTGGCCCCATGGGTGTTTGCCCAGAAAGATTTTTGCCCACATAAATTTTAACAGGCCCCATGTGGGTTTTTTTTAAGGGTGTGACTCAAACACGGGCAAACTCCCGTGGGGCCACCATGGAAACTGTGGACAAACCCTGGTGGGACCCATGCAGCTTGCCCATATAGATTCCATATGGGGCCCACCTTTGTGTGCTGGCTGGGAGCTAAATCTATCAGATGTAATGTAGAGTTTAACGAATCATTCACGGTGATTTTAAAGAATCAAATAAAAACAGATAAAGAAAAATTTATATTTGAATGAGCAGAAGCAGAAGGAGATTTTAGTCACATAAAATATCTCTTTTGTTTACATAGAGGGGGCGGGGCCTAAAACATGTACTGGAACCAGCCAGTGGGGGGCGCTTCAGTTCATTTTGCCTTCAGCTTCCTGCGTCTAGTTTTAATGTTTGTTTAGCTTTGACCCAAAACGTCATTAAGACTCAGACTGAAAGAGTTATGAGATTATTTTAATGATGAAACAGGTCTCATTAGACCCAAGCAGCATGCTAGTAGTGATGATAACAGAAAAAAGTAGTTTACAGACGTGTATAAAGACACGATGACATCATCACAATCACAGAAGAGTCAGACATGATCAGACATACAGGTGAGGCTTTAGTGGTTCTGACCCTCAAACCCAGAACCTCTGAGCTCCTCCCAGTCAAACATCAGAGTTTCCTCCTCTGTGAGGAACAAAGAGGAAAAAACCATCTATAAAAACAGGAACCTCACAGCTTCTTTTCACTTCTCCATGCTCAGACCAATGGCCGCCCTGTCGCTGTGCTCCAGCTCACAGTCCCAGACTAACCTCCACCGTGTAAATTTAACGTTTCAGTTCTCTAATCAGATAAACAGATTCTCAGACCTGACTCAGAACCATTTTCTTCCTAAAACCTGCGTTTGCTGCTGATCTACTGAAGCTGCTTCCTATCTGACAGCTCGTCACACAAATGCCTCTCTAGCCGAGGACGGAGGAGGTTGTCACCTAATATTAATTGTTCTTTCACTTCGACTCCCACTCAGTGACAAAGACTAAGATGTGAATATAAATCAGCCGCAGCAGCAGGTTGGTTCAGAAACACGCTGGAGAATCCGGATCCGTCAGATCTTCTGAACTCCGGATCAAGAGACGACTTTGTCTGATGAGCTCTGAGAGATGAGAACTTTAAATAAAGCCAGGAAACTGGAGTTCTCCGAGACGTCTGATGTTACATTTGAGGTTGTCCTGATTCAAAATGCTCTTTACCAAGAAATTTGTTTTCTTATCATATATAAAAACTGATGTGAGATCCTTTATTTAAAGTTTGAACAGAAGAAATCCAGTTTTAACAGGTTTTCAAGTCAAAAATCACGTTCCTCTTAAATGTTGACTTTTTCTTTTCCCAAAGATGTTAACAAAAAGGTCCAATAATTTAGTATTTTATGATAATTATGTTCAATTAAGATAAAGATTTCTGGCTCTTAGCTGCAGCTCCTGCTTTGAAGCCTAAATAAAGAGGTGAGAATAAAACCCAGGAAGTGAGGTATCAGCTTCCTGCTGTAAAATCTGCCTGACAAGGTCTGAGTCAAAGATCTTCAGGATCAAAGCGTGGGATCAATTCAACGTTCCCAACGACCACCTGCAGGCACGGACCATTAAGATGTTCGTGTTGGGGTGTGAATGTGATCTGAGGCTGCAGCAGAGGCCGACCCGACCCGTTTGAAGTGCAAACACCAGGGAACCGGGTCCCTGATGGCTCCTGGGGGCTCTTGGAGGCCCGGAGGCAACTCCACACCTGCAGAGCTGCAGGATCACCTTTCCGTTAGCTGCCAGGAACACGTGGAGAGGCCGAGTCATGCCCCCTGGAATGCCACGTGGGATTTAGTATTCAAACATGACAACGTCTCTCCACCTGATGGTTCCAGGAGATTCTGTTTCCTCCTCGCTGCTGCAGCAACAAAGCCGACAAATGACAGCGACACCAGGGAACAAAGCTTCCTTCTATACGAGCTGCCAGAATGACGGATTTGAAAATAATTTTCTTTTGTCATTAGAAACTGGGAGGAAAGCTCGACTCTGCAGAGGTGACCTTCAGAACGAGAGCCGTCGACAGAAGCATCTAAACACGTCATGATTTCACGCTTTAGCTGAATCAGTGAGATCTTTAGACTCAGCAGTCTCTGACGGACTGTGATGATCTTAAATTATAAATGTTATCAGGCTAGAACAAAACAACTAAGATAAACTTTATTTTTGATTGATTGGTGTTTACGTAATTAGCCTAATTAGCTCTGTGTTAGCTTTGTGCACATGCAGCTGTAAACTGGAGCTTCACATCATTTTGAATCTTCAGGGTAAAACTTTGTTTTATCACAATGAAATTTTTCCCTTCATGCGTTCATCATCAGCCTCTCGTGCTGCACAAACTCATGATGCTGGGGTGCAGGTTTGGTGCACAATTTCATCAATTTTATATAAACAAGATGAAAGATTTGTGTCAAATTCTATTATTAGCCTGTGATGTTAGCAGATTTAACTCTAACCCCACGCTCCAAACTCACTGCAAGGATCTAAAATCAGAAACTCAACATAAGCAGGAGAAATAAACAGTTATTGTGTTGATAGCAGATTAGTTTACAGCAACTAGCTCTGCTAACTCACCAGCTAACGGCTAACGTTAGCAGGTGAGTCTCGTGTTGTTCTGGGTTGTGTTTGTTAGCAGATACGGGTTTTCTGAGCTTATAAAAACATAATATATCGGCTCAGATCCGTGGGCTCTTCTCCTGTGTGGCTCTTGACAGATGATTTTACTTAAGCCAAAGAGCACCTTGACTTTACGGCGCTTCTTATCCTCCAGGCTTAATTAAACTCTAAGAGCCACAAAATTAGAAAGTCCACATCCAGCCGGTTGACAAACACCTTTTATTTCCTCATGAAACACAATTAAAAGCGTCTGTCACCCTTTAATGCTGCAGATAATTGGTTTGCACTAAACTCAGCTGGAGAAGTGAAGCGACATGAATGGATGAAACTAATAATCTGTGAAGCGCAGCCTGCCCTGGCATTTCCTCTCTGGGTTTCTGTTTCTGACACTTTCTGACTCCAGGCTGTTTTATTCATGAGATTCTTTTAAATGCCAAGAAACTGGGAGGGATGTTTAACCAAACTAATCCATTTCTCTTCAAACAACTCGTTCTCCTGTGAGGAACTCTTGGATTTTAACCTGACTGACCCACATATCAGAGCTTTACATCGTCTCATTACTGCAACGTGACACCAAACTCTGCAGCTTCCTGACCTCTCGTCAAACGATCGATAGAACAAGAAAAACTTCTAAAAACCAGAAGAACAACCATCAGTGCAGGTCTCTCCTGCAGGCTCCAGATCAGCTATAAACGTGTTATTTTTATTTTTACTAATTCATTAGATTTTATTAGAATTCATGGTTTTACACGTTTAACCTTCATAAGTTCTGCAGCTGTTTTATGATTAATGAACAATTATTTAACAGGATGATTATGGTCTGCAGAATGAAAACATGGAGTTCTTCATCAAGTCTGTTTAGCTGCAGGAGAAAAAGACTGGATGATCTTAAAATGTTATTAGAATTAAGACAACGAAGGTAATAGCATTTGTTTAGGGCTTTTATTGTGAAAGTTTCCTAAAGAACGTTGAGTTTCCGTTTGGTGCATTAGTCAGGATAATAAAGCAGGGGAAGAGGGAACCTCCATGAATTCCTTTGTGCATTGCATTCTGGGAACTTACTTTACTGAACATGAAGTATCATGTGAGTTGGTTTTTATAATTATCCGTTTTCAGGTTCCAGCAGCTTTATTTACATCCATGTTTGGTTTACAGCACACGCATGCTGGTTCAGTTTAGGTCACAGGTCTACAAATATAGCTCCCCTTTCCCAGAATGCACTGTCGTCCATATCTGATTCTTTCTCCATAAAGTCACAGCAGCGCTAGGTTTATGTGCTTAAATGGCTTCTGGTTACAACAGCAAAAGGAATTTAACCAGCAACCTACAAGTAAAACTAATGGAAACTCCTCATATAAGACTACAGCCACCTAGCATTAGCATTAGCAGTAAATAAGGTTTTATTCTACAGGAAACAAAAAGCTAAATAACAACAGAAGATAGATGAACGTCAAACTTTCCACAGATGAGATGAAACCTGGATCTACTTCCTGTTCACAACTCTTCGTCTTCTGCTATGGCGGTATTACTCCAATGGAGAAACTGATCCTTTAAAAAGCTTTTCCTCAATATTTGAATTCAGTTTAATAGTGTAATAATCCATTAAAATTTTAACCAAGCCCTGAACTTTAAATTTTGAATCATTTGACCTCATTTGTAATTGAATCAGAAAGTAATAATAAAAATATCCTGAAGGTTTATTTTAAAGTAACTTTAGTTAATAAAACAAGCATCAACTTCAAAATGATCTTTTTCTGTTTATTCTGGCTAAAGTAGCTGATTACTCTGGCTAAAGTAGCTGATTCAGCTACTTTAGCCAGAGTAATCAGTTACTTTACCTAAAGTCTAGGTAAAGTAACTAATAACTCTGGCTAAAGTAACTTATTACACTGGGTAAAGTAACTGATTCATCTGTGTAAAGTAGCTGATTACTCTGGGTAAAGTAACTGATTACACTGGGTAAAGTAACTGATTACTCTAGCTAAAGTAACTGATTGCTCTGGGTAAAGTGACTGATTACTCTTGCTAAAGTAGCTGATTACACTGGCTAAAGTAGCTGATTACTCTGGCTAAAGTAACTGATTACTCAGGGTAAAGTAACTGATTACTCTAGGTAAAGTAGCTGATTACTCTAGAACATAAAATAATCAGATACTTTAGCCAGAGTAATCAGTTACTTTACCTAAAGTCTTGGTAAAGTAACTGATTACTCTGTGTAAAGTAGCTGATTACTCTGGCTAAAGTAACTGATTACTCTGGGTAAAGTAACTGATTACTCTGGGTAAAGTAGCTAATTACTCAGGGCAATGTAACTGATTACTCTGGGTAAAGTAGCTGATTAGCTGCTTCTCTAATTATTGCCACCCTTTTTATATTATCATGAGTATATTATTACTTCTTATATTTGCTTATGTCTTTTTTTTTTTCTTTTTGCACCAAGTACCGCAGCAATTTCCTAATGTTGTGATTTCTCACACATCTGGCAATAAAACCCTTCTGATTCTGATTAGGACATAAAATAATCAGGTACTTTAGCCAGAGTAATCAGTTACTTTACCTAAAGTCTTGGAAAAGTAACTGATTACTCTGGGTAAAGTAGATGATTACTCTGGGTAAAGTAACTGATTACTCTGGGTAAAGTAGCTAATTACTCAGGGTAATGTAACTGATTACTCTGGGTAAATACTCAGTAAAAAGAGCTCAGAGGCATCTCTACCTGTTTATTTTATTCAGATTTTTGTTTATTTTGATTACAGATGAATGAAGAAGCCGCTTCAGCGTCTGGAGGCTATAAAAACTCGACCCGTAGATTTCTGTGCATTCATTCACAGCTTCACAGGAAGAGATCTCACTTATTTATTTGTATAAAAATCCATCTGTTCCTCTTCAGGTTTCCCTCTGAATCCGTAAAGATAAAATGTAAACAAATGTTCTGGGTTCAAAAATAAAAACCAACAGAAGTCGTTTAGTTGATGACATCATCTTCATCAGCACATGCAGCAGAAAAACTAAAGATGAAGATTTTCTATTAAATATTTCATAACTTTACTGCTGATTAATCTTTTTTATTCCAGGTTAAAACTAAAGGACTTTAGTTCCTGTGTTTTCAGTGATCCGTACCCTAACTCTCTCTAATTATTCCTGTTTCTGAGCTCGGAGCTCTAAAAAGTTCTGAAGTAAAACACAAAGAACATTGTTCCGCCTGTCAGCTCTCCGTCAGCGTCGCCCAGGATCCTAAAATTAGGAATCCTGTTCATAAACGTTAGGATGAAGACTGTTCTCTTCTGGTTCTGGTTGTTACCCTGGGATTAAACTCAGATTAACGTGAGAAACCTTCACCTCAGACAAAATGCAGCCTGCAGCTCCGTGTTGGACGAAGGTGACGAAGACGCTCAGAACAAATGAGTCACTCGGTGAAAACGTTTCTGTTTTCTGAGGTGCAGAAAAACCAAAACAACCAGAAACTCCCACCACCTCCTGTCTGTGTGTTTATGAAACAACAGACGTGTCATCAGGCTGCAGGTAAACACGCAGAATTATCCAACATGTAAAACCGTCTGAGCCAGAACCAGAGCCGTGATTAATGCCACTTCCTCAGCCAAGCCCGGATAAACTCATGTTTGGTTTTCCTGAGAGGAGGCGAAAGCAGAAGGAGACGCTTGTTTATGATGGATTAAAGGTTCATTTCAACAGTTTCACACCAACCTTTTGAGTTTTACACCAAAAGTAAAATCTGGTCGGGTCCAGAAGGGACACCCAGAGCCCCCTCTCCAGGTTCTGGGTCCGCCCATGGGAGGAGGAGATCCTCAGAAACTTCACCTGGCTCCTCCTGATGAGGAGCAGCAGCTGACGGAGCTCCTCACCTGACCTCTCAGGCTGAGTGTGGTCACCATAGAGGAAGTCCAGTTCAGATCCAGGATCTTGTTCCTGTGACCAGGAGCCACTTCCTGTAGCCGAAGGTGAGGTTCAGACGGATCAGTGAAGATCAGCAGCCTGATCCTGACCTGCTGGTCCACCTGGTGCTACCATCTCTGAGGAACACATCAGGACCTCTCATTCCAGCGGTGGACCTCTCTGGTCTCCTGACTCCAGCAGACTCCAGCAGAACCTCATAAGTGAGACCCTGCCGTTCCCAAACCAGAACCACAAACAGGATCAGACACCGGAATAGCCCAGGTGGGCTCCAGACCTGGGATCACGTTTAACGGAGTCTGATTAATGTGGGTCCAACCAGGACGTAGAGAATCAGACTCACCTGAAAGACAGGTGAGGCAACCACAGGTGACCCCAATAACCTCAAAGATGCACAGCCATCCACAAAGACACCTGGATGTTTCTATAAACCTGCTTTGATGAGGTCATCGGTGACTCTACTTCCTGTTAGCATTAGCTACATTTAGCTCCTGTGTGCTTCGTTAGCGTTAGCGAAGGTTTGGAGGAGAAGATAAACGACTGGAGAGGATTCACATCATGATGCCTGATTAGAGAACACGGTGATTATTTTGGCATCATGGTTCTATGGATGAAACACGGCGGCGGCGCCTCCACCTGCTCCACCGTCCTGCAGCAGCGCCACGGCTCCCATCAGCAGCTAAACGCTCCAGCTGTAAACTGTAAACAACATCGACAGAACATCAATATTCATCTGCAGCTCAGTTAATGTCAGAGCGGCTGCTGAAAATTTAATCACGCCTGTTACACTTTCCCAGAGTGCATCTGTCATGTACGTGTTCCCGGTGAACACGTGTGAGCCGCTGAGCGTGCTCCGTGAGGCGAGGAGGAGGACTGTGACAGGATCTCCCAGGAGGGAGGTGTTTAAAAGCCTCGCAGAAGGCCAGATTATACGGCGTGATTTCATTTATCTAGGCGAGGGAGAGAGACCCCCCGCTCTGACAGTCCTGAAATAAAAGCTGACTCAGCACCGAGGCCCGACTCACTTCAGACAACAAGCTGCCGTTTGGGTTCTGGATCCGACCGGATCGGTTCTGCTCTGAATCTGATCTGATTTGTTCCAGAACCTGGAGCGCAGCATTTCTAGCAAATCTATAAGAACTAGTTTGATTCTATCGAGTTTCACAGTTTTTATTAGAGATGAGTCAACTTATTGATCCCAGAGAGCAAATTAAAAGATTTATTCATCTTCTTTTTGTTTCTTCTGGAGGCAAAACCATGGAAGAGCTGCTGGTGGCAGCATGAATCTGTTTAGTTTACAGACCAAAGAAAAACGTCAGACTTTTTACTGCTGCATTCATGAACCGACTCTGAGTGATAAAACACCAGGAAGTAAAAACAGAAACCATTAAAATGTAAAAGTGCTTTTAAATCAGAGTTTAGAATCAAATGAAGCTTAATTAATCTCAGAAAACCAAACCTCGCAGTAATTAAGACCCTTCTGCAGCTGATTTAGTTTCTATAATCCAGGAAGCTTTAAGATGAACCACATCCTCACAAACAGAAGGCAGCAGAACACATCTGGCCTCAGAAATCCAACACCAACATCTGCAGAGCAGAGCAGAGCAGAGCCCAACTCATCCGTCCTTCTGTTATCTCAGCGTTTCGTCAGCGATCGACAGGAGAGCAAGACGGAACGTCGATACCGTCTGCGTCTGACTGAGGAGGACTTCGGTCCAAAGCACCAGAGGTAGAACCGTTCTCAGATCCGACATGATAAATGACCCGCATCTGTCTGAGTCAGGGGACTCCAAAGTGCTTTACACTACACTGACTCATTCATCCATTCACACCTGAGGGCAAAAGGCCATCAGAATTAACCTTTAAAACTAAATTATTAAACTCAAACATTACAGATTATCCCAGAAGCTGCACCGTGTTTC
The DNA here is from genome assembly GCA_006937985.1 of Aphyosemion australe. Taxonomy (NCBI): domain Eukaryota; kingdom Metazoa; phylum Chordata; class Actinopteri; order Cyprinodontiformes; family Nothobranchiidae; genus Aphyosemion; species Aphyosemion australe. The sequence goes on from SSNS01000576.1 coordinate 285,746, forward strand.
AGGGTCGTTGTTGATCTCGTCTGTTTTCAGACTGTAAAGGTGAAAAATCCTGATGAATATTTAAAATGATGCTATTTTCAGGTAAAGCTTTAACCTCAAAATAAAAGACGTTGGCTTGAATAATTTTCTACTTCTAAAACTGAATATTTGTTTTCACCTTTAATAACTACCTCTCTGATGGGTCTTCTGAGCGTAGGTGTTCCTCAGGGTTGAGTCCTCAGTCCCAAAATAATCTCTGTTTTCTAAAGTCTTTATCTTGGCCATCTTATTGCTGTAACTGATGATTTATATGTTACAGTCAGAATTCTTCTGTAGAGCCAGGTGATCAGCTGAATCAGGTGTGTTGGAGCAGAGAAACAACTAAAACATGTCGGATAGGAGCTCTGGGGGCCATGGGTTGGACACCACGGGTCTAAGATGTCCTAAAGAACATTATAAGGAGACTGCAAGTAGTAATTTACATCAGTGAGTGGCAGAGCTGTTTAATGGTGATTAAAACTTATGAGGGAATAAATCATGACATCAGGGTTATTTATATCGCATCAGAATCAATATAGACAAACCACGGGTCGTAGTTTGTTGTAATTGAGTCAAACGCACGTCTAATCATAACATTTGTTTTGTTGTAGAGAAAAGTGTACACATATTATTTAAAAAGTCTGTTTTTTCCTACAGACCATGAACACAACACCTCCCAGCAAAGCACCAAGAATCATTTGGTTCTGTTTGTTTCTGCAGACCAACGGTCCAGTAAAGAGGTTCAGTCCCTGTTGTGAATGACTTCATCTCTGATGGGTGTCATTCGTTTCTGCAGAAATGCACCAAGATGAAGATCATCTGATAATAAAACCTTATAACACAAACAATGATGCAGCTTTTTATTAATAAACCACGATGGAGGTGAGTTCCTCTAGTCTAAGTGACGCTGGAGCTCATTTACACAACGGCTGTTGTTTGACTTTAAATATTTAATAAAACAGAAGAGAGACTAATGGCGGCGTGATGAATGCATGAATATTAGATGGAGGCACAGCAGCAGAGAAATATGACTGAAAACGGTCGTTTCTGTCCAGATCTGTAAGGTCAGAGACGTCCGGATCAGGAAACGTGGAGCTGAGGTTTGTTCTAGAAATAAAACATAAAAATCATGACTGATAAACGAAAAAGATGGAAATCAGTTCTGCAGGAAGACAAACACCATGGAGCTGACAGGAGATCAGTGACAAAGCTGCTGGACTGGTTTTCTCAGACCAGTAAAACTAAACCAGGGTCAGACTGGTCGCTTAGTCCCAGAAACGTTTCCAAGTTAAAATTTACTTTCTGAGACAACTATGGGATGGGCGGAGCCTAAAGTTCAGACTGTTTACAACTAAACTGGGATGAGTAAATTGGACCAGTTTGAGTCTCAATAAACCACTAACGGTCAGAGAGGCTTCTGAACTTTGACCCTTTTATCAAGCCTCCTGACCTCAAACGGTTTTATCATTAATATGATGCTTGTGTTAACTCGTGACCCCAGCATGACCCCGGACCTGGAAAATCCTGGATCTGCTGCTGATACAGTTGGAATTAGGAGGTCAGGGAAGGGGGGGGGGTATCCAGTTTATATAAAGATTTCTGGATTTTCTGATCCGGATCCATGTCTTACATTTTACAGAAATTGTTAATATGAAGGACAAAACACACAAGAATAAATGTGGGT
>SSNS01000576.1:290569-328569 GCA_006937985.1 Aphyosemion australe
CCCCCCCCCCCCCCCCCCCCCCCATCAGATCTTTTGGGACAGCAGAAGTCTTCCCACCAGGTCGATGCTAACATCTGAGTGAAACAGCCGGATACAGAAGCATCGGCCATCTTTAACATGTTGGCGTAAAACCACGGAGACGTTTCTCTGATCTTCTGGGAACTTTAGGTGAAGCTCTTGTGTTTTACAACATTTCTGCTCATTTCTGCTTAAGCTTCATCTGTTTGGGCTTTAAGCTGAAGCTGTCAGATTATTGCTGCCACCATATGTCCCACAACTCACAACAGTCCTGAACACAAGGTCCGGGTTCTGATGAGGCTCGTTACAAACGCTGAGGTCTGAGGAAATCTCTTTATTTTGTGATGTGAACAAAAACAGTCTTCGAGAAAAAACAGAATCTGTGAATTTGTTTCATTAATCAGAATAAAAAGATGTTTTTCTGTCATTTTCACCCAAGAAAAGCTTAAAAAATCTAATTTTTCTTTTCTTTGTCATACAAGGTTTGATTCAAACTTTTTGTTGTTATTTTCATCTAAAGCGCTTCATCTTCTCCAGAGTTTCAAGGACCTGGTGTCTGTTTCCATCAGGTGAGAGGCGAGGGACACCTGGACAGGTGTCCAGCCATCACAGAGACAAACAACCAGTCACACCTAGGGCTGAGGATGTTTTTGGAAAGCAGGGAAACCCCATGAGAACATACAGACAAGCTGCAGCTGGGATTCAAACCTGCAACCTTCTCACAAGGCACCACCATGCAGCCTGTGACAAAAATAAACTAAAGAAATCCTTTCAAAATAAAACAGGAAGTCAAACTTTGATAATGCTGAAGGCTGCAGACATTTTCTGGCTTTTTGAACAGTTTTTCACCAGGAAGAAGATTTTATTTGACTCTTTAGTTTCTCATCAATTAAACGTTCCTGTTTCAGGAACTCGATGGTTTCGTCTGCTCTGATTAGAACCTCCACATGCTTGTGTTGGTCCTGACGGGTCGCCTGTTAGGGAGTGTAAATGAGGAGGCTAAATGGAAAGAGGAGGATTGTAAATCACAGATGCTGATTCGATTAGGTTCTGTGATGGTTATCTCTAATTGGCTTACAGCTTTTCTTATGGATCGAAGGACTTTGGGAGTCTGTTGTCTCTGAGGGACATCGCTGTTGAGACGTCTCACTAAGATTAAGTGAGACAGGAAACACGGAGTGGCTTCCCTGGAAAACCAACAAGTCCTGGAATAAAAGTCCTGCTGAAACAGAAACGGAGAGAAACCAGGTGGGCTCAAATTAAACTTTACCCTGGGGGGGTACCGACAGGTCCGAGGGTTTAGTTCTGATCCGGATCGTAGCGTGCATCCTTTAATTTCCTCCACCATCTGTGATTCCATCAGAGGAACCCCCCCCCACACACACACACACACACACACAGCTGATGAGAGAGGAGGGATAATCCAGACCATCCTGCAGTCGGGGGGGGGGGGGGGGGGGGGGGGGGTGTTTAACCCTTCGCTAATCAGCACGACCATCAGAACCGAAGGAAAGTCTTCATGATCCACCTCGTCTGTCTGAGGTTCTGGTCCTACAGTGTTGTGTGAAAACTACACGCAAATGTGGCAAAATCCAACATGGCGGAGGCGGAGCATGCCGCACGCTTCCATCACCTCGCTTTCTGATTGGCTACACGTCAGGTTCAACATGATGCACGTTCGTTTGTCGGACCGGGACAATCCAACGTGTTGGAAAGTCTTCTTTGACTGAAAACCATGTGAACGGAGACGTCGTTGTGATTTTCTGTTTCTTCGTGCGTCTTCAGAATTTAACTGCTGAGAGAATTCTGGTTTACATCATTAATGATCCTGGCATCATCAGAACGACCCAGACTCGTAAAAATAGACTCCTCCCATTAAACTGTGCTGGAAAATTAGACCAACGACGTATAAAATCACTTTAATGTCAGTTTTATGAAAGTGATTTATGAAGCTTTGGCTTTCCGTATTCATGTCCTGTTCAGTTCTCCTGATTTTCTTCCTGCACATGTTCCAGGAATCTCCTTCTCTTTATGATGAACGGACTGAAGCGTCATCTTGGATCAGAGGATGAACGTTCCCTCCACTCCCGTAGAACCACCGGTGTTCTGTTCAGGTTTGTGTTTCAGTAAAATCCTGGTCTGGGTCGCCTCAGCTCAAATGAACTCTGTCACAAGATTACCAGATGTTATCAGACTCCGGAGGGGACGCGTCTTATCTCATCTCCGATATCCCAGACGGGTGGATGGGAGTTATGAAAAGGCAAATATTAGATTAAGGTTTGGATATCTGATCAAATAAAGTTTAACTTGTGAGAAATTAAAATGTGACTTTGTGAAAAAATCGTTTAGACGTTAGGGTTTGTTATGAGGCTCGTTATTACCGCCCACCTCTGGGGGATAAAAAAAAATCCTCACGCCTACAAATTAAAACAGTTAACCTTATGGCGTCCTTGTTTGCAACCAAACCAGAAACTCGTTTTAACTTGAGGGGAAAACGTCTAAAAAAGAACGAAAAACGTAAAAAAATAATAATTATAAAGCCTCCAATAACATTTAAGGGACAAAACTTTAGATTTTCTAATAGTTTAGTGAGTTCCTCAAATGAACTATTTGTCTAATATTAATACAATAACTATAATAATGACTACAGTAATAAAACTGGCCCTTGCCACATGTAGACCCTCCACCAGGGGGCAGCAGACATGTAAAGGACCTGGCAGGTTTGTGATGAAGGTACTAATCCTGATGCGGTCAGAAACGTTTTGGTGATGGTTAACGGGGAGCTGACGTGTTAGAATGACTACCACAGCTAACCAGCCTTAGCCGACAGAAAACCCGTCTCTTTCACAGATCTTCGGGTTAAATCTGATGTTTTAGAAGCTGAAAGTCGTTCACAAACACACAACTCACCATTTTTCAATGTAATTCTGACATGACAGGTTTGTTCTTTCTGTTTTCTACTGGTCTGGTCTGAACATATAAGGTATAAAAACTCAGAGTTTTGTTATTTTTATCATTTATTCATAAACTTTAAACTAATTCCTGATCAAATCAAACATCATTTGTTTTGATTTTTATGAGTTTTTTTTTATCCAGGAAGTAGCTGCAGGTGATTAACTAAATGATCTCAAAAGCACCAACTGATGCTCTCATACAAGGTTTTTTTTCTGTTGCCATGGTAACAAACTCAGGAGGTTTTAATGACCTGTTCATCATCTCAGTCTTTAATCATCAGGATGAATTTAAAGGTTAAGTCCCAAACAAAGCTGCTGCTGCTGAACGTCATCTCGGAGACTTAATATTCCTGATGAGATTCTTCCGTTATTCTCAGGTTTGATGGAAACGTGGCTCTTTTTGAAAGGAGTCATGCTTCCAACTTTCAATTAGCAAGGCGGCACTGCAGCAGATGGAGGGAAAAGTCATTTCCTGTCAGAGCTCTGATGTGAGTGAAGGAGGAAGGAGACTGAATCCAGCCTGGAGTTTTGTGTTATTTCTGTTAAAATCCTGAGATGAGCTCAGCTGCTTTAGTGTCGGGTTCTTGTCCAAAAGGGGACATTCAAACTTTAAATTATGGTCTGTCGTTCTACTCAGAGTTCTTTTAAACACTCAGCTACATGGAAATGGTAAATGTTTGATACAGCACCTCCTAGAGAGAAAATTGCTACGGCGATAAAAAAATGATCTTTTTCATGATGAAACAGAAACATCTTATTATTATGACCACTAGGGGCGCTGTGAGTGGAACACAAAGGATTGGTGCTTCAGTGTTTTTGGTTTTAGGAGACTTTAGAGACTTTCAGCAGTAAGGTGAGATCAAACCAGACTTCTAGTCCTTCCAGTTATGACATCAGTCGGGAATGACCAATCATGATGTTAATTATTAGGGTGTCATGGGCCCAATCCCAGCACTCGCACTTGCACCCTTGCACCCTTCAATTGCGTGTTCCCGGCCAGGGGTGCGAGTGCGTAGGGTGTCCCAATTCCCAAGTGCGGAAGTTGACCACGCCCATTTTGCACCCTCACCCACAATCCATTGCTGCGTGGGAATTTTGAGAAGAAAGGCGGAGCAATGACTCAAGTGCCTTTTCTGAAAACATGTATTTTCAAGTGAAAGAAGTTAATTTAAAACGATTAATGATATTTATTCATGCTCTGAATGTTTTAGACTAAGATATAAATGTGGACAGCAATAATTTAAATTTAGTCAAATAATTGTTTGTTTGTTTGTTTGTTTGTTTGTTTGACAGCTGTTAATAAAGATATTTTTAAAAGCACAAACAGCGACCGGCATCCCAGCATGCGTCGCGGTCGACGCAATGCTCACTGTTCCAATTCGGCATTACTTGCACACGTGTGTACTACGCACTCAAAGCCTTACTGCACACTTCTTCTAAGCGCACTTCACATAAGGGTGTAGAGCGCAGTGCGAGTATTGAAATTGGGCTATGGATACTCAGTCTAAAAGGAAATGATGTCATCACTAACATGGATCACATCCTGTGGCACCAAACTCAAACGACTGAACTAAAACATAATCACCAGGAGGAGGCCAAGGACACATCCTTGTGGAGCGCCAGTGTTAGATATGATGTTGGAAAAGGTGTTACCATGGTGACCACATTTCTGTGTGTCTTAATCCTTCTTCTCCAGTTTAAACTTTAAATGTAGACATTTAGTTTCAGGTTTAGCTCAGCTGCATGAGCACCTTTAAAAACTTAGAACAAGGGTTCCAGTTTATTGGTCCTTATTCCGTCTCTAGAGTTCTGATTGTTCTGACCACATCCCTCATGACCCAGTGAGATGTAAACGTTGTTAGAGAGTTGTTGAAAGAACCAATTCAGTTAGATTTGACTTTAAAACAACATTTTTTATCATAACGTTCTGTCTGTAAGAGTCACAGCCCAGTGAGAGAGGGTTGTGTCTGCCATAAACCCAACATCAGAGCGTCTCTGTAGTGAAGCCATCACCTGCAGCAGTAAGAAGCCACGTTTTTAGCTTTAATGTTCCTCCAGTCAGCCTGGGAGCTAGAGTCGAGTAGACGACTATTTTTAGGGTTAATGAACTCATTAAATGATGAAAAGGTCTGGAGTTACGTCAGAGTCATCAGATCCATCTGCAGACGTTTAATCAGCCACAGTCACATATTCAGATGGTTTCCCATCAGCCCCTGCTCCCCCTCACCGTCCCCCGACTGGACTTGTCCTCTTGCTTTATTGATCATCGCTCAGACTTTCAGCTCCATCAGCTGCTGATTTGTTAATGAAGTGAAGCTCCTGCAGCTTCAGTTCTTCAATACAGCCGGACGGTTATCGATGGAGCTCGTCACAGCTGTTTTAGAGTGTGTGTGTGTGTGTGTGTGTGTGTGTGTGTGTGTGTGTGTGTGTGTGTGTGTGTGTGTGTGTGTGTGTGTGTGTGTGTGTGTGTAATATGACCCCTCCCCTCTGGAGCCTCCTCCAGGTGATAATCGATCCGGTCGGGTCTCGGATCACAGACTCGACCCTCCTGACTGTTGCTGTATGAAGTCGACTCAGTTTGACCTAAAAGAAACAAAATCTCTCCTGAGGTAACGATGGATGAAAGGAGCAGAACAAAGGAGAAAACATGAATCAGAACTCCTGAAAACATAAACACAGTTTTATTAGTGGAGCCAGTTTGGCATCAAACAGCTGGATCCAGATGTTTTATTAGTCTGACGTGTCTCTAATGGGAATTATTTTTTACTGAGACCAGATTCAGGTCTGATCTGTTGTTTAGATGCATAACCACCAGACTGATGAACTCGTTTATCCCTTAGGTGTTTAGATGATTGGATGTAGCAGGTTTGTTGTGTTTATAACACTGCTGGTGAGAAACCAGTAGGAGAATAAAGACTCAGCTGATCCAGGTTTCCACCCATCACCAGGAGATTTGACGAGAGGACACCAGCAACCAAAGCAGAGCCTGAGCTGATAAAGTCCCTTAGATCCCTTTCCTGTGGAGAAGAGGAGCTGCATGATGAAGATGAAGGATGGAAGCATCTCATTACGGCTCAGCTCTGCCCTGATGAAACAAACAATCCCTGATGGTGCTGATGGAGGAGTGTGTGTAGTCGTGGTAAACGATGGCGACAGCTGCTGTGTCACCACTCATCAGCAGCTGAAGGACGTCTCTGTGTGACCGCTGGCTGTCTCTTCCCACATCACACCGGGAACGCCGCGGGAGAACCGTTTCATCAGGTCGGAGCTGGAAGATTCTGATTGGTTCCTTCAGATGAAATAAAACAGAAACAAATTTATTATTTGGTTCAGTTTGGTCAAACGCAGAGGAAGAAACAGACGGAATTCTGGGTAAAAACCAAACATGGAGCAAACATCCATCCATCCATCCATCCATCCATCCATCCATCCATTTTCTACCTCTCATTCCAGTTCCAGGAAGGAAATCTGAACCTCTCCATCTTCTCCGGGGGGATTCCTAAATGTTTTCAGAACAAAGTTTATATCTATCTTTTATTTTTATTCATTCTTCTGTTTCATTTTATTTCATCCTCATGTCACTTTTTATTTTAGGCTATAAGCTGTTTTATCGTGTCCTACCTTGTGAAGCTCTCTGGGCAGTAGTCACTGTTGTAAATGTGCTACACAAATAAATGTGACCTTTACCTTTGACCTATAATCCCCCAGAGAGTTCTGGATCTCCATTCAGTGTCGTGGAATCTTCCAGAATGTAAATCCAGGACTTCGTCCTTCAGCCCAGATTATAAACCAGGTGAGGAAGGGAGTCAGAACCCAGCATGAGCGTGAGGTTCAGCCTTTAGGAGGTGCTTTCAGCATCTTGGTGTGTTTGTAGAAGGATGGATGGAGATGGTTCTGTTCAACATGAAGAACTTAATGCACTCTGTTTGTGAGTGATGAAATATTTCTGTTTCCCAAGAAAAAAGTCAAATCTCTGAAGTTTTCCTGAAAGACCCTTCAGTCGACTCGACTCTTAAAGGTCTTCAGAATAAAATCAGTTTCAGCTAAAAGCTTCAGATAAATGATGAAGTTTGAACCCAAAGTCCTGATGTTTCGTATCAGAGTTGATTACGACTGGAGCGGGTCGGTTTGTAACCCGACTCAGACTAAAGCTGGACTTTGTTTCTTCTCACCACATAAGTAAAACCAGATTTAACACGTCTGATGGTCTTCTCGTCCCAGTCTGATGACATGCACGAGCACACCAATGAGCCTGAACCTGACATCTCACCGCTCGTCTGAGTCACCAAGTCCAGTAATTGTTTGAGTGTCAGACTCGTTTACATACTGAGAGTGTTTCTGGTGCGAGTGGGTGGACAGATTCAGCTAAAAGCCGTTGTTCTGTCTCTCACATGCATAATGAGAACAGCTCCTTTTAAAAATCTGAACTCACTCAGCTGGAGTTTGAAGCTCACACAGCGAAACACGATGATGGGGGGTTCAGGAGCTCTGTGACGGATCCGTGTTGGTTAAAATAAACTGCTCTCAGATCAGAGTTTAGTCAGAAATGCTGGGTTTCTGTCAGGAGGAGGAAATCAAGTCTACATTTTAAATGACGCGTTCAATGACTCAGGCCCTGCTGCGGATCGCAGGTCTAATGGGATCAGTTTGGGATTTAGGAATCCCTGAGTCAACAGTTAACACTTCCTAAATGCTGTCAGACTTGAGCAGGAACAAGCCGTAATCCCTTCTAGACCATCATCAGAATTCCTCATCAAACCACTTCTGACCTTAAAGCTTCCAGATGGAACATCAGGACTAGTACCTTCATCAGAAACCTGCCAGATCCAGTCCTATACATGTCTGCTGCCCCCTGGTGGAGGATCTGCAGGTTGGTTTTGTTTTATTTATTTATTACTGTTATATTGTGATGGAATTATATAAAACATAAAACAGCTACAGGTGAAATAGTAAAAAGGAGAATATGATGCAAAGATCCATTTATGTTAGTAGCAGCTCAGACTGCGAGACCATCTAAAGGCTCAGGAACCCTTAGCAGGTGTTCTGGATTCCTTAGCTGATTAGAGTGTGACACTTTGAGTTTAGAATATTGAACCTTTTCACAGGCAGCAGCCTAAGCAGGGAGGCCCAGACTTCCCTCTCCACAGCGACTTGGGCCAGCTCCTCCAGGGGAATCCCAAGGCGTTCCCTGGCCAGCTGAGAGACATAGTCCCTCCAGCGTGTCCTGGGTATTCCTTTGGGTCTCCTCCCAGTTGGACGTATCCGGAAAACCTTACCAGGGAGGCGTCCGGGAAGCATCCTAACTAGATGCCCGATTTTATTCTGTTACAGTAAAACAAATATCAGCTCTCAGAGTTCAGAACCAGGAGGTTGTGACTGATCCGGACTCTTTACTCTTCATCACTGATTTGATGTTTTTATTGGTTAAAATCAAAGCAGATTTCTAATCTTTATTTCTGAATCAGTCTGCATGAGTTTATATTTCCTGTCTGCAGGATTTGACTAAAACCCAGAAGATTTTGAGTCTGAGGTGAGAAACACAGGAGTAGAAGAACCAGAACCCTCCCGGGTCGGTGATCCTGATTAAACCAGGCGTCGCTCATGAATTTATAATAATCCCAGAATCTGCTTTGGGTCAGTAAGGATCCACTTTGTGGAGTCTTTGATCAGAGGGAACGTAACGAGGACGCTGGTTTGAAGTCCTGTCAGGATGTTCTGGTTGTTATTCAGGAGGAGGAGCCCACTGGACCCAGCTGTCATGTCAAACAGCAAACAGAACCAGAACCGGTCCTCAGATGTTTCATCATTTCCTGTTAAGCTAATCTGATCACATCCATCCTGCCGAAGAAAGTTTATGAAACTCTCAGACGGGCTGAAAAGTCTCACGTCTGGTCTGGTCAGGAAGTTTAAGGGCTTTTGTTTTGAAAATATTCCCCAAAAAGTTCTTCAGCTGTTAGAAAATCTTTGTTTGATGGATAAAATATCAGAGAATTTTTAAAAAGTTAAAGTTTCACAGCAGACGAGACAAAGTGGGATGACATATTCACGTATCTCCTAAACCTTTCCTGATTATTTAATAGAAAAAACACATTTTTATTCAATCTGATTCAGATTAAAGTGGATCTCATTTATTCTATTTATCAGGTGGTTTCTGATCTGATGTTCAAGAGTCGCCCCCTGGTGGACGTTTACAGTAATACACCAACTCCACAATAATAATAAAAAAAACCTTTTCAGCTTTTGTTTGAATGTAACATATTTTTATATAATTTCCTAGTAAAAAGTGCTGACTGGATCATTATTAGGATGTTTTAGTGTATTTAATGGTATTCAAAGTTTAGTTTCCAGGTGAAAATAACTTTTGTCCTGATCAGAAGACGTGCATATTTTCTTGTTTCTGATTCCTCCCACCTGCAGATGAGTTTATTTACTGTGTTAATTAATTACTGCTCTGATCCGTATAACGCTGCAGACCTGGAGGCGCCACTTTCAGGCTTCTACCCATTTTGAGACAGCGACCTCTAATGGACAGGTGTTTAATTGCAACCACGCCAGTTTCAGGCCGACTCCAGATTCAGGCTTCTACCCTTCTGTTAATTGCTTATTAAAAATTGTTTCTATTAATTGCTTATTAAAAATGTAATTGTTAAAACTTCAATTAAGTTGTTTTTCAAATTATTTAATTGCTGGTGAAGCTTATTGCCCATACTGTAGCAACAGTGCACGTTATATACCCAAAAAGCAACAAAATTAGACTCCCTCTGGAAAGAGAACACTACAGATGAACTCCACTTCATACTTGTATGTGATTGTTTTGTGTTGTTCTGTGTAGTAGTGAACCATTTCAAATTTGTGATATTTTTCTTCATTTTTTGTAGTGGTGAGAAATGTAAATCAAGAATTTTAATATTCGGCTCCCTGTGAGTGCACAATGACCTCCAGTAGTCTCTTTTCACTCTCAGTGCGGGCTGTTACCACAGCCTGAAGGTGGAGTGGAACTTCAGCAGTGCTGGCCCCATGTCGTGTCATGGTTCCTTCTAGCAGACTTGGCCTGTGGTTTCATTAAACTGTGCTCCACGTTCAACTCTCCGTTCGTGATCCATCTTGGATTGCTTTGCTATGCGATGAAACTAGTCCAGGGGCGACGCTGTCTCCAAAAGAGTACACGCCTGAAAGTGGCGTCTCCGGGTCTGCAGCGATACCCTTCTCCTCTGATCAGCTGATGCTTTATAATGGGAAACAGCAGATTTAAAACAGATTTATAAAATACCACCATACTCTGTTCCAGATACCTGAACGTGATTTATCTGATAGTTTGTCTAAATTAATAATGAATGGTAAATGGCCTGTATCACTTTCTAGTGTTCTACAACCCCCCAAGGCACTTTACAACACAACCAGTCACTCACCTGTTCACACACTGGTGGTGATGAGCTACATCGTAGCCACAGCTGCCTGGGGAGGCACGGCTGCTGAACACTGGCACCACCGGTCCTCCAACCAACGACCTAATCCTCCTATTGCACCAGAGTCAGTCATGGAGTTCCTCAGGGTTTGGTTCTTGGTCCAAAACTCTTTACTTCATCCAAGGGGTCAAATAATTAGAATCAGTGGATAAATTTATATTATTATACTGATACTCAATTCGATTTATTCATGAAGCTGATGAGTCGAATCAGTTAATCCTGTCTTACAGACCTGGATGACTCTTGCCTAATGGAACCAGTAATCACAGACCAACAGGATGATAGGTCGTTATATTTTATGCTCAAGATTAACTTTGACCCTGCTGATTTAGATTCTTTATCACCACAAACACTTTAGCCGGACGTCCTGTGCTATTTTCACCTGATCTAAAGTTCCTCTGTGAGGCCTGTTGAAGCACCAAGCACCTTTGACCCTGATTATCACTCTGTGTGTGTGTGTGTGTGTGTGTGTGTGTGTGTGTGTGTGTGTGTGTGTGTGTGTGTGTGTGTGTGTGTGTGTGTGTGTGTGTGTGTGTGAAGATGTTTGTTCCATTTTCCACAAATGTTCAAAAACAGGAACACTCCCATCAGCCTCACCTGGACCTAAAGCTAATATTGGTGTTGTGGGCGGAGTGAGGCGGACCAGAGAGGAAGATGAAGAGCTTTGAGGGCCTCAACAGGTAAAATCCACAAATTCACATCTTCTTTCTCACTCCAGCAAACTCTAGCAGCATGTTTCATCAGTAAAAGTAGTTTTTTTCCATCTGAGTTCATCACAAATCTTCCCAATCTGACAGTCAGGTTTTCTCGTTTTAGCTGAAAACTGTTAAACTAAACAACATCTGAGTGAAATTTAATTTGCAATGATAAAGCCAGCAATCTGCAACGATGCAGCATCAGCAAACAGGAAAAGTAAAAACATGAGAACTCAGTAAAAACAGGTTCTATGAGCTCTTCAGGTGGTTTAAAGGCAGCGAAACAAACAGAGCTGCTATTTGTGTTGAGGGTGGGTTTGTTTTCAGCTCTGAGAGCTGGATCCATCTGGGCTCAGCTGTTATCTCAAGTGCGCGTGAAGCTTTAACAGCTGATCCTGTTTGATCTGAAAACAAACCTGAGCAGAAACTCAAGAGCTGCAGGAAAACGTTTAATGTGATCATTAATGCATGAATGGAGTTTGTTTCTGGGCTGATTTTAGTCAGATCCTCACTGGAGCAGATTATTAAACATTAAACAATAATCTGAATCTTTTGTTCCTGAAGTTTAAGAAGCTGTGAAATAAAACAGTTCTGCCTTTTACAGGCCGATCCTCCACTTCCTCTCTGTTCAGATCAGACATGATCATCACACGTTCCTGAAGCTCATCTCCATCCTCCTGCTCCTTCAGTGGTGCGTTCAGGTGCTCCTTCTCTACTGTCAGCTGAATTTAAATAATGCTCATCATCTAAAAATAGTAAATGAATCACAAAACCCTCTCGTGTTTGCTGGCAAAACACAGTAAAACAATAATTGTCTGGAAAACTATAAAACCGAGAGCTTTTGATGAAAGAAATAAATTTACTTTCATTTTAGTTTAATTCAAAATACTTTTCTTTTAGTTTTGATATTCTAATTATGTAAATAATGTTTATGAGTGATTTATTTAAACATAAAACTAACTTTTATTGTTAAAGCCAAAATAATCTAGTTTTCCTGTAACTTTAGGATTTTCTGTTTGTGTTATAATAAAGACTGGGAAATTAGTCAGAGGTTTGTTTAGTTTGAAACGAATAGATGAAAAAGAAAAGACAACAAATAAAATAACATGGCTGTCACTTTTTGTTTGACTTTAGTTGTAATAATAATAATAATAATAATAATAATTTAAACGTGTTTTAAAGGTCACTCAATGGTGCAAAACACCAGTAAGTAGAGTCCTCATTTATGGTTATTATATAAAAAAGCTGCTAACATCTGGCTTCAGTTTTAGTACAAATTCCATAAATACATAAAGGAGAGAACAGTAAAATTTAACATTCACAAAATGAAAGAAAATCAGATTTGTATTCTGATAAAATATACAAATTCTTCTTGCTGTTGTTTGGATATATGAATGAAAGAATTAATGGACTTTATTAATCCCAGTTACTTGTTAAGGCAGCACATACTCAGAGAATAAGAATATAATGCAGGTAAAGCCACACACAGTAGGCTATTAATGTAAAGCAAATAAAAATAATGAATAAAAATAAGAAAGTAAATTTGCAAAAAAGAAAATTGTAAAAAAAAAAAAGGACACAGATACACACATATATCTGAGCATTGCAATGGTATTAAATATACATATATGCTAACACATACATAAAGAACAACATTTTATATTTATATTTGTAAACTCGAGCGTCTTCCTTGTGGGGATAATAAAAATGTTCAACATGTTAAAACCAGTCATGTTTTTGGTGAAACGTCATCACATTCGTCCTCGTGTCTCTTTGCAATGGGTAGGAAGCTCAGATTTCCGACACACGTGAAGGCGCCACAGAGCTCATTCATTTGCGGTGAAAACGGGACGGATAGAGAGACCGAACAGCACTGTGAGACGCTCAGATACACCGGAGAGGACACAACGAGTCCTTCACCATCTCTGTAAGTCTGTCTATGACTGTAGGAGCCCGTTTTGGATAGTTTTATGTCCGGTTGGAGATGCCGCAGTACTTCTCCGCTCTGGACTCTCCGCACAGCGGCGGCAGCGGGCGGCTCCGCTCAGTTTCCGGGTTTTTTAGTCTTTGTGCACACGGCACCGGACTTGGTGCAGAGCGCACAAAACGTGTTTCTGTTTACCTTTGGTGTATTTCTGGTGAAACACCGACCCGCGTGGTCGCTCCGATGATCGCGGTGATAAGCTTTATGGTTTGATTTTAACCTGCGGATTGAGGTGGAGGCTAGGCGGCAGCACGAGGCCCCAGCCCGGGCCGCAGCCACCTGGTCTGTGCCGTCTGTCAGCATCCTCCGACTGATGAAACGGCGAAGTGCCGGTTGTTAGCAGCGATGCTATCTCGGCTAATTTACCTTTAATTTAAGAAGGTGAGGAGCCGGGATGGTGTTTTTATTAATTATTATTAAACGTTAAATATAATACATTTGGTATTGATCTGGTAAGGATCCGTAAATAACGGAAACAGCCTTGTTGCTCCGTTTGTAGAAGTCTTTCGCCAAACTCTGGTACAGAATTTTCAAATTGAGATATTTTACTTAGTTTCAGCTGACAGATGGTTGTTTTGACCACATTGACTACATTTATTTGAAGCTGCTCTTTAATTCGGCTTAGCTTAACTAACCAGGAAAATGATTTTCCCCATGAATGTCAGCATTTTCCATCTTTTTGATCAGCTTTTATAAGTGTTGTGATTTTTATGTTTGTTTACATTATGTCTCTAATGTGCCATATAAATCAAGGTTGAGTTGAGACTGTAACCAAAGGAAACTTTAATAGGATTCACTGAATAAGTTTTGTTTTTATAGTAAATGAATCCATATTTATGTGGGCTTTTGTCTCATTTTGTTAAATAGTGATAATTCCTCAGACAGCTGTCAGATCTGTTGCTCATGTTTTATATTACATCTGTTTTTACTTATTCTAACAGCTGTTCTTTTGTTTGCAGACACAATATTTCTATAAAATGATGATCTAATATTATAAATCTGTCTGATTAAACTTGTTTTTTCTGCACAGCTAAACGTTTTCTCTGTGAAGTTTAAATGTAAAGCAAATGAGATGCTTTAAGATTCCTGATGATAAAAACAGGAGCTAATTTAGACAAAAAGTGATTTTGCTGTTTTAATTTCCCTCCTGATAACAAACAGATAAGGTTTTAACTGAAGCTGAGAGAATCTTTTTTTTAGTTTCTTGATGGGTCACAATGTTCATTTTGGTGCTGATCCTGAATTTACGGATTTCTGGATATTTTGTCACACTAAACTGATTTTGATGCAAGGTTGAAGGACTTCAGGAAACTTTTATTGTTTATAAGAGACACATGATAAATCATCACACAGGAAGGAATTTGTTCTGCCTCACAGATCAAATCCAGACTTTTAGTTCCTGTTTTCAGTTTTTATATGTGAAAAATTTCCTAAAGAGTCCATTCAAACCAGAACAGATTTCTTTAGATTTGGTTTTACTTATTTCAGACGAGACAAAAGCAAACCGACCTTAGAAAAGAAGCTGGTGTCACATTTTTATTTAGCGATGCACCAGTTCTGGTTTCCAGATGCGTTCACTGACCCTGAACTAAAATGACACCAATGTGAGTTCCTGACCGACTCGTGACTGATTAAGCTGATCGTTGTGAAACTTACTGATTCAGTCTGATTTTTGTTGTTATAAAAATAATTTATAAAAACAGTTTTCACACATTTAATAACTTCTCACCCAGTTGTTGCTCCAGTAGAATGAAGCTAAATGTTTGTTTTTATATTGGGCATAAAACCCTCTAGCTGATGCGTTTTTACCTGTTTCTTCTTAGAGATGAGGATTGAGAACATGACTGCAGCCGTTCTGGTTGTGATGCTTCTCTGTGCTGTTGGGGATGTTTGGGCCGGTTCTGACTGCAGCACAGAACCAGACGGCGGGTCGTGTGTCCCGTCAGCGACAGTCGATGTGCAGCGAGCCGAGCAGAGCCAGAGGCAACACCTGGAGGTTCTGTTCAACAGGTGAGCTCCCAGCAGCCCCTCCTGCAGGATGAGACGATCTAGTTCGTTAAACTAGAAACCAAAACGCTGAGTCCAGGGGTGTAGCAAGCTTCTCAAGTGTGGGTGTTTAGGTGTCAATACACCCACACCCCAGCCGGGTGTGACACCATGGCTGAGTCAGAAATAATAAACCTGATCTTTGTTTTTGTTGCATATTAGAAATACTTAAAGAAGCGTCTTTAAGATCTGTAACATATTTGAAATGTTTGTTTAAATTCACAAAAAAATTTTGTTATTGATAATCTTCATGTTTGTCTGAATCGATCTCAGGTACGGAGAAAACGGAACCATCTCTCTGCTGGGGTTGAAGCGTCTGCTGCAGAGCGTGGGCCTCGACCGCATCAGAACCGTTATGGTGAAACACCGTGAGCAAGCAGGCCACCACCCCCACCATCATCATCATCATCATCACCACCACCATAACAACCATTCTCATCACCATGACAACAGCACTGACCTGCATGTTCAGGTCATCAAGTCAACAAAGAGTCCTGATCATCAAAGCTCTACTCCGGGGATCCGGACCCAGAACCTGGATGTTCAGGTCTCCCCACACGGCTCCAAACCCTCTGTGACATCGGCGCAGGTTGTCAGAACCACAGAGGAGTACAGAACCCAGCTGGTGGAGAAACCAGAAGGCAGAAAGTCGGGTCGACTGAGTCGCTCAGCAGAGGAAACCGTGACGATTACTGCTGCTGTCACGGAGACTCCGACAGCTGCAGTCAGCCTAGACGACCACGATGAGTCGGATCATCAGGATCACCTTCAGAACCGCAGCCTGGACCGGATCGAGGTACGACCCCACAGGACCAAAAACAGGCTTGTTGCTGACTAATCTCTGCTGGAAATAACCCTAACAGTATATGGCAGGCAAAACATGTATTAAATATCAGCACTAATCTACTGTCATTATGTTTATGATGATAAACACTCAGTAACTGGTCCTACTGGGAGTTTTAATGGTAGCATCTCTGTGTGGTCAGAACTGATCTCCGTTTCTCCAAACTGAGGCTGATGATAAAGTATTAGTTTTTTTTTTCCTCATAAACTCGACATTGAGAACAAATGTTAAAATAAAACTCAGACAGATTCTAGTTTTATCACCTGCAGCAGCAGAATCAGGCCCAGACAGGTCCGATTAGAACCACAGAGTTCTGGTTCCATGTAGTCCGACCTGGAGCGGCCAGGCGGAGGTGAAGTGTGGAAAAACCAGATCAAACCTGTAAACTGGAGACGCACCAACAGTCTGATCAGAACCGAACCATGTTCAGCAGAAACAGGAAATCCGTATCAGCGGGTTAGACCGGGCACAGTCATATATACGTAGACGCCTTGTGGACTGGCGCTGCCTATAGGAGCTGCCGTAGTGGCCGGCCGCCATCTTAGTTGGGTCTCCATTTGCCCCTAGTGCATTCATTTCTACTGAGGAAGGTGCTTACCTAATGAAAAAACATATTTTATCGAGCTTTTTCACAAAACCAGACACATGGTATAGCATGATAATTAAAATGTAAACATAATTAAACAAAATAAATGAAAATAAAAAATCCCATCAGGTAGGCTAGAAACGTGATCTGTTTTCAATAGTAGACCAGTTGTTGCAACTGTAGGCTGCACAAAAACGGGCATAATTGCTCACTCTGCGTTGACTTTGGAGAATGAGGAGACCCATCCAATATGGCGGCGATGCTGTTGCACTCTCCAGCGCCCAATGGGGCGTCTACGTATTCATGTCTATCGGACCGGGTCTCAAACCTTAGCTTCATGGTTTTCTTTAAAGTTTCCAAACTCAAAACTTACAGTTCAGACTTACTTTTAAGTTTCAAACATACAGAAAAAGGAATATTCAGAAGTTTTTCTGCTCAGACGGTTTAAACAAACTGACCCAAAGTTCTGACTCGGGGTTCTAGAACCCTTACTGGTTTGTGTTGAAGTTCTTTAACCTGAAGGATGTTTGTGTTTTCCACGCAGTGCCTGAATGCCTCCACTCTTCTTGCCTCACACGGGATGTCTCAGGAAGTGGGCGTCTCCCTCAGCGACTTCAGCTACCTCTGCCCCGCCCTCCTGAACCAGATTGACAGGGGGGCGTGCATCGTGCACGGAGACTCTTCCTCCCGACACCAGGAGAGAGGTAGGAATGTCGTGAAGCACCTGGAAACCGACTCAGGAAACTCAGCGTGAGGGAAGATGAACGTGGCTAAAGTTAAACTCGTTAAGAAACGTTTGACCCAAGCACGAAGAAAACATGATCGTTGGTGTTTTTAAAGAGATGATTGACCAGAAACGAGGCGTGACCCTAAACCCACACACACCTCCAACAGGTGAGCCGGTAACGAGTCCATCCAAGACCTGGACAATAATTATCCCAGATAATTCCTTACTGATGGGTCTGATGATGGGTTAATCCAGATTAACAGATTATTACTGACCACGTCCTCCAAAGTTAGCGGTTTGGCTCCAGATCCTTCAGGGTCATGAAGCAGGTGAAGAGTTGAGGCTCGGTTACCGTGGCGATCCAGCTGTTAAAAGAGCCCCTGGTTACCTTAATCTCAGGTAGTTCTGGCAGATCCTGGATAAGTTTTAACAAATGTCAGGTCGAAGCTCCGCCTTCATCTTCTGGGCCAATCAGCACACAGCACGGAGATGACCAGATGTTCTATTTAACCTCATTATTGAATCTTTTCTAAAAGAATCTGTTGGGTCTGACCCTAATCCTAATCCCTTTATTAACTAACGAGGTTTGATTAATGGAGTTCATTAATTTCTTTACTTCTAGAACATAAACACCACGAACATGCTCACGGTCACCATGGCGACCACAACCACTCAGTCAACAGCCTCGGCGAGCTTGGCGATGGCGAGAACAGCAGGAACATCTCGACAGGTGAGACCTGCCCAGGTGGAGTTCTGCTGACGTCACCGTTACGCAGATTCAAACTAACAGCTGATCTTGACTGTGATGTCTGACCGTGGCAGCGTGGCTCGGCGGGTTCCTCTCCATCACCATCATCAGCCTCCTCTCGCTGCTCGGCGTCGTCCTCATCCCCCTCATGAACAGAGTCTTCTTCAAGTTCCTTCTCAGCTTCCTGGTGGCGCTGGCCGTGGGCACGCTGAGCGGCGATGCCTTCCTGCACCTCATCCCCCACGTGAGTCTACCTTCACTCAGACCAGACCTTTAGGTTCCACCGTCATCTCAACCAAACTTTCACCCATCAGTCTCAGGGCAGCCACCATCATCACCACGAGGGCTTTGAGATGAACGTGGAGGAGCCTCATCTTCACGATGAAGGGGAGGAGGACATGGACGCCGTGTGGAAGGGGCTGACTGCTCTAAGCGGCGTTTACTTCATGTTCCTCATTGAACACTTCCTGACGCTCGGAAAAATGTACAAAGACAAGAAGCAGAAGGTCAGAGGGTCACCTGGTGTTGGTTGGTAAAACAGATGAAGCTGTGGGTGGGCGTGGTGATGAAGAGTCTGAAATAAGAACGAGAACCTGACTCTGGTTGCCACGGAAACAGGAAGCTGTTGATTTGTTTTTAATTATCTCCGTTGTGCTCACAGGTCCAGAAGAAATGGGACCAGAATGATAAACCAGAACCGGAGAAGCAGCCCACTCTGGAGGACCTGAAGCCGGTGGAAGGTGAGAAGACACGACAGACATGTCTCCCTGTGGCTGTGTGATGTCACAGCACGTTGCATTCTGGGTACTTGGGCCTGAAATGCTGTAGGTATGGCAAGCTGTTATGTCATATATAACGCACTTTGGATGTCCAGTAGATGCATCACAACACGAGAAGATGAAGAACAATCTAGTTCTGTGATATCCAGATTTCCCAGAATGCACTGCTGTGCGTCGTTCAACATGAGCCGCTTTTATTGTGAAAGGTTTAAGAAGTGGGTGAGTTGAACGTCCTGGATGAAACTGAAGTGTTTTGTCATCACACACATTAAACCACATCCTGCACCTTTCAAAATAAAAGCCTATAATCAAAGACGATTGCAAAACAACCTCAAACACTAATTTTAATCCTGCTGTCGTTTCTGTTTGTGAACTTACTGTTTGTCAATCTGCAGACGTGGAGATCAATGGCGCCAGCACGTTTGGCGACCACTCGAGCAGCGTGGCGGAGGAGGAGCAGGTGATGTTGGCGCCGCAGGTGTCAATCGTCTCGCCGCAAGATTACGGCCGTCCGTCCAGTGCCGACGCCTACACGGCGGAGGATTGTGAGAACAAGTGCCACTCCCATTTCCACGATACGGTGGGCCAGGCCGACAGCATGCACCACCACCACCACGACTACCACCACATCCTGCACCACCACCACTCCCAGAACCACCACCCCCACAGCCACTCCCACTCCTACTCCGAGCAGCACTTCCAGCAGGCGGGCGTGGCCACCCTCGCCTGGATGGTCATCATGGGAGACGGGCTGCACAACTTCAGTGACGGCCTCGCCATCGGTGAGGCGCTGCTGCCGATCGAGCGGAACCAATGATCTAAATGTCTTTGGGTTAATACGTGGTGTCTCTGCAGGAGCCGCCTTCACCGAGGGACTGTCCAGCGGTCTCAGCACGTCTGTGGCGGTCTTCTGTCACGAGCTGCCTCACGAGTTGGGTAAGACTTCCTGGTTTCAGCATGATGAGACGTCACGGCTCTGGTTCCTGCTGCTGCTGGGCTCTGATGGGTATCAGACAGCTAGTTTGATCTTAATCAGACCTCCTCAGCTCTTGTTTTGTCAGATAAATGAGGAGAAAATAAACACCGTAAAACAAAATAATAACGTAATAAATACCCAAATATGAGAGAAAACTGATGAAACTGGATCTGATCCGCTGAGTTTGTTTCCTCCCAGGTGACTTTGCGGTGCTGCTGAAGGCGGGGATGACGGTGCGCCAGGCCATCCTTTACAACGTTCTGTCGGCCATGATGGCCTACCTCGGCATGGTGACGGGCATTGTGATTGGACACTACGCTGAAAACATCTGCATGTGGATCTTCGCCCTCACAGCTGGACTCTTCATGTATGTGGCGCTGGTGGACATGGTGAGTGTGGTTCTGTCCGTGGCCACTAGAGGGCAGCCTCCTGCAGATTCAGACACCAGCAGCCAAACACTCAGGTTGACACCTAGAATACCGGTACCCACAACGCCTGGTGTAAGCTATGTTGAGTTTATAACTCCTTAAATTCTTCCAGATCCTAAAACTCTAACTGGATCTAAACAAGACCTGTAAATAATTACCCAGAGTTCCCAGAGGCTGAGAACAACAATAACAAACCTCAGGTGTTTTTAGGTTCATGTGTATATTTGAGACTTTTATTGTGAAGGATTGAAGGAAATTCTTCCTGTTCACCTGTAATTTTCCAAGATGTTCGGCTACAGTAATAATACAGTCCTAACAGAGGAGTTCTAATCTGCCGTCCTCTGCTCTCCCTGAGTTACTGACGTCCTCACTCCCTGTTTCAGCGCGTTTCAGGTGTTTTTTCTCACCTGCAGGTACCGGAGATGCTGCACAACGACGCCAGCGACCACGGCTTCAGCCACTGGGGCTTCTTCTTCCTGCAGAACGCCGGAATCCTGCTTGGTTTCTGCATCATGCTGCTAATCGCGCTCTTTGAGCACAAAATCCAGCTGGACCTGGAATTCTGATTGGCTCTGAGCTCCGTGCATTCCAACATCTCTGTCTGACGTTCGTATTTGTTGTTGACAACTTTAAACTGGTTTTAGTTTATATTTTCATATCATTGAACACAGAGGTGAGCAGGACCGTGCTTCCTGCTGGGTTCAGACGCTGCTGCTTTAGCTGAGCTTTGGTGTTCCTGTTCCTCAGAAGGTAGTTCAGGTTTGTTTTAAGCTGCAGCCTTGTCTCTGTGTGGAGGCGAACTCCAGACGATCGCTCCAGGATCACTTCTTATCCTGGACCTGATGCACCGAGCCACACCTACTTTGAGTTTTTTCTGCATTATGTCGTTTTGACCATCGTTCGGGAGCATCTCTGCATCTGAAGGTTTGTGTTTCCTGTTCCGGTTAGAACTTCCCTCCACAGTTCCTGATGAATGATCAGAGAGGAGGCAGGAGCTACTGATGATCAAAGAAACAGACTCATGTCCTTATTTCTGTGGCATATTTAGGCTTTTAAACGCGTTCCAGAAAAGAAATCCTGTACAAGAATTTCCTTGAGTCAAAACTCTAAACGAGGGAACAATTTTGACCCAAATCAAGGAGGCTGAAGCTTCTCATGTTTGTAAAATAATGAAATCCTGTTGAGTTTGAACTAATCCCAGTCTGCTCTCATGGCCTACCGACTGGTTTAGTGGGTTTGATGTTTTGGTACGTTTTATTTATGTTTAGATTGAAGCTGGCAGCTCAAGTTTAAACCCGTCATAAAATCTTTCTGTTACAACATTCCCTCTGTTCTGATCAGACTCTGGGACCAGCAGAATCCTGGATCGGTTCTGATCTGTAGGTCAAACGTGTTTCCTCACCTGTTCACATGACGTTCACATGTACAGTATTCTGTGTGTAAATACATTTGTCCTGTAGATGTGTTTGAGATGTGAGTCTACGGTCTGTCAGCACAAATGCTTCTGGAAATGTGTGAAAGTGTGATTAAAGGTGGAAGAGAATGAGTTCAGATGTGTCTGTAGTTTGTTTCACGCTCACGCCCGTGTCTCTGGGCTGTCCTCCAGGGTCCAGTAGCCCGGTTTCATCCTGCTTCCTGAGAAAGGCTTCAGCACCAGTTCAGGGGTGGGCCGTCCTGGAAGTCTGCTATCCAGCATGTTTTACATGATAAATATATTTGTATAGTGCTTTCTAGGGGTCTACCTCCCCCCCAAGTCATGACAACACAGTCAGTCATTCACATTCACACACCGATGGTGATGAGCTACATCGTAGCCACAGCTGCACTGGCGCACTCTGATGGAAGCGAGGCTGCTGAACACAGGCACCACCGGTCCCTCCAACCACCACCAGCAGGCAAGGTGGATTAAGCGTCTTGCCCAAGGACACGACTGCGACAGACTGAGCGGGACTCCACCCCACAACCCGGTTATGAGACAGGCACCGAACTCCTGCCATCGTTTGTCTTTGTTCCTGCTCTAATCAATAACAGTAGCTCCAATACATCTCGTTCGATGAATCGCCTGTGCTGCAGCTCATCACGCTCTACAGAAATCTGTTAATCAACTGCTGATTAAAATCAGGTGTGCTGGAGCAGGGAAATGACTAAAACATGCTAGATATTGGACCTCCAGGACCAGGATTGCTCACCCCTGATGTAGATGGTTCAGAGTTTGAACTCCTGGATGCAGATTGCCAAGAAGATTTCTTTTCCTGATGGCTCTAAGTTACCTGGGGAGGGGAAGTTTTGTATTTGGAGAACTTGAAATTTTGTGCGCTGGCTTTGAGTGTATATGGACATCATTGCCTATATAGAACTATCATCAGCAAGAATCAATAATGCAACATGAGATACCACAACATCTTTCTTGGGTACTTTCTGACTAAGGGATGGTCTGACTGGTGAACATGGGGGAAGGGGTGGGCAGGTTGGGTTTTGAGTTGATCACATTATAAACAGGAAGATTGTTGTTGAATGCTTGATGTCTTGTAATACTGTTACAGCTTCCTAATAAAAAACAATGACCCAAAAAGTATCAAGGTTAACGAAACTAAAATTACATTTCACTAGATTTATTTTGAAAATCCAACAGGAAGTTTCACTGTCCGAGCTGGAAGTGCTCTAGATAGTTTATGAGCGCTGCGAATAACCAGTTTTCTGTAAATAATCGTAGAATGCGACACGAGGACAGCAAACATTTATGTAAAAAATTACGCAACAGCAACTTTCAATTTTTTTTGATTATAGATGTTTTTTAGGAGGCAGAAATTCACGTTTTTACCGTTCCCGCTGTGATTAGCAGCTAGCATGTCAATGTAGCACAGTAGCGGTTTCTGAGGTCGAAGAAAGAGCCTTCTACTACACCAGGTAACTACAAAATGTCTCTTTACACGATAATAAGCAAACTGAAAAAACACATTAAAGGTATGAACGACACTATGTTTATTGGTGGGAAATACTGACATTTATCCCAGAATTTGAAGCCTGTTTTCAGTACATGAGATTAACAAAATTTGGCTCCACCTGCTGGCCAAACGCTACAGTACACCAAACATTATTACAAAATGTTATCTTTATGGTTTTTGTGACTAATTTCAGCATTATTATCATGTGCAAAAGGGCACCGTGTTTTATTATAAAAACTCTCCCAGCCTTCAACATGATTCAGCTTTGTTACGCACAGATTTTCTGTGATTTATCCAGTCAGCTTTTTTAATTTAAGGTCTAAACTTCACTGGTAGATGTTTGAAAAGCTAATTTTGTTGTTTTTGTACAGATAGTTATTCATGTAACCCGAAAACACCTTTTGGTGAAAAAAATAACAGATTAAAAAATAGAATAATTAAGGTGATCAAAGGGTGTTTTTCTGAGAGGATATTGGGATTTTGTTTCACAGAAATATAATATTTTAACATTTCAGCCTCAATTTTTAATGCAAAGTTTGTGATATTTACATTTTATTAGCCTTGGAATTTTCCAGGCCTTCAAGGTTGGTTTGGAAATCTAATTAGACGGTTCAATATCTGGGTTGAGATATTAGTTGCTTTCATGACAAGTCACTGTCTCGTCTAATCCTTAGATTTTTAACTGTATGGGGACTTCATGGGATACTTAACATTTGCTTTAGCTTTAAAATCCAAAACTAAAGTGAAAACTAATTTAGTATTCCGTTTTCAGCCTTAATAAATTCGTCCCTGCAGGAATTTGCGATTTCGTGATCACAACTGTCAATGCAAAATTTGATCATTGTTCATGAATTTAGCTCAGACTTGCGTTTTTCACCAATCACTGCAACTTTCCCACAAATCTGACCAATCACCCTCGGGATTGGCATCTTTTCTTTCTCCTCTGACCAATCTCTATGACTCTGATTAATTCTGACCAGTCCCATTAACCTCAATTTATTTCCTCTTTTACTGCCAGATGTGTGACACACTAAACAGTGAATTTTGCCATAAAATATGGCAAAGTATTGGAAAGCTGTTCTGCACCATGTGCTACAACGTGGTGGAACGCAGATGAAAATCCTCGCTGGACAAGAACTTTTCAACTGTAAACATGTCAGGAGGAGAATGGCTGAAAAGCTGCGACCACAGACCTGGTAAGTGACCATGATGGTGGCTGTGGCCTCCATGATGGCTGCTGCTGCTGGAGGAAACAAGGTGAGTTTGATGTCCGTATTTAGAAATTGTAAAACTAGTAAACAATATTGAAGGAAGGCCTGGAGATCATTTAAGCAGCTTTCAGGACCGGCTGTTCATGAGTTTAGTTTTTTTGTTTGGAGTTCTAAAACGCTTCAAAACCGTTTTGTTACAGGTGAACGAATGTCTTAATCAAATTTACATACAATCCCTACAGAATCTTTTATTTCAACTATAAATCATTTGCTTGTTGAGATGCTCCTTTTTTTTTTTGATTAAACTGTTCATGAAACTGTGGGATTATTTTGAAGTTTGACAATCCCTCAGGACCTGCTTATATTATTGTTAGGTTGCTATTTTAGAAAGTATTTGAAAACGTTATTTGGTCTTTAGGAATATTGATATCCTGTCTTTTGGGAAGTTTACATGCAGCACTTTCAACTTCTTTTGTACAAAAACCTGTAAAGGCAAAAAGTAAAGCTTGGAAAAATTAGCTACTTTTTGAAAAAGGTGCAGCAAGATCAATAACGTTTGGCTGCAACAATCCCAAAAAACCTTTTTAACATCCTGGAGGGACTGTTGCATACTAGGATGATTCCCTCACCTTTAGCTTAGGGGATGTAGAACAATGCAGTTCATGTGTTTACCTGTCCTGATCGTAGAAAACCACAGATGCAAACAACCATCATCAACACAGCCAATGAAATGGTTTAAGTGGTTATTGGGGGTTTTACTGTGGCTGAACGAGGAGAGCGGTTGACCCTTGACTGATTAGAAGGTGAGTGGTTCAATATCAGGCCTCACAGGCCATGTGCCAAAGTGTCCTTGAGCAAGATACTGAACCCTAAAGGTGCCCCCCAAGCGCCATTACAAACGACTGCTCCTCAGGGACGGGTCAAACGTCCCTTATCCTCAGAGATAAACCTCCTCAAGGGGATCAATAAAATATAAATTAAATTACAAATGGTAAATTCAAATTTCAAACTTCTGTTTAGGAACATAAACTGTAGTTTATTTCAAATCCAAACAGTTTGAACATTTATTTGAACCTAAAGTTCTTAAGGGAAAGTTTTATCAATAATGTGTGTAGTTTTAGGGTTCCTTTGGTAGTGATCAGATATTTTAGTCCTTTGAAAATATTCGTTGGTTCTAGTGAACATTTTCAGTTTAATGTTGTTCAAAGTAAAAAAGGTTATTTGGTCGTCACGTGTAAGGAACATAATGATCCTAGAAAATCCAAATGAAACAGACAAAGAACGTAATTTTCAACAGAAATTATTATTTCATCTGAAGCACACAGAAAACATAAGCATTGTTTTTTTAATTACATCAGATCTTATTTTATTTAAATGGAATTATTTATGGTCTTTTACAGCATCTGTTTTTATTTAACATTAGGAAAAAAACATGACAAATCAGTAAAATATGTGTGCTGTGATTCAACAAGCTGAGTTATTTCAATCAAACCCATTTAATCATATTTAACAGAAATATCCTAAACACACACAGAATAACTACTAAACCAAAGAAAAGAATCATTTCCAACCCTTCAACATATCTGGTCCATCACCATTTAGTTCAGTTATTATCACTGAGACTGAGTCGTTCCTCCCGTCACACAGCAACTTTTGTTCAAGAGGTTTAAAATGATTTTATCCTCCTGTTTTATTAAAACATTGGTACTTATCTAATGTATGATAACTTGCATTACATGACTTCATATGTAAATGTCACTGTGTTTTTATCTTAGTGCTTCCATCCTTCAACAGTTTTCTTTGTGCTTTTCTGGACATGAGGTCACAGTGATGCTAACGTAGACCTGCTACCTTGACCTTAGTAACCAAAGAAATTAGCAACTTTCTTAGCCCAGCCTTTAGTTTCCTTCTGTTTCTGTCTGTGCTCAGATAGTTGTTCCTCTGTTTTTGTCAGGTTGTCTCTTCGGGTAACTTTAGAGATAAGATTTGCCCTCTCCCTCATTTCCTCTAGAGACTGGACTCGAGCTAGGTATCCCTCTTTGGCCTCTGATTTCTCTCCTTCAATCAGCATGTCGATGTATTCAGGTGCAGTCAGAGGGTTAGGCCTTAAGGAGATCTCTTGCAGGCGAGTGATACAGCCAGCTGATTGATCGATGAGAGACAACATTATGTTTTGTAGGTGAACAATCTCTTCCTCTTGCCTCTCAATTAACTGCTGAGTAGTCATCTTTTCTTTTGAAGCCTTTTCATACTTGTTCTTCAGCTCTTGCACCGTTGTCTTCTCTTTGATTGGAACATACTCCCACTTGTATGTCTGGTTAAAATGCACACTCCAAATGCACTTTCCAGGGCAAACCCTGCACATCCCCCTCCCATCCATTGATGCACATCCACGTTTGTCATTATCGTTGGGTATTGCACACGGATAGTGGCATGTTATAGAACATTTTTGACAGTTGGTAATGTAGACTCCTTTCTCAGTGAGCTGTTTTTTGATTGGTTTAATGACATCCACCTCAATCTCAAAGTTTTCATTTGAGGTTATGATGGCTTCATGCTCCTTGATCTTTTCCTTGGTTGTCCTAATTTCTTCAAGTTTTGCTAATCCAGCTTTAACTTGTGGCTGCAAACCTTCGATAGCGGTTTCAAGCTGCTTACGTTCTTTTAAAACTTCCCGAGTCATCAGCAAACTTTTGGTTGTAATTTTACTCAAAGCAGTGAAAAATTTCTCCATGCTTTTGAACCCCATCTTCCAAAACATTTCATCAAAGCTTTCGTCGTCTTCAAAATCTTCATCACAGGCGCTGTTCTTTTGGCCACCACTGTCTGCAAACAGGGCTGAGTTGTTAAACTTGAAATGAACCGGTAAGCCCAACTCATTTTTGGGGCATGGAACTCCAGAAACATTTATTGCCTCTAGAACTGGTGGTTGCTTCCCATCGGCAAAAGTCACCAACATCTCAATGTTCTCTGCCACATCTTTGCCAAAGATGGAGAGCACTGAGTCAAACACGTATTTCTGTGTTGCCGTTAGTCGTGCGAGAGAGGCTTGAGTGACGAAACACACTGCATCAACCTCAGTGACACCATCAACAGAGGTGAAAAGCCTCCGGATTTGCTCCGTGATCTCCTTGTCTCTTGCTATTCCTCTGGTATCTCCAAAGCCTGGAGTATCCACAACAGTCAGAGAGAAGGGGATCATAAACCCATCCTGGTGGTAGATTTGGTACACACTGACTTCAGATGTTTGGCTATGAGCTTGTGATTTTGAGGAGTCCTCACAAACCAATTTAAATCTGAAGCTATCATTCCACTCGACACCTAGGATGTAGTTGATCATTCCATTGATAAGGGTCGACTTTCCTGATCCTGTTGCTCCAAGAAGCATGATGGTGCGGTTAGGCCTCAAACTTTCTTTACCAAGTATGTACCTCCGGCACCCGTCTATGTCCATATCGTCCTCACTCAGAGACAGTTTGTAAACTGCTGGGTTGGTAGATTTTATTTTCTTGCTAGTATGTTTGAGATAATCAGCAAGACGTGCAAACTCACGCTTTGTTGTGTTGACGTTAACAGTGATGCTTTCTTTGCTTCTTCCTGCTCCTCCACAGTCACATGTGATCCTGACTGCATATTCGGTCTCTGACTGAAGACCTGAAATGATCACCTTCTCACCTCTTGACCTTGTTTGGTTCCATTGGAGGTCTTTAACTTTGGGATCATTGACTGTGTTTGTGTACTCCACAATGTAGCTCAATATTTGAACGTCCTGTCCGAGTTCTGCAGGTTTCTCCCAACTAACGGATATCTCAGATGAGTTTGGTTCAACCTGAGGTTTTCCAGGAGGGCTGCAGGGCAAAGTTCTAATGGAATCACTGACTTCATAGGCTGGTCCAACGCCTGCTGAGGTTACTGCTCTGCATCTGAACACATACTCTGTGTTTGGCTTCAGCTCGCTCACTGAGATTTCTTCAGCCCTTAGTTGTGTTTTTTGTTCCCATCCATCTTCTCCGCTGATGCAGAACTCTACAGAGTAGGAGGTGATGTCCTCTACTCCAAATCTGGGAGGAGAGATTTTCAATATCACACTGTTGTGATGTATGTCCACTACTGTGACAGCCTCGGGTCTTGAAGGAGGCTCAAAGTTCTTACTGATGGAGAGACCGTCTTTATAAAGGTAGATGGTTGAACCTTTGTGTTCCTCGTCTGTTAGACCCACTGTCAGGAACTTGACTGTCTCATTCTCTTTGTTGGCCTCTGCAAAGTCACTGAAGAGCTTGACTTGTTTCCTCATTTCATCTGCTAGTGTATTTGCGAGGTACCATTGTTCCTTCTCTACATCACGTGTGCGGTGATCTTCAGAGTTCTCTTGTTTGGCCTTTCCTTCTAGGTAGCTTGATAGGGCTGAAAGGTATGGTTCATCACTTTCCAGAGAAGTGAAGACAAAGCAAACAGCATGGTCTACACTGAGAACGTCCGCATGGAGGCTGTTTTGAGATGTGATGATCTTGGTGTTTTTCATTTGGTTGGTGAAAGACTTTAGGATACAGATTTCTCTCTCCTTACAGTCCATCCACTCATTCAGGTTGCTGCTGTTGAACGGTGAAGAAAGTCTCTTTTTCAGGATTTCTGCAAGCTCAGATTCCTCTTCTCCTCCCCCTCGAATTGATGGGAGTTTCTTTGCTAATGTTTGTTGCAATCCCAGCTTAAACTCACAGCACATTTCTTTGAAACGTTTAAGTTTTTTTCTAATCTGTGGAAACTTTTCTGCGGTGCTGTTTCTTAGTGCATCATGACATTTTGTATCTATTTCACTAAGGTCCTCCAAGACACTCTGTACATCCTGGACTAACCTTATACTTATTTCACGAACAAGCTTTGCTGCAGAAGAATCTAGAGTTGTTAGTGGCAGCAACCAGACCTTGATTGGTATGGCGTTTTCTCCATTGTCTCCCAGCAGCTTAGGCAGGCTTTGGTAGACTTCTACTGCATCCTGAAAAGTTGTTGGAGTTTTTTTAAGCTGAAAGTCTCCATGAAACTTGCAGGAAAATTT
This sequence comes from Aphyosemion australe, assembly GCA_006937985.1. NCBI lineage: Eukaryota > Metazoa > Chordata > Actinopteri > Cyprinodontiformes > Nothobranchiidae > Aphyosemion > Aphyosemion australe. Next base: position 320,030 of record SSNS01000576.1, read on the forward strand.
CTTACATTTCTCATTTTCCCTGTCTTCCATTTTTAAGGAACCTTGACCTTCTACAGACAGGCAAGGAATCTTCTCAATCATCACTTTCAAGTTTCCTCGAATGTCTTGATGGCTTTCTTTTTCAGACATGTCATGGTCAAAGACGAAAAATGCTTGAGCCCCATAAAGAATACCAGTAACAACATGTGTTGCTGTCCCATTATCAAAAACATAGGGATACTTCACATTGCCTCTGCCTAGATGATTCATTGACAGTTCTTCAAACTTCGTAGTAGTTTTGTATTGCAGTGTTACTCTGGCTTGATATTTGGATTTTTTCTGATCATTCAAGTATTTTGCTGAACCTTCAACTTTAACTAGTCCTCCTAAAAAACTTGCTTTCAAAGAGGCTTCAACTTCCAGGGCTGAAGATTTATCTTCAATGGATTCAGATGCAACTATCTCAAATTCAGTGTTAGGTTTTGGTCTTCCTCTTTTATCTTTTTCCAGGTCCTCACAGTCCCACAGAGTCAATCCTGTAAAAAACAAAGTGAAGATTTTTCTTGACAGGTTCATTGTTGACATGTACAGTTGTCTCATTTCAGTACGACTACAGCACTGATTTTAAAGCACAATTAGAAGAGAGACACCGATGCCAATACCGGGAATAGTTCTGATGCCATGTGCGTGTCCTCTTACTATAAAAGTGCTCCGGTACTACAGGACTGATACCAGCAGTATGGGGGCTTTGTTTCCCTCTTACAAGACAGTATGAATTTGCGCACAAATGCTCTAACCCAGTAAGTGGTGGTAATGTATCATAAACAAATCTAAGCCACTTAATAATAATAATAATAAAAAGAGGCTGCTGGCATACGGTGGTGGGCTGAACAGACCATTTAACGGCAGCCTGACTGTAGGCAGTCGGGTACCAGAAGAGGAGCTATGTCAGCATTGTAGAGGTATGTCAAGTTGAAAAAAGGCCAACTTTGAGTTGTGATCATATTTCAGTTGCTCTGTCTAATTTTTGTACAGTTCAATGATGCCGGTAATGAGTAGTTTGATGCATTCTGTCTATCTATTTCCCCTGAACATCCGGGTCACGGGTAAAAAAAAGTGAGGGAATATTTCAAACTCAACCCGACAGACAAGATGGCTAAGCTAGTGTAGCGCTAAGCTAGTTTCACAACAGCACGACCCCATGTTCCAGAAAGCATCCAGGAGCTTCAGGTGTGAGCTGCGGATCCATCACAAGGTGTGTGGCCTGGAGGTTAAATGAAGATAAACTGACTATTAGCTATGCAGATTGAGATTGAGAACTATTTAGCCGCTACCACTAAAAGCCAACAACTGTTTTTCTATGAGACTAAAATGTTTGCTTGTCAGTTTATTTAACAACTTCATACAAGTTTTAATTTTCAGTTATATTTCATAGTTTTTTTCATTTTAACATCTTAGTGTTTTTATATATTTCTGTAATGTGTTTATCTTGTTCTTTTTTATCTCCATTGTTGTAAAGTGTCCTTGGGTGTCATAAATGGCGCTTTTAAATAAAATGTATTATTATTATTATTATTAATAATAATAATAATAATAATAATAATAATAATAATAGGTTATTTTGAACGATGAAGTTTTATCATATATCAGAAAGGAAAAATAAACTTGATCAAATCTCATTTTATGAATATTTGCTACTTTGTTGTTAATGTGTTTTTTTATTTTTGCTATTGAAATAATAACCAATGTTAGCTGGTAATTTAAATATCTTCTCTCTTTGTTTTAGGAATCAGCTTCAGTGGACAGCTCGGTCTGGGCAAATCCATCCTGCTCAGCTGAATCTGCACCAGAGTTAACAGGCAGCAGCTTAAATGGAGTTGAATTCATTAAATGTTGTTATAGAAACATACTGGTTATTAACTTGTTTTTTACAACTAGTACTGCTCTGTTACAATTCAACCACATTTTCAAGGCAAAGGAAAAATAAAGGCTTTTACGATTATTTGATTAATCAATTAATCGATCACTGTGGCAGATTAATCAATAATTAAAATTATTGATAGCTGCAGCTCTAGTAATGACATTTATTAGTGCTCGTATCGGTGATCAGTATTGGCAAGTACTCTCATGTAAGTACTCATATGCATACTCTGTTAGAAAAAAATTGGGTACGGGTGCACCCCTAGGTACAATTATCAATATGATAAATATCAATAGTTTAATATATGTATTCTATTTTTTGTTTAATGACATCTAGTAAAGAAACTGTGATATGACTGATATAGGTCACCATAATTAAAGTTTTTTTTTTTTTTTTTTTTTTAATTTTTTTTTTTCATTCATAAAAAAATAACAAAATGAGAAAAAAAACATACAGTGTTTACAAACCATACAAAACAAATGAATGAAAAGGAGCAGAGAGAAGAAAATTCTTATATTTTCTGCCCCTTTTTACAATACAAAACAAAGGAAATATTTGCAATATGCTCATTCCACTCTCCAATCGCTTTGCAGACCTCTTCCTAAATTATGTTAGCATAATTCCTTAATACCTTTAATTTGATACATTTTTAAAATACATTTAGTGATTTGGATTCTTTTAGATCCTTGTCCAGATTATTCCATAATTTAACCCCAACCACAGAAATACAAAATTCCTTCTTTTTAGTTCTAAACCTAGGCACCTCAAAAACACATGTTCCTCTCAAATTATAACTACCAACTCTATTTTTAAACATTTTTTGAATATTGGCGGGTAAAATATTCCTATTAGCNTTTAAACAATGGTACCACTTTAGCAATTTTCATGTCGTCAGGGAAAATGCCGGTAGAAAGTGACAGATTACAGATGTAAGTGAATGGATCGATAACAGATTCTATTATAGTTTTAACAGTCATCATGTCCAAATCATCAACATCGGTTGATTGTTTGTTTCCACAGTTTTTTACAATATTTCTTATTTCATCTTTTTCCACTTTGTCAAGGAAAATACTATTGACATTATTAACTATTGTATTCAATGTATCTTCTACTATTGGTTTGTTATCCACTAGACTCTCCCCAATATTTACAAAGAATTTGTTGAACTCATTAATGATTTCATTACCGTCATAAATTTCTTTATTGTCCTTGACCATATAATTTGGTATTTTAGATTTTGTTTTATCTCTGTTAATGTCACTGTTTATTATTCCCCATGTAGCTTTAGTATTATCTTTATTCTTATTCAATAATTCACCATAGTAATCCCTTTTTTGTTTCCTAATTATTGTTGTTAATTTATTTTTGTAGGTTTTATATCTATCTTCTGCTTCTTTTGTTTGGGCCTTTAGGAAACACCTATACAGATGATTCTTTTTTGAACAAGCATTTTTTATTCCCTTAGTCATCCACGGTTACATGCACTTGCATGTATGCTTAAAAATATCTTTAAAAAACTCAAATTTTTCTCAAAAAGTAATGTATTTTGTATTTGGTCAAGTATTTCTTTATTGTAACAATGATAAATGACCTGAACTTGTATAGCACCTTCCTGAGTCAGAGGACTGCAAAGCGCTTTACACTACAGTTTTTTTGGGTACAGTCTACAATGCATCTTGGCTTCTTGCTATGAGATATTTTGCTAACACAGTCAGTCAAAAACATTATAAACCACCTTTTGCAAGAAGGCAATAATAAACAAATGTGAATCCTTACCAGGTATGAGTGAGTCCTGGCGGGAGTCATACAGCATCCCCAGGCTGAATGGTCGCCCGAGCGCCGCAACCTCCATTATTCTGGTGGTATCAGCATCCATGATGTGATCTGGATTAGATAATACAGATTTTTGAGATCTTGTTTCAGCAACTCAAAGTCCACTCTCCTTTACAGTGTGTGTGTGTGTGAGTGCGTGTGTGTGTGTGTGTGTGTGTGTGTGTGTGTGTGTGTGAGTGCGTGTGTGTGTGTGTGTGAACTTATTTTGTTTCAGATTTAAAGTCCCAGCTTCATTTGGGTTGTACTGCACCTTGGTGGCATGCTTCATGCCTGTAAGGTGCTTTATAAATAAAGGCTGATTTGATTTGATTCAGACCTCTACTGGTTTGTTTACATTCACATTTGCTGGAAGAAACACAGGATGAACAGCTCCTTTGTTGTTGTTTTTAAAGGGACACTAATTAGTTTTGGCTTGTTTTTAGCACCCCTAGTGTTCGTTGGCGAAACCAAAAGTAAAACTTATCTCTCCTTGGTGCGCGTTCGTCTTTTTAACACCTTAATCTAACTGCTGAAATGTCCTCCCAGCCTTCATTAGTTTCTATGGGAGTTATTCATCAGTAAATCAAACAAATCAGCTGCATTCATGATCTAAAACGTGCTGGAGCCATACTGCAGAGCCAGGTAGGTCAAGCTGAATTTTTCTAAGTCCCAGCAGACCGGACCGGCAACTGTGAAGTTGCAAGTGGAATATTCTGGCCACAGGGGGCAACAGGGGCTGGGTGGCCTTTCATTAACCCTGTAAAGGGTCATTTGAGCACATACTGGCTCAAAAAAATTATTTAAAAATATGAAAGAGTTGCAAAGTGTCCCTTTAATGAGAAAATAATAACCCATGAGTATTTTACCCTCCATTTATAGTTTTTAAATCTTGACATATTTTGCATCTGGTTTGCATGACTAATAAACAAACATCAGTTATTGTAGGTTGGTTAACATTAACTTTCAAGCTGACGCAAAGCCAAATTAAATTGTGTCAGTTGCTGTTTTCAATTGTTTTGAACGGAGAACAAGTTTAGCTTTGATGTGTGGCACAAGAAATTCAGAAAGACTTCAGTTAGACGACAGGAAAACAAGAAATTCATACCACTATTTTGCCTTTAACACATAATATTTGCTGCATTTAAGCCACAAAACATTAAAATAAAGAGTTTACAGCAGAAGTCTGTTTAAACAGCCAGTGTGATTAGTTGAATAAAGCAGGATGGTACTCACAGCAGAAATGTGTCAGAGCCTCAGTAGAAGAAGAGCTGGACTCTCAGACTTATAGGCTCAGTAGATAAGAAACTCCCCCTCATGTTTATTCACCCCTGGAAGGCGAGGCAGAAAAGAAACAGGCTCACTTCCCAGAAATGGTCTGATCCTAAATTAATCACTGTAGAATAAAACAGCATCTTGTTATTGTGCCTTTGCAGGAGTTTCATTTTTAGTAGAGACTATGAGCTTTTCTATAAGTATGTGTGGTTCTTCATATGCAAAATGTTCAGAACTTCATCAGTGATAAAATATGATTAAAGTTACAAGTTTGCACTTTGAAACAATCTTAGAGTATTTTTAAATGAATGTAGAATGAGGTGACCCTTGTTTTCCACCTGCAGGAAGTTCAGAGGTTAAAACTTTATAAAAACACGCTGGGAAATTCTGCTATCGGTTAGACAATAAAACCACAGAAAACTTTCACTTTCAGGTTTACTCATGGTCTTACAGGGTCTTTGTCACGTTGCCTGAAAAGCTTTTTGTGTTCCACTTTGGCCTCAAACGACGTTTTTGGTCACAAAACTAAGAGCTAAATCTACTTGTTTCAGTTAGATCATCATAATTCAGGTCAATAAAAATAACTGCCTGCTCTCAGTGTTGATCAGCACCTTTACCTGACCATGTTATTATTCTTATTTAATGTTTAAACTACAGGAGCAACACACAATAAATACAGAACACCTTCATTTCTGTGGATAACACGTCTCTTAGGCAGTTAAATAGTTTTTAAACACAGCAGATGAGATTAGATGAGATGTACTTTATTGATCCCTGAGTTGGAACATTATTTGGCGGCAGCAGCAGCATGGCATACATTACACAAGACAATATGATCAAGATAGAATAGAATAGAATAGACTTTATTGATCCCACAGTGGGGAAATTCACTTGTCACAGCAGCACCCTCACTCAAAGGGTAATTAGAAGAAAGATAAAAACAAGGATACATCTATATACACATATGCAGTAATCTAGTATTGTAATCTTAGATCACTAAAAAACCACAAATTAAAGATAAAAACAAACTTGGGTACCAACACTATGCAACATACTGTAAGAGACAGTAGATAAAATCAAATATAAATTTCAGCACAGTAAAGAAAGGTATTAACTAAAAAAGTCTGTACATATTTTTGAAAAAACGGGGACCAGTAACTAGTAATAATCAAAGTGTTAGTGTACAATAGGGTTGGCATGTGGCAGGAAGGACTTCCTGTTTCTGTAGCAGCCTGTTGGAGATGGGGCTACGCACTCTGTCCAGTGTGTGGTGGTCCAGGTTGTCCATGATGGACGTTTCTTCAGACTCATACTCTGAGCCAGCTCTCCTGATGATCTTATTCCTGACCAATTTTCGGGGGGCGACAGTGGCAGAGGAGTTAAGTGCCCGCCCCCTAATCAGAGGGTTGCAGGTTTGTACCCCACTCAGCTGGTCATAGATGTTGTGTCCTTGGGCAAGGCACTTCACCCTCTTGCCTGTTGGTGGTGGTTGGAGGGATTGATGGTTCCTGTGTGTCTGGCAGTAATGGAAACATAGGAGGAGGTGGTATCTGCTTGTGGGTTTCAAACATATTAATGTGTGTTGTTGCTAGGAAGTTATTGTGACCTAAAGAGAAATCTAGCAATGTAGGATTATCATACACACATACAAACAAACAAGAGTGTATAACTCCACAGTTTAACTGTTACTGAGTCTATCCTTCTACACGCTAACATCAATGCAATATTCAGTGTGTGTTCAATACTTATGCTGCATATTTTTGGAAACTCAATTTTCTATTTTTGTTAGTTCTAATTGTTGAAGGTTACAATAATAACTTATTGTGTATTTACCTGTACTTTTGTTATTATTTTTCTTCTTCCTTTTCTCTAAGTGTATGTGCTGCTGTAACGAGTGAATTTCCCCACTGTGGGATTTATAAATTCTATTCTAATCTGTTCTGTAAGCTGATTTTGTATAACAATGTGCGATCTTAATTCTCTGCAGAGATTGAACAAACACTTCACAGACTACACAGACTTGTGGTAAAAAGGAAAGTCAACATCCAGGGTTATTGATGGGTCACAGAAACTCTCAGGAAGTCACGCTGCTGCTTCACTCAGAGTTTCCAAACGAGCCAAAAGACCTGAAGTGTCTGCAGCTGAAATGATTATAAACACAGAAATTGTTTCATTGTCTTTATGTAAACTCAAGGAGTCTAACCACATCTCACTACAACAAAACTGGACAAGAGGAAATAAGGAAAGCTAAACAGGAAAAGGGAACCATGTAGTCTGCAGCTAAAATAGGATTTTTGTCACGTCAACAGGAAATTCATCAACCATTAAACTTGTGTTGAACTGGCTGCTGGTGAACTCCGGGGATTTTATGAAAGGTTTTATGACTCCCCACAGTAAGAAATCCAATCCACTAATCCACCTCACAGATACTCAGGGAGGTCCCATGGAAGATCAAAATAACACCAATAAAAAACTCTTTTAGTTTCGTTCTGAGTGGAAGTGTGTTTGTGCAGATAAAAGGAGCTTCAGTGGATGGGAGCAGATCACATTCTGCAGAGAGATCGTCTGAGAGGTATGGTTCTGTACACGGCTCTATTCTTTCTGTTCATGTTTTAGTCATGCATTTATTGTTTTTACTAAATCATGTCCCAAATGTGACACGTCTGTTTCTCTGTTTTTATTATGCATGATTCCAGAGCAGCAAGGGAAAACAGGATCAGAACCCAGCAAAGAAAAACCAAGAGGTTTGTTTCTACTCATCTGTAGCAGCATCACATTGTCACATTGTTTGTGAAAACATGTTGGACATTATCAGTGTGTTTTATTATTTTCCAACAAAAAACCCCAAATTGTCGGGTACCACCCTGCGCGTGCACACACACCGCTCGGACATAGAAACAGTGGCAGGCTTTCTAGTATGAAGGATTTCTTCTGGGTCTCTACTGTTTACTGGCTTTGGTTATTTAAACAACTCTGGAGCTTTTTGCCTGTCAATGTCGAATTACAAATGCCTGCACTCCTGCGTTAGCTCGCTGCAGGTTTGGTACCCTCACAAACTCAGAGTGTAAACCGTAATTTATGTCCATCTTTTGTTTTCATCAACAAAAGCAAAACTGACAACCCCCAGTCAGCTGAGAATAAAATCTGTTTCGGTATAACCTTCCTTTCAACATCATTGAGACATTAGACTGTTTTATGATTATTTCACAGTAGAATTCTTAGATTTTGCTCCTTTAACTTCATGGTTTGTTTCTTTTTCTGTACAGTGAGAGAGCGAAGTGAAAAGTGAATAAAAAGTTTTTATTCTGTGTAAACAGGTACAGCTTTACATGCAGTAAATTTTCCAACAAATTATTCTCACAATGCATAAAACTATATAAAAGTGTGTGTGTGTGTGCGTGTGTGTGTGTGTGTACACTATGTACTATGTATACACATATGAGTGGTCCAGTGAAGAGCAGGAAATGAGAATGAGGCAAAACAGATTCAGGGTTCGTACGGGTGCTTGAAATCCTTGAAAATGCTTGAATTTCAATAACGTGTTTTCAAGGTATGG
>SSNS01000577.1:1707-33101 GCA_006937985.1 Aphyosemion australe
TGTAGAAAAACCGTAAAAGATATCAAGAAGCTGAAGGAAACTAAAATAGTTGAACTTCTTTTGAGTTTGTTAAAAGTTGAATGAAGTCTCTAGGTTGAAGTTAACCCTGGCAAGTAAGAGGTCAAAAAGATGAACGATTTTGTGAAAAAAATGAGGATTTGAAGCATTTTCCATTCATTTCAATGGGCTGAAAAATCGCAGAAAAAGCTGAATATCTCGGAAACGGTTGAAGATATCAATACCAAAAGTCATACCCGGAATGACCTGAACGAGCTGAACGGTTTGATACCAAATTTGTTGAAATAGCTGAAAAATTGTTGAAGAAGAAGCGGTCCAAAAAAGTGTACGGAATACGGAAGTCGGAAGAATAATAATAAAGAGAAACAGGAAAACAATAGTTTGAATGCATACTGCATTCAAACTAATAAAGAGAAACAGGAAAACAATAGTTTGAATGCATACTGCATTCAAACTAATAATAAAGAGAAACAGGAAAACAATAGTTTGAATGCATACTGCATTCAAACTAATAAATAAACATTTTATATTCTCAATTTTTAGGGGTGCTGGGATTTGATTTAGGGGTGCTTCAGCACCCCCCAAAAAAGGGCAAAAAATGCCCATTCAAAACACTTAACTCAAAATTGAGAAATACAAACATTTCAGAAAATTTCATTTCAGTTATTTTAAATTTTATTTTCAAATTTTATTTTTTTTATTTGCCTGTTGCCGTCTTCTCAAAAAACTATGGTGATATAAACTGTTTTTTGAAAATGGTGAGCAACAGAAACATATATACATTTTTTTATTCTGATAATTTATTTACATTAATTGTACAATTTTGTATTGGGCTTTACATTTATGTCTTGATTAAATAGGATGAATTTATGGTTTGAGTGAACAGTAACATGATTTATTAAGAACACTGGTCTCCCCTGTGGTGGCCAGCATTTTTCTAGGGGTGGCCATGGCCATGGTCAGGGGTGGCCATGGCCACCCCTGGCCACCCCTTGGGGGCGCCACTGGTTCTAAAGCGAGCATTATGTCCGCCAAAACGCGCGTCTTCAACGAGCGTTTTGGCGGACATGATGCGAGTTTAGAACGCGCATATTTTTAATCCCTTTGGCTTGCCATAATTGTATAACGTAGACTCGCTGTTTAGCAGCAGCAGATTCACCAAAGAAAACCTCGAGAGGGCGACAGAGACCATATAACTGCAAAGTTGCGGAATGCTGCTTTAAAATCTGGACTTGTGTGGCTGTTGGAAAGAATATTAGAAAAAAGACAACAATTTTATCAGCTTGTACAACATTATGTAGCAGAAACAAACTTTATATATAACTAATTCAAGCCACCAAAAGCAAAATTACTCATCAGAGCATGGAAGGGTGCTTGAATCAAACCTCCCTCACCAGGTAGGTGTGTGCACCTGGTTTGCAGACAAGGTTTGTTCAGCTGGCCTTCTACAGTCCCAATGCAGTGGTGGAGTGGGTGGAGGATAAATGACTGTGCTGTTACTGGTCAAATGGCATAATGGTGGTGGGACAGCACGAGCTGGTGGCTGTGTTGAGGATTTGGGTCGGCTCCTGGATTTCTTTTTCTCCAAAAAATGACTATAATTTGGAAAGGGAAATAACAGTCAATTGTCATTGCATTCTCTAAATAATTGATCTATAATGTAATATTTCAACAACAGTAACATCCTAATTTCCATATTCTTCCGTTTTTATACTAGGTCCCATTTACTTCTTGGACATAGAATCTTGGATAAATGTTCCATACATCACATTACATGAGGAAACCAGATAAGGGTCATCTTTTTACTATCCATCTCTTCAGGTCTGCAGCACTTCCTTCACTGTAATGTTTCTGCTTTATTTGCATGCATTTTTCAATTAAAATTCACAGGAACATATAGAAAGATGCTAACATCACCTTTGGCTTCCTCTTGGGCAGGGGTGTGTCCAGGGAGTAGCACCCTGGAAAATTGATTGGCCACCCAAAGTGCCACCCCACAGAGTTCCATTGAAATTTATTTTGTATGGTCAAATAAAAGCTTGGGGTTATAAACCCAATAAACAGTAGGTGGCAGCCTGTGCCTTTAACACTGGTTTCTAGCCCCAGGCCTAGAGAACATTTCAATATCATTGTTATTATTATTCTTTATAATTTTTCATATTGACCTAAATAGTATTTAGAGTCCCGGTCCCACTCCACTCCATTTGGTGGCGGTAATAAACCAAGAAGTGGTTTGCTAAAATGGTCATGGCACAATGTGGAGTTCACAAATTCACTAGAATGCAAAAAAATTATGATTTTGTGAAGGGGTACCCCCTCTCAAAAAAAACAAAACATAACCATAGGTGCCACCCCTGCATAAACAACTGGGCCACCCCATTTTGAAGGGCCTGGGTCCGCCACTGCTCTTGGGTCGCACGTCCTCTTCCTCCTCTTCCGTCTGCAGGTCTGAAGTGTGGAGTGACAGTGACTTATTCAAGTGCTGTCTTGCCTCGAAGTACTGATCTAAAAGTTGGTAAATACACTGCTCACAAAAATTAAAGGAACACTTTTTTATTGGGCCTGGCATAAAATCAGTTAAACTTGTCTGATAAGTTTCTGGTTGATTAAGCAGCTGAGGGCATTGTTAATCACTTTCAGCTGTATTGGTGTTCATGGACTTAACGACAGGTGCACTAAAGTGGCAACAATTACAAAACCCTCAAAACAGGACTGGTTTAACATGTGGAGGTCATTTCAAGTTTCTCCCTCTTGATCTTTTTTGGCTGGTTTTCCACTCGTGCTAGTTTTGGCTTGAGTAATTATCTCTACTGGCAGCATGAGGCGATTCCTTAACCCTACAGAAGTTGCACAGGTTGTCCAACTTCTCCAGGATGGCACATCCACACGTGCTGCAGCAAGAAGGTTTAATGTGTCTCCCAGCACAATCTCCAGAACATGGAGGAGATTTCAGGAGACCTGATGCACGACAATGCCCGGCCTCATGTGGCAAGAGTATGCAGGCAGTACCTGGAGGATGAAGGAATTGAAACAATTGAATGGCCTTCACGATCCCCTGACTTAAACCCAATAGAACATCTGTGGGACATTATGTTTGGGTCCATTAGGCGGCGCCAGGTTGCTCCTCAGACTGTACAAGAGCTCAGGGATGCCCTCACACAGATCTGGGAGGAAATGCCACAAGACACCATCCGTTGTCTCATTAGGAGCATGCCCCGACGTTGTCAAGCATGCACACAAGCTCGTGGGGGCCACACAAGATACTGAAAAGCATTTTGAGTTGCAGAAATTAAGTTTTTGAAATAATGGACTAGCCTGCCACATTTTCATTTCACTCTGATTTTAGGGTGTCTACACAATTGAGCCCTCTGTAGGCTGAACACTTTTATTTCCATTAAAAGACTTGGCATCCTTTTGTTCCTAAGACATTGCCCTGTCGTTATTTGTATAGATATCCAACTTCATATTGAGATCTGATGTATCTAACGTGTTTCTTTAAAGTGTTCCTTTACTTTTTGTGAGCAGTGTACATTTTGTTTAAATAATTGACAGATTGCAGTCATACTTATTATATATAGAAAGTAGCTCACCACATGATTTAAAGGTGTCCTAGAATGCAATTAATCAACAACCTAAACCAGAGCTTTGAGTCTCCAAAAAGCATAAGAAAAATTGTTTTGGCTTTCATCTGTCCCAGGAGCCCTGATACAGGCCATTCTAAACCCCCTTACTCAGGTCTTCAGTGAAAAGAGCTGTTAGCCCCTCCCACTCGGCCAGGACATGCTGATTGGTTGGTTTCCCCAGAAGGCCTCAGACACATGCAGGTTTGAGGAGGCGTGGCTCCCCCTTATGAAGTGTTAAGGAAGGCTTTCTCAGAACAGGTTTTCTCTCACCTTTTCAACTTTCTAATTTACATAAAAAGTAGGTCACACGCGGCTTTGACATTTTGGCATGCTACTGTTGACCACCCAAGCTGTCTTATTCCACAACAAGGAAATGTTGGTTTACATTCTAGGTCCCCTTTAAGAATTCTGACATCATATGTGTCCCAGTCAGGTCCTGCTCCTCTGCATTTTTTACTGCCTGGTTCACCCTCGCATCACTGACAAAGTTTTGATGATGGTGGGACATCCTAATCAAAGAGGAGAAACACAAAACACATTAACATATGAAACGTTTACTGAAGATGCGATTGATCAAATACTTTCTGTAACTAACAAGTAATGTTGGGTGGCATCTATGGATTTTTAAATATTGTTATTTTAAAAGAGATCATTTCAACTGATTGTAATCGCACAGCTGGCCACACTCAAGTTATAGAGAAAATTGCATAAAAAATAAAGTCCTTACACCTAACGCAACTTACTGCAGATTCATTCTCGAACTAATGCAAGTTTAAGCAAGGACACACCATTTCCCACACGCACGCACATTTTTTTCCTTTATGGGTCTTAGTTATAATTTATATGAATATTATATATTTCATATTCAGAATTACCTACAGTACACGTGCTTACAGTCAGATGTTATCCAGTTTAGGAGCATTTCTAAATACGTCACTCTCTGACCCTCACCACTAACATCATTCTCACAAAACTTCATTCTCTTATTTAATACAGTACAGGCCAAAAGTTTGGACACACCTTCTCATTCAATGTGTGTTCTTTATTTTCATGACCATATACATGAGTAGATTCCTCTCACTGAAGGACCGGTTCAAAGTGTCACAAACTTTATTTAAAACACAACCGGAAACGGAAGCCATTGCTGATGACGTTTTAATGATTAGCTACCGGCGCTTTGCGCGGAAGAAGCCGCGCGTATTAACTTTTCATTTCACAGAAAGTTTCTGAAAGGCAAGTTTCATCGCTATTAACACCTATCCGTATTTTAACATGAGTTGAGTTGATCTAAATGGCCGTGACACGAGTACTAACCTCAACTAGTTGGGTTATTCATCAGTTTTTAATATTGCGCCACTCTAGGAACTACTTAGCACCGGTATGCTAATAGGTAGCATATTATTTTAGTTTTGTGATTATGGAAGGAACGAAAATATGAATTTTATTTGTCAATCTCTGCATTTGAGAAGATGTCTGTCGTCCTGAACATGTAATTCTGATTAGATAATCAATATGTGATGTGTTGTGGCTAATTTATCAATGTATTATTAGATCATAAACATGGCCTCCCATGACATCGCTCAGCTCGAGGATGCTCTGTCTAAGATCCATGTCGGGGATGGAGAATTGAGCTTTAAAGGCCTGGGAATGAAGCTAGACAACACAGAATCAGGTGAGAAAGCTTCAGGCCTGTTCTGTTTCTTTCTTGTTGATTTCGGTTGGTCTAACAGCGTACTCTGTTTGCTTTTAGTGGAGGAGATGGTCCGTAAGATAGAACAGTACCAAGGTCTGAGAGCTTTACGGCTTGAAGGAAACACTGTGGGAGTGGATGCAGCCAAAGCCATCGCTAAAGCTCTAGAGAGCAAAGATCTGCTTCAGGTAAGTCATGGCTTCCAGCCCAAACAAAACACATTCTTTTGATTTGATCGTCTAATAACATTTTACAAATACTAACTTTTGGGCCTGAGTGGGCTTTTGTGGAAAATATCATGACCAAATGTAACCAAGCTGGACCACAATAAGAATGTTTTTTTTTACTCATCCTGTTTAAAATGTAAAAAGCAACATCTTCTGCCGATTCCACCTGATTTTCTTTTACACAGCTAAAGCTTGTTTATTTAAGCAGATATAAAGTATGAGGGCAATAATAACACTCAAGAAAACTGACTATAGGGACTTTGATAAACACATGGGTAACATGGAACGAACCCTACATCCAGGGGTCCAGTGGAACGCTGTTCTTTGTGTTGCATTTTGACAAATTAATCCTTGCTTAACCTTTTCCTCTATCAAGGCAAAACAGATGTTTGTCCTCTAATTGTTTTCTTGTGTTTATGTTGTTAATATTTCGTGTCTTTCAGAGATGTTATTGGAGCGACATGTTCACAGGAAGGCTTCGCTCTGAAATCCCCATAGCCCTGGTGAGAGCAGCAGCCACTTTTTACTCCTCTCATTCATTTACAGCTCTTCTCAGTTGCTGTGGTGGATTTCACAAAACAATTAGTACAAACTGCAGAACCTAGTTGATGACCCGCGAAAGCCCGCCACTTGCTCAAAATAGATAGTTCGTTCCTGAAAAGCAAGGATTCATGTCAGTGAAAGAGTCGGTGGCATCAAAATGAATGCGCTGAGTCTGACCCAATTGTTGATGAACAAGATGGATCGTGCCATTAGAGCAGTTTCCTGTGCCAAAATGTCAGATCTTGGTGATCTTCTGATAATATCTAGGTGCTCCAGCTGAGGGTTTATGTGGTTCGGCTCTGAGTGACTGTGGAGAAGTGTCACAACCCTAATGCTCCTCCTCATCGGTGAAATCTGAGCTTCACCTGAGAGAAACCGATCAATTCAGGAGAAAACGATAAAGAAATGCATGAAATTTCCTGACAGATTTTGACAAACTAGTTCAACATCTTTATACGTAATGAGGACTTGGTTTTATGGGGAAGGACCGTTCAGCATCCATGACAAACGATCATGTTATGACACAGCAGAGCAGCAGTGTGGAGGTCACTGATGCATTTGTATTTGGTGGAAGGATTGAGAGACTGTTACTATGTTGCGCACAAATTGTTTTGAGAGTTTTAATTCTGATCAGAGAAATTTAACAAAGCAAATGAGAAAAACTGTAACAGAATGATCGATCCTCAGGAATTTACTCTTTTGGGTAGATGTGGTGAAAGGTTTCGTGTTTCATTTAGATATTTAGAAAATTCCCCTTTATTCATTCCTAAAATATTGAGTTCTGTTTTTCCAGATGACCCTGGGCAGTGCTTTAATGAGCGCCGGCGCTAGGCTGACCGAGCTGGACCTGAGCGATAACGCCTTTGGTCCTGATGGTGTCAAAGGAGTTGAGCAGCTTTTGAAGAGCCCTTCCTGCCACAGTCTGAGGGAGCTACGGCTCAACAACTGTGGCATGGGAATAGGTGGAGGAAAGGTGAGTTAACGCTCGTGGATGATGCTAAAGCAGCCTGTTAAACATCTAAACGGCTTCACGTCTGATGCAAACAGATCCTGGCTGAAGCTCTGATTGAGGGCTACAAGCAGTCTGCTTTGCTCGGCGCTCCACTGAAACTGAAGGTGTTTGTCGCAGGAAGGAACCGCCTGGAAAATGATGGCGCTAGCGCCCTGGCTAAGGCCTTTCAGGTAACAAACACCTTACCCAGATGGACCTAACTCAGACCATCAGCACATAAAGAATGTTTCATCTATCTGTAAATATGAGTCAAATGAACATTGTTTTTTTCCTGACATATTTTCATTTCACACAATTATATGTATATATATGTATATATATATATACATATATATGTATATATATATATATATATGTATATATATATACATATATATATACATATATATATGTATATATATATGTATATATACATATATATATATATATGTATGACATAGACAAAATTGTTGGTACCCTTCGGTCAATGAAAGAAAAACCCACAATGGTCACAGAAATAAAACAGTTGAAGGCGAGCGCATCAGTGGGAAATGTTTGAGAAAAGTTTGTTATCTCGCTCTCAGGTGCTCATCAGCATCCATTAGATTGTAAAATATAGGAAGAAAAACAGGTGATCTGAGGCACTCCGAGGATTATATTTATTTAAGCAAGAAAAACGCCTACGCGTTTCGGTCACGTACGACCTTCTTCAGGGCATGAACAATCAAAAAAAATTGTATTTTTATTTATTTTTTTTTTTTGATTGTTCTTGCCCTGTAGAAGGTCGTACATGACCAAAACGCGTAGGCGTTTTTCTTGCTTAAATAAACATAATCCTCGGAGTGCCTCAGATCACCTGTTTTTCTTCCTATATTTTACGGTCACAGAAATAACTTGAATCTGACAAAAGTAATAATAAATAAAAATTCTATAAAATTTAACCAATGAAAGTCAGACGTTGCTTTTCAACCATGCTTCAACGGAATTATTAAAAAAAATTAAAATAAACTCAGGTCTGGACAAAAATGATGGAACCCATAGAAGACACTGATAATAATGTGACCAAAGGGACGTGTTAATTCAAGGTGTGTCCACTAGTTAGCATCACAGGTGTCTACAGTCTTGTAATCAGTCAGTGGGCCGTCTGGAAAAGGTGCCCTTCAGACCTGAGACAACTGGAGCAGTTTGCTCATGAGGAGTGGGCCAAAATACCTGCTGAGAGGTGCAGAAGTCTCACTGACAGTTACAGGAATCGTTTGATCGCCTCAAAAGGTTGTGCAACAAAATATTAAGTTAGAGGTACCATCATTTCTGTCCAGGCCTGTTCCATGAGGTTACTTTTTTAAATGATCGTGATTTAGGAATGACGTTTCATTAATACTTTTATCAGTACTCAGTATCCTAGTTTTGACTTCAACAAGATATACTCACTTCCAGTCACACATTACCCAGAGTTCAGTCTGATTAGATTTAGTCTCTTTCCACTGGTAAAATCTGTGGGTTGAATTATTTTGTCAGAAGAAACGGGCACAGAAATCTTTATATGAACATTGTGTTTTTGGCTATTTAATGTTTGTCTCCATATCTGAATGTTCTACAGTAAAACATCAAATTGTGCAATAATGTTTCCTCTCTTTAATGTAAGTTGATGGGGAGCTTGGAGGAGGTCCATATGCCCCAGAATGGAATAAACTACGCTGGCGTGATGGCGTTGGCTTCAGCCATGCGCCACAACCCAGAGCTTCGAGTCCTCAACCTCAATGACAACACGTTCACCAAACGGGGAACGCTGGCCATGGCAGAGGTGAGACACCTGCTTGGAGAGTGCAGAGGTCATCTGTGAACCGCTTCTTTACGGCTTCTTTTGCTCGTGCAGGCTCTGAAACATCTCAGGAACGTCCAGGTGCTCAACTTCGGTGACTGTCTGGTCCGGTCTGAGGGAGCCATCGCCCTTGCGGCGTTGTTGAGGGACGGAATGCCGATCTTAAAGGTCAGTTTAAGTTTTTGTTGCTGTGTGTCTGTTACAGTAACGTCCTCTCACGTTGATCTCTGGCGTCTCGTCTTCAGGAGCTCAACTTGTGTTTTGGTGAGATCACAGAGGCAGCAGCTCTAGTAGTTGCTCAAGCGGCTGTAGAAAAACCTGACATGGAGAAAGTGCTTCTGAATGGTACTTTAAACAGGCTGGAACTGGCTTTTTGTTACATTTACACTTCTAAAACACAAATTCTGCTGAAGTTGAGGAACATTTTGTGGTTTAGTACTGAAAATGAGACCAAGAGCTTTCACGACTAAAAGGACAACGACCTGTCACTCTAACAGGTAACTGTCTGGGTGAGGACGGCTGTGAGGCTCTGAGAGACATGATGGACAACATGGACAGAGGAGACCTGCTGGGACCACTCAGGTAATATCAGATGGTTTCATCTTCTCAGGTGCAGCGTTGTCACCACAGCTTTAACTACACAAACATTTACAGTGATGATGAAGGCGAGCTGGACGATGAGGATGAGGAAGATGATGAGGATGATGCCAGTGATGAATGTGACGAAGAAAACGGAGAGTGTGAGGACATTGTGAAGGAAAATGGATTCAGAAGTGAAGACAGTCCCGCTAAAACTCAAATCCAGGTAAGAATAAAACAAGGAACTTTTATTATTCAAGGTGGAGAAAACGAGGATGGAGCATGGATCACAGAACTATTCAGCTGTGAAGCAAAGCCACTTCCACCACTTCCACAGGTGTTGTGTGGCTATTTAAAACAAGCAACCAGCAGGGAAATAGCCCTAAATAAAAGGTGGAACAGAAAAGTGATGAGTCGGCCAAAATGAACAAAAGAGAGACGACGCCGACCCGCCCACATTGGGCCATTGGATCTGGCATCGTACCGCTAACGTGAGCTCACTTGGAAACTAAAACTGGACCACAAAAGCAAACCACCAAACTGCTGCTGGAGCAAAGGTTTTAGGCATCCAATCCAATTTTTTCCTCCCAGATGACGACACCCATATCGAATTTTTTTGTGACAGTCTGAAGAGCACAGATCTGATTTTTTCAAATCTGATCCAGGTCACTTTCATATGTGGTGTTGAATCTGATTTGATGTTTTTGAAAGGGACTTCAGTCTGAACGGTCACGTCACATTAAATCTGCTTCCTATCACTGATCAGCAGAGGGGCGCGTCGTGTGTTGACGTTTCTGAGGAGAAGCAGGTAGACCTGACAGGTGTGACCCTGAAATTGTGTCTGAACTGTCTGTGAAGCAGATCACAACTCCACCTCTCCTGGTTCTGACTGGGACTTCTTGTCTTCTGCGCATGCGGGTCGCTTTGGGGCCTTGAAGCGTTCTCACTGGAGAGTGTTGGGTGTTGCATTTCAGTAATAATATGAACAGCCACACAAAAAAATTAGATTTACTCAAAATATCAGAATTGAGCATCAAGACCTGCAGTGTGAACGTGGCCTATAGCGAGTCCCAGCCTCAGTCGAGGCCTGCACAACAGCCTGGTCGGTGAGGATGAGGAGGGGCGCGACATCTGTTTGTTCTCAATCTTTTTACATCAAGCGCCTCCTCAGATGAACTCTAACAACCAAGCTAGCTGAAGGTAGAATGAGAACATCATCTCACACGCTGAAGCCTTGGATCTTCTCCTCCATAACCAAACAAGTGCATTTGTTCTGTTTTCCGCCACCATCTCACCAGGATGTCCGCTCTAGTGGGAAAATATGCAGAATCTCAGATGGAATCCCACTGATCCAGGACAACAATCATGTGACTTCATGCAGATTTATTTAACTAGTAGGTAGTGGATGGTACCGCCACAGGGATCCAGAGTACCACCAGTGGTACTTGTACTACAGCGTGAGGACTATGAAACATCCATGCCTCTGATTATGTTTTTGTAACCCCCCCAGGCAGAAGTTACGGCCTTCCTCAGCTCCCCGACAGCAGAACAGCTTTTTCAGCTTAAAGACATGAAGTCAAACATTCAGCAACAGGTACGTTTTAGGAAGATGCTTCCACTAAAGCCTCCTCCGGTGGGTGTCGACACTCATGTCTGTGTAGATGTATTTAAATGGCGGGTTAGGGCTGCTGAGACTTGACTCTGATCTCTTTAGGTTGGAGCTTCTGACCCAGACCAAGCTGCTGAGCTGCTTCTGAAGATCAGCTTGCTGTACGGCGAGGATCCAGAAGACCGGACAGCTGTTTTAGAAACTATCGGTAAATGATATGAACTCCCAGTTATTTAACTTTGAATCTGAGGAACATCCACGTTTCTATTATCTAACAGGTCTGGTGTATTTATCTGTTTTACAGATTTGGTCATGAAGAAGCTGCTCTCTGGCTCCAGCCTACAGTCGTACCGGTTCCTCTCCACGCTGCTGGTCATGATGGGACTCCTGAAGGTGCAGCAGAGCTACACAACTCCCACCTCCATCTGAGAGTCTGGCACAAGCACAGCTTAGTGAATCAGCTCTTTTTTATAGTTTAAAAATGTAAAAACAA
The DNA here is from genome assembly GCA_006937985.1 of Aphyosemion australe. NCBI lineage: Eukaryota > Metazoa > Chordata > Actinopteri > Cyprinodontiformes > Nothobranchiidae > Aphyosemion > Aphyosemion australe. The sequence continues at coordinate 13,303 of SSNS01000577.1, forward strand.
AAAATTCTGGATGACAGAATTCAGAAAATGTGACGTAGGCTGTGTTCGAATCCAGGGGCTGGATGTTTGAGTGCACATTTCGAGGCCGTCGCAGCAAAGCGACGAGTGCTGTCCGAATTCGAAGGATACTCATCCATGCGTCCTCGTTTCACCCAAATGTCGCGGGTGGTTCAGGTGGATCCTTGCTGGCAGAGGCTATCCCAGGGTGCTTTGCGCAGCAGCTGTGGTACTACAAATTCACAATGGCAGAAGGAAGGAACAGCAGAGCAGTACACTTTCAAATGTATGTTTATAAAACATTACAGTTAAAGTCAAATTAAAAGCCTGTTTATAGGCATTGTTAGTTAGTTATTTCCAATAAATTCTGTTTAATAAATCACCACAAATGAGCTTGAATGGCTTTTGTAATTAAATTTAAGGCCAAACAAATCACCCTCACAAACTTTATCTAGACATTTTAGGTAAAACTATACAAAAGAGCTTCAGTTAGTCCTGTTTTTGTAAATCTGAAGTAGAAATAATCATAAAATAGCTTGAAAGTTAAAAAAAAATATGGAAATATGAGCAAATAACCACCGAAAAAGACTGTTAAAGTTTGTGTCGTGTAAATTTAGGATGAACTAAAACGTGAAATAGCGTCCACTTTGTATTTTGTAACAAATGAATCCTTGTAATACAGCTTGAAGATCTAGGGGCGGGGTTTATGACGCTAGGCTGTCCGATTTCAGAGCTGTTTATTTTTGGATTTAGCGGTAGAGGAAGGACCCGACCTCGGTGGACCATTGAGTGCACGTCCTCACAAGCATCCAGACCCTGGATTCAGACACACCCGTAGTCTTTGGATGGACGTCGTCTACTGATGAACTTTTGGAGTCTGTCTGATTCAAGATGGCCGCTACAGCAGATCACCCTTCACCACACATACATCAGTGCTAACAGATCTTGCTTCACTGTGTGAGCTTGTGTAAAACACAAAACAACTAAAACATATTTTATCAACTTAGGATGATCTTAGTGTATTGGAAGTGTTCATTTTTTTTATGTGTGTATATTTTTACACTTAACGGTACGTTTGTGTTGTTTTTTAGGGAGAAGGGAAAGTAAAGAAGGCCGTGCTGGTCCCAGGTCAGCTGTTATGTTTGGAGCATGCTGTCCAGCAGGATTACTTCTCTCAGCATCACGCCTCACTGCTTCACACCTTCCTGTCCAGGTAGGAAAATAAAAGCTATATTTGACACAGATAAAGGGTTCAGCTCATGTTGTTTTAAAATAGATCTGAATGTTATTCAGTCTGAGCTCTAAATGATGCACGGATGAGATTTTAAACCCAAGTTTATGACATTTGTGTGTCCATCTGCAGAAACAGCGATGCTCTGAAGTCTTGTGGCAGTGCTGCAGAGAGGCTGAGCTTCGCTCTGGAGAAGAAGTGCCACACCCAGCAGTGACCTGCCACTGAATCGTCTCACACACACACACACACAGTTTGCCAACAGGAATTCTTCCCACAAGCAAAGCCACTATTTATACACCTGATTTGTATATTTTCATGAGTGCATCATGTCTTAAGCTCTATTTTTCAATTTTTTTTCTTGTGACATTTATTTTTATAGAAAATACATACAAAAACTAAAAATGTTGAGCCTAATTGGAACGTAGAGAATAACAGCAGTCGGGCACACTCGCCCAGTAACGAGCAGCAGGGAGACACTGAGGTGATTTATTGCTGTAAACATTTGGTGAAATATTTCTGACGCAGAATCAGATATTTTTGGACGTTTATTATAAAAGTTGTGCCTTGAAGGGAAATGAGACTGTTCAGACAGTCGTGCTGCTTTAACGTCCAGGTAGTGTGAGCAGGAATCCTGAGAAGGAATGTATCACGTACTCAGAGGACCACCGTGAATTTTATCTTGTATTACTCTGTTGGAGGGTAAAATGCTCTTATTGCTGCTCTGTTACCTCATTAGCTCTTTGTGTGTTGGTGGAGAGCTGGAGCTTTGCTGGGAAAAGGGATTATTGGCTTTTACTGTTCTGAATAACGAGAATCAATAAAAACAGATTTTATTTTGTCAAGATTCTATTTGTTTGCTTTAATTCAACAAATAAATGCTTGTTTTCCTGCAGTGACAGCTTTTAAGCTGCGAACGTGTTTAGTAAATGCAGACTTTTACCCTTCCAGTAAACCTGCAATAGTTGTCTGTCCTGTTGAAGGACCCATGACCTGAGGCGGAGACGCTGGGCAGCACACATGGGTTGGACTCTGGTCATGTTAATCGTCTCTCCAGTTTGTGATCAGTTTTCCTCTGGTGTCCACCACGCCCACAGAGGTTGTCTGCTGGATCTTAAACGTCTGGAATACTACGTCCAGCTATCGTCCCAATAGTGGCGCCCCCATGGGGTGGCCAGAAAATTGCTGGCCACCCCATGGGGGACCAGTGTTCTTAATAAATCATGTTAATGTTCACTCAAACCATAAATTCATCTTATTTAATAAGACATAAATGTAAAACCCAATAAAAAAATGAGTAAATAAATAATCAGAATTTTAAAAAATGTATTTATGTTTCCGCTGCTCACCCTTTTCAAACAAAGTTTATATCTCCATGTTTTTTGTGAAAACGGCAACAGGCAGATAAAAATAAACATTAAAATAACTGAAATGCTTGGATGCATATTGTTTTGAACTCATTCACTGCCAGCTGTTTTCTGATCAGAAAGCCCCTGACTGCCAGCGTTTTTGAGCGTTTTTACTGTTTTTTGAAGAGTCACAGAACATTGTGCTCTATGATCATGTAAACGCCAAAACTACCAAAAGAAAGAGTAGACTCACTTCTTACATCAGGAAGAATCACCGTATTTCTAGCGTTATCCGTTCGTTCACAATCTGTTGTCGAAGCGTGAGCTGCAGAAGCATTTCTGGTCGGCACATCGTTTTTTTCACAGCAGCGTCCCAAAACGATCTCCTAATTCATTGATTTTCTGCTTCCTGATCACGTGATGTGTGACATACACGGATGAAGATCCGCTTTAGACACGTGACGGTTGTTCTCACGGTGCGGGGGCTCGCTCCGACGCCCGCCCCGTAAAAAAATGCTATTGACGACTAAAGTTGTCAATGGCAGTGAATGAGTTAATGAAAAAGAATAAAGGTGCATGAAATGCATCGCCACAGGCTAAATTCTGGGGGCACCCCTGAGTCCCAGGAGCATCAAGCTGCTTGGAGAAGATCTTCCTTTATGCTGGTCCTCCATACTCTGATCTCAGTGTTGTACACACCCTGATACCAAACAGCACTGTGACCACTTTACTTTAGACAGGCAGACTGACTAACTACAGGACTGAAGACACCTGTGGTGCTGGTTATCGGACACGTCTAACACGACTGGTCAAAAATGATTTTCGCTCTAATTTAGGAGAACCATCTTTTTTTTTTTTTTTTGCTGTGTTTTCTGACTTTAACACAAAAGTCATTTTACCCACATTATGTTTCTACTGAATTTTTGTATTATTTTTTAAGGGTCACGTTCCTAGGTATCAGTGTGATGGGGGAAGCTGTTCCTTTAACTGGCTCTGAGGTGCAGCAGCTGTGGGAGGTGGAGGTGGATGGGGTTCAACCTGGTCTAGAGTCTGAGACCCAGAGAGGAGGACGGAGCCATAGCAAAGCCAGGGTGAGTTAGAACGCACCTTTTTTTAGGATCATGTTTATGGATTTTTAAACATTTGTGTTTAAAGATACTGCATGATGTTTTGCAGATTTTGTTCATCCAAATCTTTAGTTCTTGTGAGTTTATCATGGACTGAATCATCATCATGCTCATGCATGTGCTGTGATAGGATTAACTTTTATAGAGCTGAACGTTTTCCTGCAGGTAGGACGCTGCTCCTCCAGCCAGCACAGGAGGACAGTGAATCTTTGTGCGTAGCTCGGTCTGCTCTGTTGATTCCCAGGAGGACTCGGACAAACAGTCCTGACGGAGGAAATTCCTCCGGCTCTGGTTTCTTGGCCCCTTGGTGTTTTTTTTAACAGGACAAATCATAATAAGCTGCTGAATATCTGATTCTTTCCCCTGTGGCTTTAGATAAGCACCTAAATCACATTTAAATGTGATTTAATGCAGTATTTGGTTTCTTGATGGTCCAGATCTGAGAAGATTTGATCTGGGAGCTTTCACAGGTTACTTTAACCATGGCACTATTCCACACTATTAGGTTCCACATTTCTGAGCTGAAAGGCTTTTTGTGTCCATTCCTGAGGATCAACTGTTGATCCATGCATGGGAATGTGGTTTCACGGCATTCCAGTGAGGACCGAATGACGCTAACCCCTAAACTGCAGAAAAGACGGTAACTTTTCTGTAAAACCAGTGAATCAGAGTTGTTGAAAAACCCAAACGTTTACAGAACTTCCTCATCTGAAACTGCAGGAATCCCACTGGACAAACCATTCCTCTGACTAAGATGTGGAAAATTTAGTTTCAGCTTCTCTCAAACTAGCAGAAAGGATTAATCAGTGATAGGTCTGTGTAGAAAAATGACAAAAACTGAGGTGTTTTATTAGACTTGCAGCTGTGTTTAAGAGTGGATCACCACTAAAGGGTGCTGTTTTGTGTCTTTGTGTCAGATGCCCCCCCTGTACCTCCCTGACTCCCTGTGGACTCTAATGCTCAGCCTGTTGCTCCTCGGCATCCCTTCAGCTCACACAGGAAAGTGTCCAGAGCCGTGTGTTTGTGACCAGATCCAGCTCACTGTGGCCTGTGTGAACAAGAATCTGACCCACGTTCCTCCTGCTGTTGATGAGGTTTCATCACACACACACACACACACACACACACACACACACACACACACACACACACACACACACACACACACACACAGATACAATATACAGCTGTGATCACGACTTCACATCCACTCATCATGGGAATGACTTTTCAAATAATTGAGTTTTAATGTCTGATTTGAATCGTTCTTTTCCACGTTGGGAAGTTATACAACATGCAACGTCAACGACAATTATAAATGACAAGCAGCACAAGTCTCCCACCTGGCCTCATGTGGCTAGAGTGGCTCGCCCGTTCCCCAGACCTGAAACCAATTGAGCACATCTGGAACATCATGTCTCCTCCATCCACCAACGCCACGTTGCTCCACAGACTGTCCAGGAGTTGGTGGATGCTTTAGTTCAGGTCTGGGAGGAGATCCCTCAGGAGACCATCCACCACCTCATCAGGAGCATGCCCAGGCATTGTAGCCTGTTAACTAAAACCTTGTCTAAATAAAAATGTCTGCAGCTGTTTGTAAAGGAATGACTAGAATCAGCCTCACAAAGGGAGGTTGGCAGCAGGGCATGCCGTGGGGGCCAAAGCCTGAAATGACATGTCTCCCCTGGCTAGAAGGCTGTTATTAGGATCCCTGAGAAGATTCTAGCCCCAGAACCAAAGCATGAAACCAGAGGTGCAAGGGCTCAAAAGGTCACAAGCAGGGCCCTTTATGGACTTCAAGCTCCAAACTGATTCAACACTCAAACCCATGAGGATTTGTAAGCTTCTGACACCTTCTGGATCCTTTTTCTCCTCATAGATTACAGTCAAGTTGGATCTTCGAGGTAATAACCTCCAGGAACTCCCCGCTGGAGCTTTTAAACACACCCCCTACTTGACTCACCTGTCGCTGCAGCGGTGTGACGTCCGCAGAGTAAAGGAGGGCGCTTTCCGCGGCCTCGGCCGTCTGGTCTTCCTCAACCTCGCCAACAATAACATAGAAATCCTCTACCAGGTGATCACAGATTTACGTTCCTCCTTTTGGGAGTTTTGATTAATTCTCTCCAGTCAGGTTTTCCTAAGACTTCTGCCCCACTACATGTGTGCAGCAGGGTAAAAATCTTTTTTTCTGTGTGTTTTGGGGAGTCCAGGAGTCATTTGATGGTCTGTCCTCGCTGAAGCAGCTCCTGATTGATCGTAACCGAGTGGAAGAGATCCAGCCTGGAGCATTCTCCCAGCTGGGCTTTCTCAACCTCCTCTCCATCACTCACAACCAACTGGTCTACATCCCCAACATGGCCTTCCAGGTACAAAATAACTCCTAAACCTCAAACCCAGATCAAGCGTCTGCAGAGAAGCCTCCTGTGGTTAGAGCGCTTACGGTACTTCTTCCTCTCTCTTTAGGGCTTGCAGAACATCAAGTGGCTTCGCCTGAGTCACAACTCACTAAATTACTTGGACACAGAGGCGTTTGCTGGTTTGTTCACACTAAACCGGCTCAGTCTGGACCACAACGAGCTGCAGTTTTTCCCCACAGAGACCATGATGAGGTGAGGAGGCCTGGTGAGTGAGGGAGTCTACCTCGGCTAATGGTAGAGAGGGTTTAAAGCTCAACTTCAAATGACTTGTTTTCACTTCACTTGTGTATAGAATAATTCAGGCTAATGTAAGAAAAACTGGAGTTAACTTAAAACAGTTGAGGTCCATCTGTACGCTGACGATTGCCAGATTTATCTCCCTGTGAGAAGGGGGGAATCTGGCTCGATTCAACCATTGGTGGACGGCTGACATGACGTTAAATCATGGATGGCATGTCATTTCCTGCATCTCAGTGATGAAAAACCTGAGGAAATAGTTTTGGATCCCATGAGAAGTGTGGCACAGCACATGGGACTAGTGCTAGCTATTGTGGCCAATATCCTAAATCGATTTGATTTCGATTCATAAGGCTCTGAATTGATTAATCACGATTCAATTCAGTCTGGTCTTAAATAGTAATTTTTGGATAGGATCATATAGCATTGTCGCTACTGCGTGTTTCTCTTGATATGTGCATTTAGCATCTTTTTATGTTCTTTTCATTTAGCAGCTTATTGTTGGAATTGGGTGTTGCTGAGGTAGAAAACTACGTTTCTATCATTTAGACGAGCTTCTTCCTGTTAAGTAGATGTGCAGTTTGTATATATTGGTACACATTAAGCATGTTTTTGGAATGACTTTGTACATGAAGTGCCTGCAGATCCGGTCCCAGGTCCGTCTGGTTCAAGGGGAAAAATGGATCTTAGGCCTAATGAATCGATTTTGCAAAATTTAAATGAAATCGATCCAAAATTGATTTTTTTAACCCAGCCCTAAATGAGATTGACCTTTTATCAATTGCTCCATATGAGCAGGTAAACATCTGGGGGTTAAAATAGATGCAGCATTAAAACTGGACAGCCACATAACTATGGTGATAGTCTTGCTTCTCTCACCTTCACTGCATTAGCAAAATAAAGCTGTTATTATCATTTGGAGGCTGTTATGCATGCCTTTATTACCTCTAAGATGGACTACTGCAACCCCCTTCATGCAGGGCTTAGCCAGGCCTCTAATGCATGGTTGCTGTTGGTCCAGAACTTGGTGGCTAGGTTATTGACTGGAACAAGGAAATTACACCTGCACTTCATTTTCGTTTGACCTTCATCGACACGTTCCATCTCAGATCAGCGGACAGCGAACACGGTGTGTATCCAGAGGGTACCGGGCCTTTTGGGCCTGCTATCTCGTTGATTGTCAGACAAGCGACATCGCTCCGGCTCTTTAGGAAGCGCCTGAAAACTCACTTTTACTCATTTGCTTTTTACTCATAGTGAGATCTTCTAACTCGTTTATTCTTTTTTAGAGTATATATTTTAATCATTTATGTCCTGTTTGTTGTGTTCTCTTGATTTAATTTTTGCGATATGTTACATCCTGTTGAATGTTCTGTTGTACGGCACTTTGGTCGACTGTTACAGTTGAGGGAAAGTGTTTAATAAAGATGCTGATCAGTTAGTAGACCTTTACCATCAGCTCAATCATTTTAGATCATTGTCAAACTGTCTAATCTCTACTTGACTCTTTCTCTATCCAGACTGCCAGAGGTGACTCGTCTTGATCTGAGCTACAACCCTATGACGTACCTGGGAGAGGAAGTGGTTTCTATGGCCAAGCTGACCCACCTCTTCCTGGACCACATGTCCCTGCAGGACCTGTCCAACACAGCTGTATCTAAATCCCCCAACCTCGTGCACCTGGACATCAGCCATAACCAGCTACGAGTCATCCAGCCCTTTTCTGAAGGCTCACCCAAGCTGGCACGCCTCAGTCTGGCTGGAAATCCCATCAGCTGCAACTGCTACCTGCGTCCACTCAGGTGAAAGAAACTTTATAGACATTTTCCCATCATAGTTGAGCTTTCAATTAGGGGTGGGAATTTAACGCGTTAATTATGATTAATTAATTAGAAAACAGTAACGCGTTAAAAAAAATTTATGCATTTAAGCTCGAGGGTCCCCCAATTGGGGGATGTTGAAGTTTAGCAGCAAAATCCATGCCCTAAATATCAATCTAGTCAAGCTGCACCTCTAAAGAAAGCTCAGAACCTTGGCTACAAGACCATGTAAACCTTTCTTATGTGCTCCAAACACAACTAGAACTACAATCAAATGAGTGATCAGAAATCCCTCTTCATGTGTTTTTGCCTTCATTTCTGTCTCTAATGATGCTAAATCAAATCAAATTGCATTATTATTATTATTATTTTATTATCATCATTATTATTATTATCATAATTATTATTATCATTATTATTATTATCATTATTATCATCATCATTATTATTATCATTATTATTATTATTATTATTATTGTTATTATCATTATTATTATTATCATTATTATTATTATTATTATTGTTATTATCATCATTATTATCATTATTATTATCATTATTATTATTATTATTATTATTATTTTAAAGACAATACCATTATGAAAATGTACTTAAAATAGTATTGTACTTTGAGGTCTGTCCTATTGTTGCCAGTGATTTACATATAAATATATTTATTTTTTCTCCTGTTTTGAATTGAAATACAATTTAAAAGCATTTTTTATCAATTAAAAGAGTTTGTGTTTACAATAATAATAATAATGACTATTGTTTGATTCTCTGTCTCATTATTTTTAATTTTAAAAAATTGCTTTCGGGGCAAATTTCCTTGAAAGATTAAAATGCGATTAATCAAGATTAATTAATTACAAAGCCTCTAATTAATTAGATTAATTATTTTAATCAAGTTCCACCCCTACTTTCAATACAACCAGCTTTAACTCAAATATTTCACCACCTTGAAGGGAGTGGGCGATCCGTCGTAGGTTGAAGCTGATGGGAACGTGTGGTGGACCGGCCCATCTCTCAGGAGAGAGTCTGGAGGCTGTTTACCCTGCAGAGCTGCGCTGCCAGAGCCAGGAGGCCATGCTGAAGGCAGAGTTGGAAGAAGCAGCCAGGATAACTCCTCCACCCACTGAAGAGCCGGGAAATAAGATCAGATGTCCTCCTAACTGTGTCTGTGAGGTGAGTTTTACGCATTTTCCATCTAATATTATTCAGTGGTTTTGAAGATGCCCCCAAACTCTGTCCTGCAGGTCGAGATGTTCAGTCATAGGTAACAGAAAGTCCACCTTCTATTCAACAGGAAAAAGTTGTGTGTGGAAAACTAAGCCTGCACTTTGTTGCTTCTACAGGATTTGAGAGGTTGAATGTCAGCCAGGAGCTGCTGATCAGATGTGTTGATCAACTGATCATGATCAGTGTGAGCGCCTCTTCTATAAGAGCAGCAGTTAGCTGCTCTGGAGCATACAAGCGTGTGTTAACACACAGAAAAGACATGCCCATCATCGATGGCCTGCTAGGTGAGGTGGCTGCTTGATGTTAGATTTGAAAAAAAAATAAGGACCTGGTGGAGATAGGATTATACAAATGTGCATTATTATTAACATTATGGTTAATATTTGAGTATTTCCTGATACATAAAACCCTAGAAATGAAAAGGGATGGTTTACTTTTTCCATAGCAGTAAATGTAAATCTTGTTACTTTGCATTAATTCAATTGTAAGGGATTAAAGGTGGAGGGAGTTTAGTTTGGTGGCAGAAGGATCTCATTTCTGCTTTTTGCAGATAATGTTGTCCCCCTACAGCGCCATCAAACTGAGTGTGAAGCAGCTGGGGCGAGGATGAGGATCAGCACCTCCACACCTGAGGCTGTGGTTCTTGACTGAAAAAGGGTGGATTGCGATCTCCAGGTTGGAGCGGAGGTCATGCTTCAAGTGGAGGAGTTAAAGTATGGCGATGGTGGCAGAGGAGTTAAGTGGTCGCCTTGCAATCTGAAGGTCGCAGGTTCGCGTCCCGCTCAGTCTTTCGCTGTCTTTGTGTCCTTGGGCAAGACACTTAACCCGCCTTGCCTGCTGGTGGTTGTCGGAGGGACCGGTGGCGCCAGTGTACGGCAGCATCGCCTCTGTCAGTGCTCCCCAGGGCAGCTGTGGCTACGATGTAGCTCATCCCCACCAGTGTGTGAATGGGTGGATGACTGATTGTGTTGTGAAGCACCTTGGGGGGTTGTAGAACCCTAACAAGGCGCTATACAAATACAGGCCATGTACCATTTGTATCTCTGGGTCTTGTTTATGAGTGAGGGAAGGAGGGAGTGGGAGATCGACAGGTGGATTTGATGTTGATGCTGAACCAGACTGTTGTGGTGAAGCCAAGAAAACAAAGGCCTCAATTCATTGGGCGATCTTCATCCCATTCCTCACCTATGATCATGGGATTTGGGTAGTGACCAAAAGAACAAGATCGTGAATACAACTAGCCCAAATGAGTTCCCTCCGTTGGGCGGTTGGGCTCAACCTTAGAGATGGGGAAAGACTCCCCCGTGCCAAGAGGAACCAGCTGAGCTGGTTTAGGCAGAACGGCCCCTTGGGGAGGAGAAGTTCCAGGCATGTCCCGCTGAACCCGGACACGCTGGAGGGACCATCTCTCCAGGGAACACCTTGGTGTTCCATCGGCGGAGCTGGTGAAGGTTGCAGGGAAAAGGGGGGTCTGGGTTAGGACTGCTTACCCAGCAAACCAAACCTGGATAAGCAGTAGGACGTATGGGTCGGCTACTGCAAAGGAACTGTAATAAATTAGAGTACAGCTGAATTTTGGGTGCCAAAACGTTGGTCTAGATCTCTGAGGGTTAGATTAAGTTAGGTGTTGTTATATAATGAGCTTATACACTAAATATGTGATGCCCTGATGACTAAATCAGAATTTCTCTCTCTCTTCGCTTCAGGGTCTTTCTACCTTTAACACCGCAGGTGTCAGACCAGGAAGAGATGCAGCTGGTCAGTGAGAATGATGGGGAACTCTTGCACATTGTAGCTTTCCAAGGAAGTGCGTCCTCTGCTGAGCTTTTAGACCGGGTGTTTGTTGTCCACAATCAGCTGTTTGGTTTTAGGTTAAGTTCACTAAATGTTCCACCTCAGCTCTGGAAGATGTTTCGTTATCACTGCTGATGAGACTCATAACTGTGGTGTCATCACAAATTGAATGGAGACGAGTTGGACAGAGTCACGTGATCGTTTACAGAAACAGGACAGAACTGAAACTATTCAAAGTGTTGATTAAGTTTCGGTGTGTCCCCTTGTCTCTTCTGTCCACTATCTCCATCATTCCACAGGCGAATACACACCACTCCTCATGTGAGAATCGTGGCCACACCAAAGTTCCTCGAGGCTTCTCCCCTGATACGCGCCTCTTGGACCTTCGTGGAAACCACTTCCATTACATTCCTAGCAACAGCTTCCCTGGTTTGCCCCAGGTGGTGTCTCTGCACCTGCAGCGCTGCAAGATCGTGGAGGTGGAGGGAGGAGCTTTCAGCGGCATGAGAGGACTAATATACCTGTACTTGTCTGAGAATGACCTCACTTCCCTCAGCCCTGATGCCTTTAAAGGTCGTCCATGAGAAGATTCAAGCTTGTAGGGGACTTGCTGTACTTGTTTTACAAGTGTTGGTGTCTGAATTCACAGGTCTACCTCAGCTGACGTATCTCCACCTGGAGAAGAACCGCTTTGTTGATTTCCCCAAAGGAGCCTTTAGATTAATGCCCAGTTTACTGGCGCTACACTTGGAGAACAACGCCATTACCAAGCTGGAGCCTGGCATCCTGACTGGGGCAGAGGGTCTAAGAGCTCTTTACCTCACCAGAAACAACATCCAGCACGTGGCACCCAGGGCTCTGGATCAGGCCAGGGATCTTGATGCGCTCCACCTGGGGGGAAACAAGCTAAAGGAGGTTCCCACTGAAGCACTGGAGAGGGCAGGGAACATCAGGGACCTCCGGCTGTCTGGTAATCCAGTTCTCTGGGTGGGGCCGAATGCTTTCAGACCGCTGAGATCCCTGAAGGAGCTGTATCTGGATAACATGGGCCTGGAGAAGGTGAGCAGGAAACTCGAAGGCAGTTTTAGCTTCAAACTTATCTGATCCTGTATTAAATAGGTTCATTTTGTCTTTGTGAGCAGCTAATATTCCTAAGACAAGCGCTATGGTTTTAGAGATGTTTTCATCTTCAGCCTTCCTCGTCATCCACCAGCTGATAGATGACACAACAGCAGCAAGTCTGATGACACTCTGAGGAAGACTGAAGATGAAAACATCTCTAAAATCATAACATTTGTCTCACTAAAAGAAAAAAGGAATATTGGTTTATCTGATCCTGTTTCTGGTGTCATCTGTTACCCCGCAGATGTCCGAAGATGCCCTGGCAGGTGTCAGTCCAGAGTTGAGGAGTCTGTTCCTGGAGGGCAACAAGCTGGAGGAGATACCCGACTTCCACCCTCTCTCCTCCCTGGAAGTCATCAACCTGGCTGACAACCCTCTGATGTGTGACTGCCCCCTGCTGCCACTACGCCTGTAAGACAACCAACACAAAAACTCACCTGACTAGAAAATGTTTCTTCAGTGTTCAGTCTATATGTTCTCTAAAGGACCTGTATCGATGTATCAGAAATTACTGTTGGCACTTTGAGATGGGAATTTTTTCTGAAATTTAAGTTATTTTAATTTCTAATTCAATTTCAAATTTAAAAACAATTGGATTTGATGAAATTCCGCCTCCACCCGTGTGAATTCCACCCATTTCATAAAGTAGATCCTCAGCAAACAGCTTTTTCAACAGGAATGTAAATGCATCCCTTTATCTGCAACAACTATAAGTTCTATTTCGTATAGGCTTCACCCTGAGGCTACGATTGGATAACGTCCTCGTTAGCCAGCCAATCACGAAGAGCCTGAATATACGCCCACCAATCCATGAGCCCCTGCTCTGGTATATAATGGGCGCAAGCCCTTCATACGTCTCCCATTTTCTCTTCATGCTACCAGCTAAAGAGCAAATTATCCTTTACGAAAGAGCAATTAATCCTAACACCATTTCCACCGATGCTGTGTGGATCTGTCCTTCATGCCAGACGGGCTACATCTTCAGCGGTGACCTCCACGCTAAATGCTGCGTAGAGTTCTTCACCTCCATCACCAACGAGGATTCCCGGTGGCTGAGACTCATCCGCTGGACGAAGCAACCCAGTTCTTCGGTGTCAGTTGTGAGTCGGCTGACCCCGACTAGACCAAATGGGACGATGATAATGATGATGACTATGAGGAGGCTGGCTGCAATAGCCCTACATTCCTCCTGGACAAGCCGAAGTTTGATAAGCTACCTACAGCAGCTGCCTCTGCTCTGAGGCTTCCATGCTCCTCCAATCTCCCAGCAGTCAGAGTGCTGCTCCAGGAGCTGCCTGCCATCATCTCAGCAGCAGCTCGCCGCAAAGGGCTAGCCATCACCGAACCGGCTCCGCCTCAGGCTGATGACCTGGCAGGATGTTTTGACGCCACTCAGGTACGCTGTCCTCACCCCATCTGGCCGCAGTTCCCAGCTGCCATGAGCTGTTGGTCCAAAGCCTCGGCTGAGCCTGCCAAGCTCAAGGCCCCAGTCTCCACATACGTCCCCATAACCAGGGTAGAGGACTTCTCTGAACTGGGCTTTCCCATTTCTCCTCTGGAACTGGACCTGGCTTCGCTGTTCGGGGAAAAAAAACATCTGACTGGTCAGCGGACTTTTCCCGCTTCCAAACACGATCAACTGGTCAATCAGTGGGCAGTGGGTGTGTTGGACCAGTTTTGGCCCGAGGCAGACCGCCTTGGGAAGAGTGCTGAAAAGACGCCCGGTTCAGCACGAAAAATTCCCGGGCTACCCACGTTTAGTCACAGATTATCCTGACTAGGCCATGTTGAGCTGATGCTAGTGTGTAAGCCCCATAAGGTGGGGAGTGTTGTGTCCTTGAGTTTCAGACTGAACCAGTGAGGTGTAAACTCATCCAGCCTGGCCTTTAATCCAATCGTAGCCTAAAGGGTGAAGTCTATATGAAATAGAACGATGGTTACGTATGGTAACCCCAGATTCTATGAGTATAGGCGCAGCCCTTTAAGCGATGGGCCTCACTGGTTCCGGTTGGGTCAAGAGCCTTTGGGAGACGAATGATGGGCTCACGCCTATTATATACCAAAGCAGGGGCTCGTGTATATTCAGGCTCTTCGTGATAGGCTGGCTAACGAGGACGTTATTCAATTGTAGCCTTAAGGGCTGTACCTATACTCATAGAATCTGGGTTTTATGGCAAGCCGTTTTAACATTTATTAAGCAGACTTGATATGTATTCCAGATATTTATAATTATATTTTTACTAGTCACATGAATGGGAAATGTGACGTCATTTGTCCTAGGAAGAATTACATTTCAGATATCTGAAATGTTCATTGTGGATAGTAGGAATGTTATTATGGATATCTGGAATGTTAATTTCTACTAGGAACAATATAATTATAGATATCTGGAATACATATCCAGTCTGCTTAATATGTTAAAACGACCACCTTAAATTGTTAAGGATTCTGAGATATCTCAAACTTAGTTCCTACTAGTGCAGTTGTTATTATGGATATCCCTAATTATAATTTATACTAGTAACAAATAGCTGTTGATCTCTTCATTTGCAATTTTGACTAGTGAAAATACAATTAGTACTAGGATACATTATATTATTGCTATATAAAATAGGAATTAATGAGAGATGCGATTGTTGAATAAATGTTAAAACGGCTTGCCATATAGGTTTACAATTCGTAACCATCGTTCTTTGTCTTCATCTAGGTGGATTGAGAAAATCAACCTCAAGGTGAGAGCGACTTGTGCCAATCCTCCTGAACTGAAGGGTCAAAGGGTGAAGGATGTCCACGTGTTCAAGGCCTGCCCTGGAGGAGAGAGTCTCCCACCCCCACCCACCAGCACCCCAAGGCCAGCCAAGCCCAAACCAGTACATCCTACTGGCCTTCGGCAGGTCAAAACACTCAAAGCCAAATCCAAACCTCACAAAGGTCAAAACAAGAACATGCAAAAAAAAATCCTCAAAAATAAAAAGAAACGGAGCAGAACCTGAAGTGAATCTGTCTTGAGTCAAGAATCTCTACAAATGCTCAAACATCAGAGTTTGCAGTAAACTGGCCCAGGTATACAGACGTGGATTAGATTGTTGGATAAACTCACAACTTAAAACTGTCAAAAGTAATAATACTTAAAGACTTGATGGAATTCAACTAGTGAAAATCAGGCTTTCCTTTTGAAATGTAGTTCAACAGAATAATTAGCACAAATGAATGAAATTGGCTGAAATGATGGAACCCTTCCTTAATGTTTTGTATTCAAATCTACTTCAATTTAAATGAATATACAATCTCTGCAATCAAGTGCTTTACAGAGGAGACTTCTGCACCTGTCAGTGGTATGAAGGTTCACTCTTCATGAGCAACCTGCTCCAGCTGTCTCAGGTCTGAAGGGTGAACCATGGGTACCTCCTCATGTGGCCCCCTCCACCATAGACAGACCAGATTTGGGTTAATAGCCTGAGCAAGTGTGGGAAGTAAATATTTTTACTTTTATTGTTTATAATAATTGATGTTGTCATCATCGTGGTTTCGTTTATATCTCCTTTATAAGTTATTATTATTAGTATTATTAGGATCACTATTTTTCAGTTGCAGTTTTATTTTTACAGATGTATAATTATTGACATTTTCGCACCTTGAAACTAATTATGTTTAAAATTAGACTTGTTTTTCGTTCACCTTTTTCAATCTAGTAGACAAACGGACCTAGAATGTGTGTAACCTGATATCACTCATGTCTAGAAATTGTATTTATACCATCTTTTTCCTCTTGTTTGTTTTGGTTTACCCTGCATATTGCACTGTAATAACTATAATTTTCTGCAATAAAAGAAGAGAGAAGGTTGAAGTATCATCTTTGTGAATACATTTTTAAGATCAGAGAGGATGAACAAAGCAGCTAGGTATAGAAACAGAAAGCCTAAACTTTCCTGCATCTGTTACAACCATTGCATTCAAGTGCATCAGTCACAAACACATTATAACCTTAAAGACCCACTCCGATCATCTTTATAGCTGTTTTGAATAGTTCTCAGTGGTTGTTAAACTATGATTATACCGTTTTTAGCCAAAATCACAAAACTTGTGCTGTTTTCTAGTACTTAGTTTCTACATAGTGGCAGAAGCTCATTAAAAATTCACCTCTGGGTTGTGGGCGGAGCCGTTGGCACGGAGGCCCCCCGCACGCCCTCCCTGCCCCTGTTTTCCTGGCTGTTGAGAGTTTTCTGTTTATGCTAGCTCGCATGCAGCACGCGTCATTTGGAATCGTAGGATGTCCAAGGAAGGTCCCGGCTTTCTCGCCTCTGATTGGCTAGAAGGGCTCGCCTACGATTGGCTATTTCATATCGACGCAAAAGGCGTCATTTGGAATCGTAGGTGATAAATGTAACAATGTTTATTACAAGATCACATTTGATGTTTTTCAGATGCTTTTACAAAATAAACTGAAGTTGGTATGGTTATTATAGCGCTAAGTTCACATTTTCTTCACAAAAGTCCTCAAGATCTGGCTGCAGACATAAAAAACCCAGTGAGGGAAGACGATTTGCTGTTACATGAACTAGCCAATCGTAGGAAATCTCTTCCAGCCAATCAGCGGCGATAAAGGCGGGACCTTCCTTGGACATCCTACAATTCCAAATGACGCATGCAGCACTGGCTGCTAGCATTACATCAGCTCCATTCACGATCTCTCTCCTTAATATTACATCCCGCTACAGCACATAGGTGTTGATCCTCCATCTTCATCTTCATCTTCATCCTCTAGTCCGCAGAGCCTGAGGGGGCAGAGCAGAGTGGAGTTCGTGCTCCGCCCACTGGCTTTGTGACATCACAAACCCAGTCAGATTTAGGCTGCATTTTTTCATCCTCTACTGATGCACAGAAATTTTAATGCAGAAATACTCAGAAATGCAATTTTGAGCTTAAATTTCTTTAAATATGTCCTGTAGCGTAAGAGAAAATCCTCAAGAACATTTTAAATACAGAAAAAACACTATTTTCATTGGAGAACAATCAGTCTGTTAAAATGATCTGTTAGTTTTTAATTGGCTTTGATCATTTGCTACAGTTGTCTACATGAAATTATACAAACTAGTATTTTAAAAAAAAAGCCAAACCTAGACCCATCAGATCCTAAAAACTATGGGCCAATTTCAAAGCTCCCTCCGATGTCCTGGAATTCCTGGAAAAGGTAGCGTCAGAACAGCTCACCACATTTCTAACGGAACAAAATATCTCATGAAAACCATTCCACTGAGACAGCACTGTTGACGGTTTCTAGTGACATGATGGCAGCTGATACTAGTGGCAAATACTCAGTGTTAGTTCTTCTGGATCTCTGGTCTCAGCAGTAGTTTATTTTCTTTAGCTACACTTGCCAGTATTATGTTTTCAGCCCTTCATTGGTAAACTGTTTAAAATATGTGGAGTATTTTTTTTTTATTTTTTTACTGTGTGTATTTAGCCAGCTGAAGCCCATGTGAGTCCATGTGAGGTGAGCTGAGTCGATAATTGGGACCCGTTCAGCGCATTGCAACTAAAAAGCTGCTTGGAAACGATCAAATTCAAAGATCTTTAGAGACACAAAATATTTTGCAGAAAATAATCAATAAAACTAAAATATAAAAAAAATCAAATCTGCTTCAGTTGGCTAAATAAATTACCGACAACAAGGGGAATCGAACCGACGTCAGGACATGGCAAAACGAGATGAAAGGCAGATCCTTTATCCACTAGACCAGTGGTTCCCAATTTATTTTCTTTGAGGACCCCCAAGACAAGCCAGTGCCCCCAAACCCAACTCCTACATGCCTAAACACATTAAATGTGATCATTTACAAACGTATACAGACATACAGAGTTAGAACTTTTATATGGAGTTCTGATTATAATGTAGAGTGTGTTATTGGGATTTTATAAATGTCACTTTTACAAATAAAATCTTGTTAACCTCACAACCTCAGCAAAGACAAAATTGTGGAGCCCCCTGCAATCTTGTGGGGACCCCCTGGGGGGTTTTGTTGGAGCGGGGCGTGGATGGAGCGCCGGCGCTGTTTCCAAGGACGTTTTCTTCTCATTCGTTGCTTTGTCGTGGCTCATGATGCTTTGTGGGTTATGTACTGAATGGGTGGAACTCAGGCTGCTGGAGGAGGGGTTGACTGAAACAGATCGTTTCATTTCCAGGTACAAAGACAGGCTGACAAAAATAAATCATATTTAAGACAAAATGACATCTCAACAATGTAAGATTTTATCATATGCTGTGTCTATCTGTGCTCTAAAAGGTTTAAAATAGCATGATGTGGAACATTTAAAGTTCATTAGGAGGCTAAAATATTCTCCTCTAAATGGCTGAAAAGAACAAACATGTAGTACCAGCTTTCAGACACTGGAGGGCAGCAGCAACTCCCCATCTTACCTCATGATAATTCTTCATTCTGTCATTCTCAACAACATCCGCCATCGCCAGCTGTAGAACCCTCTTTATGCATCGGGGCACAACCCGGAAACTGTGTTTTGTACTTTCACAATAACAGTTGAAAACACATCTTTAATAAGAAGAATATTGTGAAATAAATGGAATTTATTTATTAACGTTAATAAAATACATGCAAACACACAAATATGGCTTTCAATATTTGTGGTCACTGGTTTTCCAAACTGCGAAAGATAAACGCAGAGAGTTCGGACATAAGTTTTACTTTGAAAGGTAGCGGAAGCGCACGTGATAATTCAAAAAAACTTGACACTCCTGAGACGGAAGAGCCTTCCTTCTGGTTATAATAATAATAATTATTATTATTATTATTATTATAGATTCACATTTGCTTTTCTAAGCATTTACTAGGTGTGTTTGTTTCTGTTCTTATTGGTCTTGAGATCAAATTAAATGAGGTCTCTTGACAAAGAATAATGGAAAAGACCATTTGTGTTTTTCTGCCATTAATAACAATTTAAAAATCAAGTCGAAGAGAAGAAACTAAATCATAAGCATTCATTGTTTATCAAGTTTTTCCACACACATCTCAGGTCAAGCTCCGAGACACGTAGGCTTTTAATTATGAGTCTCAAACAGCTCAATTTGACCAAATTTGTTAATTAATTATAGATTAATTTGAAATAATTTCCAGGCACTATGAGTGAACTAGCATTGCTGATGTTGAATGAACTAATAAGCATTAATTCTCTTATCAGTTTCAAGTCAGCAGGTGTTTTAGCCTGACTCAGGTCCAAGTCATGTGACCAGAGTTCCTTTAACATTCACCTGCAGGCCATATTTTTGATGCTGTTAGATTAGAAATAATGTAATCACTCAAATGAAACCTTACCAGGAGAACTTTAAATACAGCTGCCTAATTGACTGTAGATATTTTCAGTGATCCTGCCGCTACTGAGAATTTTGTAGTGAAGTGGAGTGTCTCCAGCTATCGATGGAGTTATCTGTGGCAGTGGAGGAAAAGGAAACA